>WOXC01008314.1:0-176279 GCA_011680675.1 Gymnobelideus leadbeateri
GGAGAAGAATGCCTTAAAAAGTCGAATTTGCCAGATGGAAAAAGAATCTCAAAAGTTCACTGAGGAGATTCATTCCTTCAGAGTTAGACTGGAGCAAATGGAAGCTAGTGACTTTATAAGAAATCAAGATGCTGTTAAGCAGATCCAAATAAACAAAAGATTAGAAGGCAATGTGAAATATCTCATGGGAAAAACCAGTGACCTGGAGAATAGATCCAGGAGAGACAATTTAAAAATTATTGGACTACCTGAAAGCCATGATCAAGGAAAGAACCTAGAAATCACCCTTCAAGAAATTCTCAAGGAAAACTGCCCTGATGTTTTAGATCCAGAGGGCAAAATAGAGGTTGAAAGAATCCACAGATCACCTCCTGAAAAAGATCCCAAAAAGAAAACTCCCAGAAATATTATGGCCAGGTTCCAGAATCCCCAGATCAAGGAGAAAATACTACAAGCAGCCAGGAAGAAACAATTTCAATATTGTGGAAACACAATCAGAATAGCCCAGGACCTGGCAGCTTCTGCACTGAGGGATCGAAGGGCATGGAATATGATATTCCAGAGGGCAAAAGAACTGGGAATGAACCCAAGGGTCACCTACCCAGCAAAACTGAGTATTTTGTTTCAGGGAAAATATGGTCATTCAGTGGAATAGAGGACTTTCAAGCATTCTTGAGGGAAAAACCAGAGTTGAATAGAAAATTTGACATCCAGACGCAAGAAGTAAGAGATACCTGAGAAGGTAATCAGGGAAAAGAAATCAAAAGGAACTTATCAAAGTTGAACTATTTACATTCCTATATGGAAAAGTAATATCTGTGACTGATGATATCTTTCTCACTATGAAAATAATGGAAGAAGGGGGTGTGGTCATATGAATACATATGTGAATGTGAGTGTATATGGTTACAGTTATATATGGATAGAGGGCATAGGTTGAATTTGTTGGGGAAGGGAGAATACTCAAGGGATGAAATTATGAGGTGAGAGAGGAAAGTGGCAAGAGGAGATGGGGAGAGACATGGTAGGGTAAACTATCTCATGTAGGGGAAGTGGTTGCAAAGGAGGGGGAGAATAAGGAAGGCTAAAAAGGCAAAACCACATTCACATTGAATTTGGTTCAGGGAGAAAATGACATACATGCTAAATGGGATATCTCAACCTGCAGCAGGATAGGGGGAAGGGGGATGAGAGGAGGGATGATGGATGGGAGGGCATCCTTGGGGGGAGGGGAGGTTGGAAGTACCCACTATAGAAGAGGGACAGGATCATGTAGGGAATGGACCAGGTGGGGGGTGGGATGAGTGGGAGGGAATTATAAGCAGCCTTGTACAATATATCTATCATGATAATGCTTTGCATAGCTAGACATGTACAACATATACTGAATTACTTATCTCCCAAGAAGGAATGGGTGACAAGGGAGGAAGGAAATGGATCTGAAATTCGAGGTGGTAACATTAGATGTTTCAAATATATATAAATACTATTATTAATACTCTTTTGCCTATAATTGGGAGATAAGATATGCAAGCATTGGGACACAAAGATTCATCTTCCTCTAATGGAAAAGTCGATGGGGGTATGGGAGAAGGTATGGGAGAGAGCAGATTGGAGGAAGTGATATATTGTGGGACGGCTATTCTGGGAGGTTGGGTAGGGGAATAATGGGGGGAAAATGATTGTAACTCAAAATCTGGCGGAAATGAATGATGTAAAACAGAAGTTAATAAAACATTTGTTTAAAATTAAAAAAATAAAAAAAAAATAAAAAAGTAAATCCAGATGATGAATGGGTGAACCTATTCAGACAGGACACCACACTTTAGGAAGTACAAGCCCAGCAAATTCCCAATTACCAGTCCAGTGCAGGTCCTATGCCTTTTAAAGGGCCAGCCCACATGAACAATCATTCATTTCATAGTAAATACTGAAGACCTACTGGATGCAGAAAGGATTTTTATGCTTTGAAATACTCCAAATAAATTCCCTGCACATATGTCCTACTACCATTGTACTTTAAGTCTGTGCCCACTGTTTCTCACCCCAGGTCATTGGGTATATTGGTGGGAAGGTGTGTCCCTGATTCTGGGGGGAACCACTTTGTAACTACTATTTTTGCTATGCCATTTAAGTAAATGCCTTTGTCAATGAATCATACAAGATTGGGGCTTGTGAGTGAACCTTTAGTTAACCTTTCAGAAGAGACACACAGAGGATTAGCCCTAGAATTCTGGGAATAGTAAGAGCTGCTACCCGTTTTTCCAGATCCCACTAGACAATGGCAATGTGAATTGGCTGAATGAACACCTAGGGAGTATATCTAGCACAGATATTACAACAGTTTACAGTAGTAAAAGTTACATTTCATGGAATGCATTTCATTTCATGAAAGTTTATTTTTAATCATCAGGAGAACAATGATTAAGAGAAATGGGTGCTAAATAAATGGCAAATAAAGGCACCAATCAAACAAAAACAGAGCAGGTACACTTCACTTCAAGCAAACATACATAAAATTTAATATTTACATTAAAATAGAAAGCAACTTAGATTACAGAAGCATTTACCTTATAATTATTTAAATATAACAACTTCAACTAGTCATCTTCCCCTCAGCTGCATGTAATTAGAAATACATACTATGCCTTGGTGAGCTGGAGCAGGGGCTGCCAGTATACTGACATTCTCACATAGCTTCATTATCCCTAAATCTGATGTCATCACCCTCTCCTGCCTTCCTTCCAAGCACTATGTATCCCAGGGGTCCAGTGGAGCAAATTAAGTTCTATCAGAATGCTTCTATCCTAGCAAAAGAGATAAATAAAATGAACTGTCCAACCTTCCCCAAAACACATACACTTTATGATAAAATTTACAAGAAATGTGCCTATGCGGACTCCTTAAACAGGTAAGGAATGATGAGATCAAGGAACCATAAAATGTTGAAGTCACCATAAAATGATGAGGTATAAGGTTTAAGGGTGCTCGAGACCCCAAAATACCAACATGTCAGGTCCTGCCAAATGAATTCAACTCAAGTCTTCTCTCAGTCAAAGAAAACAAAGTTTATTAGAGATTCACCATAATGGGTAGACTCTTAAGGAGCCTCAGTATCTGTGACACTTGTGGGCCAGAATAATCTATCACAGAGTGAGTCTGTGCTAAATCATTGTCTGGCCTTCTCTTTCTTCATGAGGTATATATACAGAAAGGTTATGGGAGGAATCTAGGGGTGGTCTAGAGGAGGAATTTGGGGAGGGTCTTCAGGAGGAATCAAATGAGGTCAGACTCCAATGAGAGATTAAGGGTTGGAAGTAGCTGGGTTGAAGGGTGTATAGATATATTGGGAGGAACAAGTTGGAAACTAGCTGGACAAAGGAGGGCTAGGTTAGTAATCAAGGTTTGGGAAAAGCCACAGTGAAAGGCTTATGACCTCAGGCAAATACCTAGTCAAATGGGAAGATTCAATAAGAGTTCAAGGAGGTTCCCAGAGCCTGTACCTCATCAAGGAATATGAAAAGGATTTCAGATTGTCCATAAATATTTCTAGCAATACTAATATAAATAAAGGAATGGGGATTCTTGGTGGTGAGGGCCTCCTGCCAGTATAATTACCTAGGAACGTTTTACCATTCTTGATTAACTTGATGTCACCCACTTTTTTCTTTAAGAGTTCTAGTGATTAAACTACCTGTCCCCCTTTCTACTGCCAGCATCTCTTACTCCCAACTAAGGTTTTCCTTCTTTTCTATCTCTCCTTAGCAAAAAAGAGTTTCATATCATTTCTTTTAGCTCCTTTTTATAAAGTAAAAAAAATAATAAACCTTTGGGGATTTTTTTTTATTACTACCATAACCACTATTATTAATGATGATGATGGCTTGCATTTATGGAGCATTTCAAGGTTTGCAAAGCACTTCATATACACTATGTTACTTGATCCTCACAATAAACCTGTGAGTTAGTTGCTATTATTATCCTTATTTTAAGAACAATGAAATTGAGATCATGCTTAATCAACTTGTCTTGAGTCTCATAGTCAATTTTTCTATGGCTAGTAGGAAGTACCTGAGGAAAGAATTGAAACTAGATTTTTCTGAAACCAACACACAAAGCTCTGTCAAGGAACAGATCTATTTGGAAAACAAACTAGGGTAAAAAAGGCGCTCTCTTATACTGCCCCCATATCCCACTCCACTGTAAGTCTCTTTTTTTCCCATTTAGTTCCAATATGGAAAGAGAAAGGTATGCATTAGTGATAGTGGTAGAGCTTGGAATACCCAAAGAATTCAAATTAAGGGGCAGAGCCAAGATGGTGGAGAAAAAGCATGAACTTGGCATGGGCTCTGACTCCAACCACTCCCAATACCTGCAAAAAAAAAATGACTAAACAAATTTTAGAGCTACAGAACCCACAAAGGGACAGAAACAAATCTCCTGCTGAAGGCAGCCAGGCAGGCCTACAGGAAAGGTCTGTCACAGCACACTGCAGTTCTGGCCCCTGGGCAACCCAACCAGTGGTGGCCAGAGCAAACTTCAGGAGAGTGAATCATCAGCAGCTGTGGCAGTTTCCAGACTTTTCAACTTATAAACACCAAAGAGAAAGTAGAAGGTCAGTGGGGAACTCTGTTGGAACAGAGTGAAGGAAGAGCATGGTCTGGCCCCTGCTACCAGAGTAAGAAGTGGTGGAGGCACAGTAGCTACGGTTGCTACCTCATGGCTGCCTCCAGAGCTCTTCTCCTGAAGATCATCATAGGAGGACCAACCAACCATTCAGAGGGTAATCATTCTTGCTTTAACCTGTTTGGATCTGGGTCTCAGTTTTGGGTGGTGGTCCTGGGTATGTGGCCCACGTGACAGAGTTTGTGGGGCCTATAGAGAGGGTGCCTTCCTACTAGCTCCAGCAGCTACAAAAACCACAGTGATTTGGGACAAAATTCTCTCCATTCTGGAAGCAGAGTCCTACCATGGCAAAGAGCTCAAAGGTCAAGTAATTAACTGGCAAGATGAGCAAGCTGAGGAAGTTTTGTCAGACCATAGAATACTTTTTGGGGAAAAAAAGCATCAAGGCATGGAGTGGGAGGAAGATAGCAAAGTCAGAAGGCGTGCATCAAGGGCTTTCAAGAAAAATATGAACTGGTTAAGTTGGAGCAGCTTGGAGGAGCTCAAGAAGGATTTGAAAGTCAAGTAAGAAAAGTGGAAGAAAAATTGGGAAGAGAAGTGAGAATGATGCAAGAAAATCATGAAAAGTGAGTCAACAACCTGCTAAAGGAGACCCAAAAAAATACTGAGGAAAGTAACACCTTAAAAAATAGACTAACTAAGGGGTAGCTAAGTGGTGTAGTGAATAGAGTACCAGCCCTGCAGTTCAAATCCAGACTCAGACACTTGGCATACTTACTAGCCATGTGACTTTGGATAAGTCACTTAACCCCAATTGCCCTCTAAAAAGAAAAAAAAAAACCTATCTCAAATGGCAAAAGAGATGAAAAAAGCCAATGAGGAGAAGAATGCCTTAAAAAGACAAATGTTTCAGATGGAAAAGGAATTTGAAAAACTCACTGAAGAGAATAATTCCTTCAAAATTAGACTGGAACAATTGGAAGCTAATGACTGTGAGAAATCAAGATACTATAAAACAGATACAAACAAATAAAAAAATAGAAGGCAATATGAAACATCTCATTGGAAAAACCACTGACCAGGAAAACAGATCATGGAGAGACCATTTAAAAATTATTGGGCTACCTGAAAGCCATGATCAAAAAAAAGAACCTAGACACCATCTTTCAAGAAATTATCAAGCAAAATTGCCCTGATATTCTAGAACCAGAGGGCAAAATAGAAATTAAAAGAATTCACCAATAACCTCTTGAAAATGATCCCAAATAGAAAACTCCTAGGAATATCAAAGCCAAATTCCAGGGTTCCCAGGTCAAGGAGAAAATACTGCAAGCAGTAAAGAAGAAACAATTTGAGTATTGTGGAAATACAATCAGGATAACACAAGACCTAGCAGCTTCTACCTTAAGGGATTGAAGGGCTTGGGATATAATATTCTGGAGGTCAAAGGAGGATTAAAACCAAGAATCACCTACCCAGCAAAACTGAGTATAATGCTTCAGGGAAAAATATTGTCATTCAATGAAATAGAGGATTTTCAAGCATTCTTTTTTTTTTTTTTTGCTTTTTGGAGGGCAATTGGAGGGTAACTTGCCCAAGGTCACACGGCTAGGTTTTTGTTTATGTGTGTTAAGTGTCAGAGGCTGGAACCAAACTCAGGTCCTTCTGACTCCGGGGCCAGCAATCTACTCACTGCGCCACCTAGCTGCCCCTCAAGCATTCTCGATGAAAAAACCAGAGCTGAACAAAAAATCTGACTTTCAAGTACAAGAAGCAAGAGAAGCATGAGAAGGTAAAAAGGAAAAAGAAATCAAAAGGAACTTATTGATGTTGAACTATTTACATTCCTAAATGGAAAAATGATAATTGTAACTCATGAGACTTCTCAGTATGAGGATCGTTGAAGGGAATATATGTATGTATGTATGTATATATATATATATACACACACACACATGTATATATACATATATATGTATGTATGTATACATTCATATATAAGTGTGTATATGTATGTATGTATACCTACATATATGTATGTATAGGAGGGTGTATGTATAAATATATGTGAGTGTACGCATATGTGTGTACATGTATACATAGACAGAGGGCACAGGATGAGTTGAATAGGAAGGGATAATATCTAAAAAATAAAATTAAGAGGTGAGAGAGGAATATATTGGGAGAAGGAGAAAGGGAGAGATAGATTAGGGTAAATTATCTCATATAAAAGAGGGAAGAGAAAACTGTTTCAATGGAAGGGAAAAGCAAGAAGATGAAAGGGAATGGGTCAACCTTACTCCCATTAAATTTGGCTTAAGGACAGAATAACAGAATAACATGTGTATGTTATTAGCCATTATCTGGCTATCTTATCCTACAGGAAAGTATCAGGGAAAGTTATAAGGGGGGTATGATAGAAGGGAGGGTAGATTGTGGTAGAGGGTTGTTAGAAGCAAACACTTTTGAAAACAGACAGGATCAAAGGAGAAAATAAAACAAGTGGGGGGCAGGATAGGGTGGAGGGAAATATAGTCTTTCACAATATAACCACTATGGAAATATTTTGCATAACTACACGTGTACAACCTATATTGAATTGCTTATCTTGCCTGTGGGAGTGGGTGAGGAGGGAAGAAGGGAAAGAATCTGGAACTCAAAGTTTTAAAAACAAATGTTAAAAAAAATATGGTTTTTTTACATGCAACTGGGAAATAAGATATACAGGCACTGGGGTATAGAAATCCATCTTGCCCTACTAGAAAGTTAGGGGGGATGAGGGAGGATATAAGAGACAACAGATTGGGGGAATAAAAAAGAATTCAAATTAAAATGCATCTATATTTCAAAGATATAATGAAGCATTGGGTTGCAGGTGGGATAGGGATGGGAAACTGGAACAGAAGTGAAAAAAAATTCCTGGTATAGATGGCAGTGGCAGAAAATTGAGAATGTTGATTACCAAACCAACTCAGGAACTGGTATACTGGGTAGCCTAGAAGAACATGGATTATACTCAATTCTTCATTCCCCTTCTTCTCTTTCAGCACTAGTCTTGACCCATCAAATCCCATCCAGAACCCAAAAGCAAAACTGGAATTAGGTAACAAATATTGGAGTCTGAACTTTTAAAGTGATGAAGAGGGGCATCAGTGAGGGGAAGAAGAATCCCGTTATTTTCAAAAAAAATTAAACTGAAGAACACTTGGCTGAGGAATCAAGTGCCCAATATTCATTTGTTTGTAAGGGACAGATGGGCATATGGAAATCAGAAGCTGCTTTTAATTTCTGTGCATCACCACAGTGCCTAACACAACACTAGACACCACAGAGAATGCACAGCAAAGAGATAAAGGTCCCTTCCAGTTCTGAATCTCTAATCCTATGATATAATGATTGATTCCATGAGATGATTCAAAGAAGCTTCTAAAAATACTTCTAAGTCTGTGAAGATACCATGTATTCATTTCTCTTCAAATGAACTAACTTCTCCATTGGAACAGGCAAAGATAAATAAATCTGTCAAAAACATACAAGAGGCAGTTTCTTTTTCCAAGGATTCATTAAAAAACAAAGAAACAACAAACACTTGGTTTTATAACAAATTAGAGGGGGCACCTAGGTGGCTCAAGTGAATAGAGCCCTAGCCCTGGAGTCAGGAAGAGCTGAGCTCACAGCTGGCCTCAGACACTTGACACTTACTAGCTGTGTGACCTTAGGCAAGTCACTTAACCCCTATTGCACTGCCTTACCCCCGCCAAAAAGACCAAAACAACAACAACAAAGACATTAGAGACCACTTGCCTTACTTAAGATTCCTGGATTAGGAAAATGGAAAGGATTTTGTCAGTCAAATAAGGCTATCCCTTCATTTTATTGGGGAGAAGAATATCATGAGGTAACTTGTCCAAAGTCATAGTAAATACTTAGATCACTTTTCTAGATGCATTTTTTGATGCACATTATTCACACAGGCACCCAACAATCTTCAATTTGTTAAATTAATAACAAACCATCTTTCTAGAATACCATAAGCTGATGTTTGCTGCAGCTTATTCCCTAAAGGGATCCTCTAAATTAAATTTCTATGTTGACAGAAAAGGTACTTGACTGAAGAACCCCACAAAGGTCATGAGGATATTATTTATGCATCTTGTTTTCTTTGGCATAAAACCTTTAATTGGTAATTCTGGATCAGCATATAGATTATTGAAAGCTAGTCTCATTTCTCTAAATTCATAGGATTTAATTTTAATCAGTAGGATACTTGTGATGTCTTTTGGGGAATATTTCTCAATTAGAAGAATAGTGGGTTTTTGTTTTTTTTTAATAGTTCAGTGGCTAAATCCAAACAAATTAGTTAAGTGTTGGATGGCCTGTGCTCCAGGAAGTGCTAGCAAATGCTTAACAATTAGCTCTCTAAAAAAAGTACTCATGAAACAATTTAAATTGATTCTTCATTGATAGTTATTCCAAAATAAGCTAGGAGGTATGGCTGATAGGTATGGGGGTTCAAGTCAGGAAGACCTAAGTGTAAGTCTGGCCTCAGATATTTATTACCCCTGTGACTGATAATTATAATAATAGTAGCATTTATATAGTGCCCACTATGCACCAGGCAATGTGTTAAGCACTTTACAAATATTATCTCATTTGATCCCCACTACAATCCTGGGAAAAAGGAGCTACTATGATCTCCAATTTGCAAGTAAGTAAAGAGGCAAGGAAGTAAAGAGGTAACTTAAGTAGTTAAGTGACTTGTCCAGTATCACACAGTTGGTGTTTGAGACCAACTTTCAACTCAGATCTTCCTAACTCCAGATTCAGCGCTCTATCCACTTAGCCACCTAGTTGCTTCAATTTCCTCAATTGTAATATAAAGATAATAACAGGACCTACATCTCAAAGTTATTGTGAAAGTTAAATGAAATAATATTTGTAAAGGTCTTAGGACAGTGCCTCATACATAATAGGTACTCAATAAATGCTTTTTTTTTCCTTCCTCCTCTATCACTGCCTTTAAGAAAATTAAGGGTTTTTTGATGCTTTCTGTTTGACATTTGTTAATGTCATCACCATAGTTATCCCAAGTGTCCCTCTCCCACTCTCCCCAGAAAGCCACCCCATATGACAAAAAGTATTTTTTAGAGAGGAAAAATAAGCACAACTGATTAACACATAGAAAAACATGTTCAATGTGTAATATTTGTTGGTCTCCCACCTTCCCAGTCACTTTAATAAGTCAAGACAATCAACAAAAATATACATCAAGCCCAGATTTATAGTTGCCAATTTCAGAAGTGTAAATGCTCATGTTAAAAATTCAACAATCAGTTCAGCTTCTACGAGTCAGCTTCACTTCAACACTGCCTCTGCCCACCTCACCACAACTTCTACCCCACTTTTAGGGGTTTCTGGTTAAAAAAAATTTCATGAAAATTCGGAAAAGTGCTGGAGCAGAGACAGGATCTAGAAGTTTTGAGATTCACCATAGAGCTAAAGGTAACCCTAGAGTTCCTTCCAGTAGTAATGTTCCTACAACAGGTTTGTCACACAAGACTTAGTCTCCCTAGGTAGTGGAGTGAACATAAGAAGGGGAAGGAATTTGAAAGCAAGACTGAATTTGCTCTACATTTTTACCCCAGAACATTTGTTTCATTGTTCCACACTTTTCTCTTTCCATGCAGTGATTTTTACCCCTGTCTCTTCCTGTCTTTCAAAACTCTAAGATTTAGTAACGTAAAAAGGAAAAGTAAATCATATTTTCTGTTGCCTTTCTTCAATCATAGCATAACTGAATTAAATTTGTCTTATTGTGCTTCTCCAAACTTCTCGAGGAAATTTGTCAATACCATCACCTACTACATAGTAGGTATTTAATAACTGCTTGATGACAGATTAATGTACAAATGTCATATTGGAAATGTACTTTTGATACGAATAGTTGGCACTTATATAGTGCTATTGGGATTCCATTTTATGTACATTCTTATTTTTTTTAGATAATTTGAATCTTTTTTTTTTAAGCAATTGGGGTTAAGTAACTTGCTCAAGGTTACACAGCTAGTCATTATTTATGTGTGGGTGCCCATTTTCTGAGGCCGGATTTGATCTCAGGTCATCCCAACTCCGAGGCCGGTGCTCTTACTCACTGCGCCACCTAGCCGCCCCTTTTTAGGGCAATTGGGGTTAAGTAACTTGCCCAAGGTCACACGGCTAGGTTTTTGTTTGTGTGGATCAAGTGTCTGAGGCCGGCTCCGAACTCAGGTCCTTCTGACTCCAGGGCCGGTGCTCTACTCACTACGCCACCTAGCCGCCCCATAATTTGAATCTTTAATCAATAAAGAAAATACTTAAAAGTTTTAACAATAGCAGTTTAGTAAAGTGCTAGTTCCATACACGAAATATCAATACAGTAGCTATATGTTGAAACTTCCATTGTTTGATGTACCAGATGATAAAAAAAATTATACTGAGAAAAAAACTAAAAACACTGAATAACAATAAGATCTTAATTCAAGTAAGATCTTAACAAAACATAACATTGAGTAGAAACTAGTAAGGTTAAAAAACATCAGGACATATATAAAGTCTTATGAACTTGAGTTCAAAATATCAAATTCAGAACTACAAGAAAAGGAAGGTAATATTATCCAGAACAGAAGACGTGATGCTTTTGCTGCAATCTAACTTGGCAAGACTAGATGACATCATACCCCCTGATATCAGCTTTCCTCCTTTATTTTTCTTTAATAATGAAGTAGCACTTTTCTTTTCCAGGACTGACCCATCTATATATGCCCTTGATCCTAACCCTTCCTGGCTTCTCTAGCTGACTGCAACCTTAATTATTACCACCTCCCCCCACATTCTAATCTTTAACTACTACCCTATCAAGTAGCTCCTTCCCTACTGTCTTCAAACATATCCAAGTCTCCTCCATTCTTAAAAATCCTTTACTAGACCAAACCATCCTCTCAAGTTATTTTATTCTATATGTCCTCCTTTTTTCAGCCAAAATCCTCAAAAAAATTCTTTAACTCACTATATCCACTTTTAATTTTCTCATTTTCTCAGTAACCCTTTGTGACATGGCTTCTAACCTTATCTCTTGACTAAAATTGTTCTACCCAAAATGACCCATGATCTCTTAATTGCCAAATCTGATTCTTTTTTTTTTCAGTCCTCATATATATTGACTTATCTATGCATTTGACATTGTTGATTACCTTCTCCTCCTGGATACACTCACCTTCTTGTGACAACATTCTTTTCTGCTTCTCCATCTACTTGTCTAGCTACTCATCTCGGTCCCTTCTTTTGGTTCCTGGTTCCTCATCCAGATTATATCCCTAAATGTGGGTATTCCACATTTCTATACCTTAAGTTCTCTGCTCTTATATCTTCACTCTCTCTTGGTAACCTCATCAGTTCTCATGGATTTAATTAGAATCTCTTTGCAAATAACTCAATTTTATATATATGTATATATATACATATATATACATACATACATATGTATAATACTTATACATATATAATACAATTTTTTTATATATCCAACATTCAACACCCCTGAACTTCATTCTAGCATCCCCAATTGCATGTTGAAAATTTTCAAACTGGGTATCCAGGGGGATATCTCTAATTCAGCATGTCCAAAATAGAACTCCATTATATGTTTCCACAAATCTGCCCCTTTCCCAAACTTCCCTATTTCTGTCAGAGACACCTCAGTCCTCCTAGTATCTCTTCTATAACCATGGCATTTTCCTTGATTCCCCATTCTCCCTCATCTCACAAAGATGTTACCACCACCACCACCTCAAGATATCTCTTTCTTCTAGACCCTCATCATTATTATTACAATAATCTCTTATTGGTCTCCCTGCCTCAAGTAACTCTCCAAATCAATCCAAAATTCCATAATCTGGCCATGTCAGTCCCCTACTCAGTAAACTCCACTGGCTCACAATGGCCTCTAAGATAAAATAAAAGTTCCTATGTTTAGCATTTAAAACCCTCCATCCATTTTTTCTTTTTAGTTTCACCATACATGACCCCCCCCCCTTCCCTGTATTCTGTTATGTAACCAAATTTGGTCTTCTTTCTGTTCCTCATACATTTTTTCTTCCACCTCTACTTGTGAACTGGTTCCCTATGTCTCAAATGTACTTCCTCTTTACCTCCACCTCATAAAATTCTTCTCTTTCTTTAAGATGCAGTTCAACCACAGCCAATCCTGATATCCTCAACTAGTTATGGCTACATTGTATTAAACTACTTTTATTTGTATGTGTTTATTATCTTTATATTTATTCTATACATATATATGAGCATCTATATATATATATATATGTAAATATATACTATGTGCTATGTTCTTATTATTTCTCCCAGTCAGAATGAATTCTCCTTGCAAGAAGAGATTGTTTTACTTACTGTATTTCTATCTCCAGTGCCTAGCCATTAAGTTAATCAGAAAAATTTATGAAGCCTTTCCTATGTGACACATAGTAGGCTCTTGATAAATGTATTTTGATTGATTTGATTCAGTCCTGGGTGATGTATTTTTAAAAGGATGTTGATAAGCTGGAGAGTATCTAGAGAAAGTTAATCAAGATGTTGATAGGTCACAAGATTATGTCAATACAAAGATTGACTAAATGACTTGGTCATGTTCAACCTGAATAAGAAAGGACTTTGAGAGGATAGGATAGTTGTCTTCAAGAATCTGAAGAGCTATGTATGAAAGAGGAAACAAATTTGTTCTGCTTAACCCCAGAGAGCAGAACTAGGAGCAATGGGTGGAAGTTGAAAAGAGGTCAATTAGTGCTATCTTAAAAAGTAGAGTAGATTATATTAGGAGGTAGTAGGTTCTACTTCATTAGTTAACTTCAAACAAGGCTGGATCACTCCCAAAGGGTATGTTCTAGAGAAGATAACTTGTTTCTAGAGGTTAAAATGTATAGTTTCACAAGTCCCCTCCAATTTGGGGACGCCATGATTCTGAATGGGTGGCTCTTTTACCTTTTCCAAGTAACATTTGTAAGTTATGGCAAAAGTTGTGAGAGAGGACAAATACCAGCACAAGATCCCCAAAATTTAATTTAATAAAATTTTAATATACTACAAACACTTCATAAGATCTGTGATTTCATCACTGCAGATATTCCTACCACTGAAACAGATGACAACCCTTTTTATTTTTATGATTTATTGTGGCCAATGTATCTATCACTTACTGGCCAACCTTCTTACAATGTTAAAAACTTAACTAGGGTGGTCCTTAGAAAACATTTAACTAGTAAACCTCTACACAGCCTTTCCAACTTGCTAAAGTCTGCCAGACTTTACTCTGTTCTCATAATGTTCCCAGGGTCACCTCCACACCATGATGAAACATCAGGGAGTAGGGCTTTAGTGGAGGAGTATGAAACTAAAGGAATGTAAATATACTGCCTTCATTTACTTCCCCCAAATAACTTACTTCATTGCCTCATTACCTCACATTGTAAACAGACCTTGAGATAAGCAGAATCTAATATTCAAACTATCATCCTGCATGTTGCTGATCCCTTATGCTAAAGTATATTGCCTCAGCATATAAGTTTAAGGTCACTGGTGTTACCAAGAAAGTGATTCCTAAAGAAGAATATTTGATCAAAATTTGTAGATGGTAGTAACTTAAAAATTAAAAGCTGTGACATTGTATTCCTAAAATAGTATGAATTTGTAAACTCACTGTTTCTTAAGTTGCATGCCTTCGTTTCCAATGAGTGTAGCCAGAAGGTCATGATGTGTTGTTAGGTTAATTAGTAAAATCACCATATTCCATACCCTCACCTCCAACATAAATGTTACTCCCAACAAGATGGATCTCTCACTCCAATAATACTATTTTTATATACAAATTATAATTGAAATACCAGAATTCATGTTGATTAAGTACTAAGGTTCAGGTCAAGTTTCCAGTTGTTAGGACTCTCACATCCCATATTACACTATATTTACCTATTTGCATGCATGTGGTATTCCTGCAGAAGAATTCTGAACTTTGTGAGGATTATCATTTTTGTCTTTATATCTCCAGTACCATGCATAAATTTGGCACATAATGGATGTTTGTTAAATTGAATTTTTATGTTAACACTAAGAGAAATGTCATTTGAAATAATATTCAAAGAATTAGAATCATCATGGTAACGAAATACCTTCTCACAAGCTGATTTTGGCCATCATTTACTTTACTCTGGCCGTTCTCATTTCTAACTGTTTTCAAATGACCTTAAGCCTCTCTCTTTTAGTAAAGAAGTATTCTTGATGACAATCATAGGCTTTAGAGGACAAAGAGACCTTAAAATTCATCTCACCCCACCCCACCTTGAGTTACAAATGAGAAAACTAAGGGATATGAAGACTAATTTGCCCACTCAAGTTTACAGCTCATAAGTGGCAAAGCAGGGATCTGAGTACATGTCCCCTGACTGAGTCTGTCCCACCTCTCCAGGGATAAAGGTGATGATGATAACAAGCTACTCAAATGATACAATTTTCAAAGTACTCTCACATTTAGCATCTCTTTTGATCTTCACAATAACTTCACAACAATTCTTCTCAGTTTACAAATAAGGAAGCTTAGTTCTAGAGACTTTTAAAGACTTGCCCAAGGTCATGACATGGCTATTAAATTATGGATATAACTTTAGATCCCAGGTGTTCTGAGACCTGATCCCAGGCCATTTTCAGTGGGCCACAATATCTATGCACTATTTCCAAGTGTTTCATTATTACTTTGGGGTACAAAGTCATTTGATTTGAAAATGCATTCCTCAGAAAGATTCCCTTGCTCATAGGCATATCTCAACATTTAAAAAGCTCAGCAGTCATTTATGTTTATGTTTTATCAGAACTGAGCCTCATATTTACCCCATCTCTGGCCTAATTTAGAGTTTCCAAAAAGAACAGATTTGTCCCTACATCAGGTATTATTCATTTCTCAACAAATAAATAGATTGAAGTGAGACCCCAAGCTACCTCTTTCTTATATCCCTATTGCTCAATCTTTTCCTCTTTCAAGTTAATACATAAAAGAAGGAAACAAAGAAATGTAGTTATCTTTCTGGAACAGTATATGTAATCCTGTCCTAACATAGAGATAATGTATTCCCCAGTGAATTAAATATTTACCTTGATGCAAGTATTACTACCTGTTCACAATTTCCAGTTTCCTGATTTTTCTCTTCTTTTATTTGTTATCCACCTATTAGTTACATCTTCTGAAGAATGTGTTATTTTCTTTAAATGATGAGCTATGAGATATACTAGATTTTTTTTTTAATTTTAGTATTTTAGAGCTTGCTGCTAGGAAGCTAAATGTTTCTTATTTTTCCTTGTAAAATCGCTGTTTTTAATATAAAAATAAAAGTTATTAAAATAGTTCCCCCCACTATTTGTTGTCATCAAGTATTATAGCTGGGAGTCCCCTTTGAAACTATTTAGTTAAGTATCTCATTTAACACTGAGAAAATCAAAGCCCAGAGAGGTAAAGACACTTAGTAACTTGTCAGAAATCTTAAAACTAACTAATAACAAAAGCAGAACTAGAACCAATGACTCCTAACTCCTAGTTTGTGCTTATTTTGAATGGGGCTAATAAAAGCTGATGGGGATGACAGGACACGAGCATGCAATTTGTAAAGATAATTGGAAAAAGTAATGACTACAAAATTGTCTGGTATATCACATGGCATGTTGTAAGTTGCTGATATCTGTTCCTCAATATTATAGGGACGCTATATTTTATTCCATTAGATTGTAAGCAAATTGAGCTTAAGGACTGTTTTTTTTTCTTTTGTCTATCTTTATATCTCCAGCACTTAGCATAGTGCCTGGCACACAGTAGGTACTTAATAAAAGCTTGATTGTTATAATTCCCCAATGCATTTCATAGCTCTACTGTCTTTCAGCTCACAATCTTCATAAGTTGCTATAACTGAAAAATCAATAGTCCTGGTGGTCTACCTTGTAATAAGATGTCTAACCAAACTTAGTTAGACTGATACTCAGAAAAGCAAACATATACAAGCCTTTTGTACTTGGAAGAATTTCCAGACACTTCACTATAGTTTCTGAAACTCTAGTTGACCTCTACAACATGATAAGGCATCAGAAACAAAAGGTTAAAGTTTATTTTTTCCACTACTGTGGATAAACAAGCACGCCCTTGTTTTCCTTTCTTCCAGATAAGATAGATTAAATCACCTGGGCCCTCTTAATATGCATAAGGTACATTCCCACCTCTCTGGAAGGTTCTACACCCAGCAAAAGAGATTTGGAGAAAGTATACAGTCATAACACAAACAATACCTTCTACATTGCCAAGTAACCTTAGTCCTACAAGTCCTAGAAAGTCAGCTTCCCTCAACCAGATCTAGCCCTGGTCCACACTTATAAACATACTATATCTATCACAGTAGCATTATATCCTATATGGGGATGACATATTCAAGATATACTACATGAAATGACTGGTACTCCTAGCCCTGCATCCTGATGTAGGCTTTCAGGAGACTGATGGGAGAAAGAGACTCAAATTGCACGAAGTATCAAAGGACTGTTGAAGGAAACACTACAGACAATGCTGTTAATTTACTAATGTTATATGAAATTTGTTGCTCATGAGTTCTAGTCCTTGCAAATAAGGAATGACTGGTAGACTATGCCTCAGGTTTAGAAGTGAAGACTTGAGTTAGGCAGATAACAAGGGCCCTCATGCAACTCTGACACTAGGGCTGCACGAATCTTGTCAACTAGATAAATGAAATAATAGAACAAAGTTTTAGGATATATGCTTCTTTTTTCTGTGTACCTCACTCCAATCAATCCTCTCTGTATTCCCTAGAAGCAATATGGTGTAGTGGACATAGTTAATCTCAGAAAAGCATAGTTTTGAGTCCTACCTATGTCATTTATTAGGAGCATGATTTTGGAAAAGTCTTATTCTCTTTGAAAACCTCGGTTTTCTCATCTGTAAAATAAGGGAAGACAGGTTAGAAGAGATAGCCTCTAAGGTCTTTTCTTGTTCTAAATCTATGATTCCATTGCCACACTATTACATTAAAATTTCAGCTACTGGAAATCAGAGTTATTTTTCTTGTATGCCTGACACCTAATACCATGATTTGCATATAGTAGGTGCTTAATAAATGCTTGCTGGATCAAATTGAATGAATGCCCTGTATTAGGCAAACTGGTTTATTCACCAAATCCAAGAAGAGTGTCTATTCAGACTTCTATGTCACTGCTTGTGCATAAAAAGCCTTCTCCCTGATATTCTTTGCCAAACCAAATTCTATCCATTCTTTTTTTTTTTAATTTTTTTTTTTTTAAAGCAATTGGGGTTAAGTAACTTGCTCAAGGTTACACGGCTAGTCATTTGATTTATGCGTGGGTGCTCATTTTCTGAGGCCGGATCTGATCTCGGGTCATCCAAACTCCGAGGCCGGCACTCTTACTCACTGCGCCACCTAGCCGCCCCTTTAGGGCAATTAGGGTTAAGTAACTTGCCCAAGGTTACACGGCTAGGTTTTTGTTTGTGCGGATTAAGTGTCGGAGGCCGGCTCCGAACTCAGGTCCTTCTGATTCCAGGGCCGGCGCTCTATTCACTGCGCCACCTAGCCGCCCCTAAATTCTATCCATTCTTAAAGGTCCAGCTCAAATTCCTTCTTCTCCATGAAGCTATTCAAGACAGTCCTAATTGGATGTGGTGTCTCCTTTCTCTAAATTGCTATAGCACTTAACCTGCATGCTATTCTTTCAACAGTAAACATTTAAGTATCCGGGGATCTAAGTAATCACTTTGTATACTCACATTTTCTCACCTCATCTGTTCAATAAGACTAAAATGCCTTGAAGACTGGGCCCATGTCATGATTCTTTTGTGCCCCTCATAACACATGATGTGTAATGGGCATATCTTAAATTTTATCCTTACATTGTTCGCAACACCTTGCTTAATAAACAGTTGAATGAATAAATGACTGAGTAACTATACTTACCAATACTAATCAGTGGTAAAATTTTCAAAATTTAATCAGTTGAGTTCAGAGTGTGTTTCAAAAATGTACACCACTTTTTGTCTAGCAATATTAATAGAAGAGCATTTCAAGTGTCAACACTTATATTGACTCCAAAGATATTTCCAGTACTTTGTGTGTGACACTGGGCAAATTTCTTATCTTTTCTGTGTCTGTTTCTTCATCTGTAAAATTAGGACAATACCTATACTATTTGTCTCAAAGAGATGTTGGGAGAAGAGTGATTTGCAAAACTTAAAATATTATAGAAATGTGAACTTTAAAAAAATAAAAGATTATGATTTCATCTGCCTCAGGAACTACCCTATTGAGACTCCTACCAATGCATATTAGCAATTCCTCTGTAATTTATAATTTAAAAATGATGCCAAGGGCACCAAAACTTTCAGTGACTTGTCCATGGTCATGCTGCCCCTATTGTCCCAGAGACAGTACCTGAAACTAGGTCTTGCTGATTCTAGTCTAGCTTTCTATACACTATAACATACTGTCTCTCTATTATCATTATTATTTTGTGAGAACTAGTTATGTCCAAAGAGGAACTATGAAGAAAGCTATGTTGGCAAGACACTCTAATTTAGAAAGAACCTTGGACAATGGATTAAAAACCTTCACACTGCATGACAAGGCCCTGTCACACAGCAAAAACCTTTTAGTTTTTTGACTCAATATCCTGAGATCCCTGACTCAAACAATAGAGTGACTTCATTCTCCAGTAGCAAAAGCACGAGACTTCGACAATTCTACTGAATATGAAACCACAAGTCTTTGTATTATTGTTGTGCTATGTAGTTAAAACTTGACATTTAAGCATACAACTTTTGAGAAAATAATTTAGAAATGGTGCAAATTTTCAAAAAAGAAACATTCTATTTTACAAAATTTAATTTCAGCCTATCAAGTAAGATGCAAAATATATTTTGCTTAAGTCTCATCTATTATTTGAATGCTAGCCCTTATTTCATCAATCAATAAATGACAAACAAGAGAGAGGTTTGTGGGAAAAACTGAAAAGACTTGGCAATTGCTGGGATATGGGATGAAGGAAAGGAATGAGTCAAAGATGATGGTCACGGTAATGATAACATCATGGGAGAAACAAATACTTTGACATTACCACTTTGTGATATCTGGAAAAATACAATTAAAAACATTTTAAAATAAGATAACAGATTCTTTCCAAAAATAATTAATTGCTGTATTTCAAAACAGAAATGTGATTATCTTATCTTTTTTCCAACTTTGAAAGATAATTCCTTCAAAACTAAAAAATATCTGTCAAATTGAAGCTGAAAAGTAAAATAATTATTTCAATTATAATGTATTTCAATGAAATGAAAATCAGTTGCATTGTCATGAAATGCATTTATTATCAACAAGACTAAAGCAATCCACAGTGGTCTTCATTAGCAGCATGGCTGACTAGGTTGTTTCCTCAGGTTCCCTAGGATAAATTATACTTTTGTTTGTATTTATTTTATAATTGGAATAAGTAATGTGGTGTAAATGAAACATTAATGAATATAATAAGGGTCATCCGTGCTATTATTTTCTAATTTATTATGTGGATCTGAATCACACTGTGTGGGTTTGGCACTCTTATCAACAGTTAAATATAAATTCAAATAAACTCTTTTCCCACATTATTTTGCTTCAGCACATGGTTAAAACAAGTGATGCGCAGCCTGAAAATGAATTAACCAGCTGATAACTGAGTTTCACACACTTGCATAAAATATACTTTCATGAAAAATAATTATGATTTTATGGAGCTTAATTAAAATTTTAAATAATTTAAGAAGTATCTTCAAAAGGGAAATATGCTAATGAAACATTTCAAATCAGAAAATGAACCTGATCATGGTCTATGCTATGGCATTATGCTATGGTCCTCCTTGAATCCTCAGTAAAAAAGAATATTTTCCCATGAGATATTTCACATTGCCTTCTAATCTTTCGTTTGTTTGGATCTGCTTAACAGCATCTTGATTTCTCATAAAGTCACTAGCTTCCATTTGCTCCAGTCTAACTCTGAAGGAATGAATCTCCTCAGTGAACTTTGGAGATTCTTTTTCCATCTGGCAAATTCGACTTTTTAAGGCATTCTTCTCCTCACTGCCCTTTTGGGCCTCCTTTGCCATTTGAGTTAGTCTATTTTTTAAGGTGTTGTTTTCCTCAGTCAGGCTGTTGACCCTCATTTCATACTTTTCCTGCATCCTTCTCATTTCTCTTTCCAATTTTTCCTCCACTTCTCTTATTTGATTTTTAAAGTCCTTCTTAAGGTCCTCTATGGCCTGCAACCCGCTCATGTTTTCCCCTGGGGCTTTTGGAGCAGGACTTCTGACCTCACAGTCCTTTTCCCGCTCTATGCCCCCAAAATAGGAGTCTAGGGTTGCATTTTTCTGTTTCCTTTGCCTTGGCATGTTGCCACTTAATTGCTTGACTTTTGGGCTTGTTGCCACACTATGGCTTTAAGGCCAGATAGAGGAATTTTCGTCCCGAACGTGTGGGGGGCAACTTCCGTTTCTGGCAAGCTGTAAACCCACCCACAACTTCCACCCTAGATCACAATCCAGATCCAGGGAGGTTAAAGCAAGAGCGATTACCCCCCAAGACTGATCGCTGGATCTCCCCACGATTTGTAGGCTGGGAGCCGGAAATGCCTCTGAAAACTACAAAATGGCGTGTCTCCTCAGCGGCTTCTAGCCCCCAGGGGAGGGAGCTGACGCATTCCCCAAATACAGGTCCCAAAGTCCATAGGACACTAACCTCTTACTTTGTCCTAGGCAAGTCTATGTTGATAATTCTGGAATCTCCACAGTTCCTGGTGTTCTGGGGTTCCTCCAGCCGGCTGCTGGCCCTGCCGCCCTGGGGCTAAAACCTCGGCTCACGTGGACCTGGGCTCGGCTCGGCTCCTGCGCTCTGCGCTCTGCCGGCTCCCAGACCACTGCGCTGGTCCTTCCTGCAGGGTGCTGGGCTGTCCTCAGCGGGAGGTTAGCTTCTCTGTGTCGTTCTGTGGGTGCTGGGGCTCCAGAAATTTTTCAGAGTCCTTTTTTACATAGTTTGTGGAGAATCTGGGGGCAGAGAGGCTTGGACGAGCTGTTTCTACTCCGCCATCTTGGCTCCGCCCCCCAAAAAAGAATATTTTCATTACTTTGCTATGACAAACACACCAACAATTTGGGACATAATCACATTATTTCCTTTGAGAAAATTTTGAAATATATGTTGCAGGATGACTTAGATTAATATATTTACTTTATAGCTGGTCATGCTCCTTTGGCTCAATGGAGAGGGACATATGTGCTCTGGAACCTTTTTAAAGAATATATTCAATCAGAGGCTCATGGCTGTTTCTTTAGCTCCTCTGATGGGGGCTGGCAGGGTTGTAGGGCCATTGGAAAAATAATTGATGACCAAAGGAGAAAAGTCAGCTACTTTTGGGCAATAAGGAGCAAAGAGAAATGGCTTCCATCTTCTGCTTCTAATGACTTCTTTGTTGGGACGCAGATAATGTCAGCCTTACTTTGTACTTCCCAATAGGGGGAAAGGTTTTTCTCCATTCATCTTCCCCAGTAGCAGCTCTGGTGACTAGAAGCAGAAGGCATAGAACTGGTCAAAGCTGAGAATGGCCCTCAAATTCCTCTTCTTCATTGTTTCTTAAGCACAACTGACTAATCATAATCCTAAAATGTGTATATTTCCAGCTCTGGACATATACCCATGAATTTGAGAAATCAGAAGTTTCTGGATATTAATGGAAAATGGAAGATAATTCCTGTGATGGCAGTACTTCTCAGAATAGGAAAAGGAATGCTACTAGGAAAAAAAAAACACCAAGAAGATGCTGAAACTGAAGAGGCTAAATCCCAATCCATGGGGACAGCTAGATGGTGCACTGAATAGAGCACTAGCCTTGGAGTCAGGAAGACCTGAGTTAAAATTCGACCTCAGATATCTGACACTTACTAGCCGTGTGAACTTGGGCAAGTCACTTAATCCCAATTGCCTTGCCTCCCCCTCCAAAAAAAAAAAAATCCCAATCCATACCCTGGCTTGCCAGAAGAAGTTGTCTTTGTGAGTTGTTCAGACAATACACATGTAAGGTGAATATAAAATATCTGTTCAGCAGTCCCACAAATTGTTTCACATTTTAATTATGTATATTAAGAGTCTTTTGTTTTTAAGCACTTCCTTTTTGTGATATAGGAAATAAAATAACTATCCTATACCTGATATAGTCTTCTTTGTACACATGAGGCACCTAAGTAGCTTAGCGGACAGAGCATTGGGCCTAGAGTAGAAAGACCTGTGTTCAAATCTGGCCTCAGAAACTTACTGGCTGTGTTACCTTGGGCAAGTCATTTAACCTCTGTTTGCCTTAATCAACTGCAGAAAGAAATGCCAAACCACTCTAGTATCTGTAGCAGCAAGCACCCTAGCATCCCCAGGGTGGCTGCCAACACAGGTTCTTAGATCTGCTTTTCTAAAGGAAAGCAACTCAAAATGGGTTAACAAGCTTACTTTAATCAATCAAACACATATCATTTACCTAGTTCAGGGGAAAAAGATCAGCACCCTGTACTTCAGAGTATACAGACAGAAGTTACAAGACAGAGAAACAGATCAAGCAGACAGGCTTCCAAACTGTCCAACCATTACATTCACACCAAATCACAATTACCAGATAGGGAAGCATCAACTCTTAACCCACTGTCCAATCACAAAGCATCAAGGTGTGGGCATTCCTGAAAACCAAGCCTCCTGCCACAGGCTCCATGTGACCACATTCAGCCTATGAGGGGGCAGAGTATATTTTCAAATCAAGAAGGTTCTCAAGTCTCTTAAGTCTATCAAAGGGCCTAGGGGCAGGGAAGATCTTTAAATTTTAATTTACATTACAGTATCTTTGCCAAGAAAACCCCATATGAGGTCACAAAGAGTTGGACATGACTGAATGACTGAAAAACAAACACTGATTAAATTTTCCAGAAGAGAATCTTTTAGCAGAGATCCTAGACATGTCATACCTAGGCTTTAGGAGATCTTTAGGACCAATAAGGGATAGGGTGGGATAGCAAGTTAAAGAATATGAGAAAAAGCCTGAAACCCTTCTTTTAGGGGTGCTGACTAAAAACCTATTTCATAATTGCTATACATTAAAATATTAAATTGGTAGACAGAAAGTTGGTTTCTAACTTTCTATAAACATTTAACACACAAACAAGTTATTTTTCTGGTAGCTAAAGTATTAATCCCATTGAGAAAAATAATCTTATTCTTACAGTAATTTTTAGAGGGAACTGAGGAACTTGCCATAGTAACACTAATATTTATCTAAAGAGCTAGATTTAAAATAGGTTCCTTAACAATCACAAAGGTAGGAAAACTATTTAATCTTAAATACTTGGCTATATTTCAAAAATGTTATACTTTATGGATGTCATTTTATCTAGTTGTAACTTGACTAATCTCATATCTCAACTGGGAAATTATTATGGTAACACAGTTTAGCTTGGAAATGATCCATATGGCATTGCTGAACTGCATTTTAATAATGAACCTGGGTGCCATTTCCTTTGCTTTAAAAGTCATACAAGACAACAATAATGATTGAAATTAGAAAATGGAGACATACATTATCCCCAGGATGAACTGTCATTGAGCAGGCTAACTCAGCTACATAGTACTTCACTCAGGTTAATAACTTATAGTTAATAACATTATAGTTATTATAGTTAATAAATAATAATAGCACAAAAACCTCTTAATCACCAATTAAATTTCTCCAAATTTTCTAAGATATTACAGTGTGCGACTAGCTCCTGAATGTCTTGAAAAATTCTTTTAAGCATGGCTCAGGTTTTCAAATTCAGTGCAGTACAGTAAAAATAGCATTGGATATAAATCCTAGCTCTTTTAATTAAGCCATTCATTCCTTTTTTTTTGGAGGGGGAGGTCAAGAGGTTTGACTTCATTAGTAGCTCCTGATGAGCATCTCCTCATACAAATGTAGATCAGCAGATCCTCTTAAATTTATGAGAGAGATTTCTAGAACACAGATTAAATGGCTTGCCCAGGGTCACAAAATGACTGTGGCAAAAGCAAGGTCTTCCAAATTCCAAAGTCAATTCTATATTCACTATACCACAGCAAAGAAAATAAAAAATAACTGCCTTCAAGAAACTTACATTCTACTTTTGTACTTACTACATATTTTAAATTTATTTTCATCAACTATTATTATTGTCCTCTCATTTTTTAATTGAGTTCAGAAAGAAATGGTTCTGAAGCAAGTCATTATCCTGCTGTGGTTCTTTTATATTTATAAATCTGTAGAATATTGCAAAGGTGGGAAAATGACAACTTTTTGCAAGTGAATAATATTGCTAGGATGAAGAATGATCTTCACATTCACTAAAGCATCTTTAAGACAATCTAGAAGCAGAAACAATTAGAGAGAGAAGATATATCTTGTCCTCTTCCCACACAATTTTAATTTCTTCTGTTAAGTTGATATTTTAAAAGCTTTACATTACATGCAGTTTGGAGACTGTATATTCAGTACAGTAATATCTATTAAAAATGCCGTCCTTAAATTTTTTTGAATCAGTGCATTTTGGTTGGTTTTGGTAACATTTATATCTTTAATGATGTTCCAGTTGAAAAAGTTGAAGGATTTAATAGGATTGGTAATAAAATTCATGGATGAATCAAGAAGAATCTACATATGCTTCTACTCTTCTAGCTCTCTATAACAATTTCAGGTTGCTCTTCTCTATCTCCATGGATCTTTGATGTCTCTTATCAGGGCAAAGATTCTGTTCCAATGTGGCAAGTTCCTCAGCTTCCAATATAAATCAGCTTTAAAATAAGATTTTCTTGAACAAATGGAATCATTTGTTTAATAGATAGATTAATTTTTAATAGATTCATTCTTCAATGTGTTTTTGTTTTTGTTTTTGTTGTTGTTATTTTAGTAGGGAGTATTGTTTGTTGTATTAAGACCACCATTAAGGTCACCTTATTAAGATGCAGTCACTCATTGTGAGTCCAATGGCACAGCTTCCCATGCAACTCATTCAAGAGACTTGTTCATACTTCATAAAAGGATCACCAGGTATGGCTATATTTTCCCATTTAGTTTATCATTTTGTTACTGGCTCCTTACTTTCTTTGATTAATACTTGTACTTTCAGAGACCTATGACAGCCACTCTGTCCTCTGGGACGACTTGCATGGAGATGATTGAAGACACACAGCAACTTGAAAGTGAAAAACCATACTGATGGTAAATAATTGGAATCTATAAGCACTACTATGTTATAATAAAGAAAAAAGAGCACAATTCTTGCCTTCAAGTTGACAAACTAAAAGAAGTGACAAAATATACATAAGATGTTAAGAAATCATCCATGCAATAATAAGAAATCATTCATGCAAGTCAATGAAGTACAAACTGATGTGTTGAGGAGATACAGGATAAAAAAAATGTTCTCAGTGGGATTTTGTTTTGTTTTGTTATCCCTGAGATTTAAGATGTATTATTACAAAGGAAATGGATGGAAATTTTCACAAAGAATATTCTAGATAAGTGAATGCTACATACAGAGCTATGGGGGGAAGGATGGTTTAACATAACTTTGATAAACATTAGAAAGTTGCAGAATGATTAGAAATGGGAGAAATTAAATTGGTAAATTGGGTCTGAGAATAGGAGAAGGCAACCTATAAAAAGGACTCCTCTTCTCACTCTTCTCAATCATCTTTTCCCAACCTATTCTGAAAAATTTACAAGTATATGATGGGGGGGGGGAAGCTAAAATAAAGGCAAAGCAAGATAAAACAAAAATTGATTTGGTACCAAACTCTCATACCATTTTGTTTGATAAAAAAATAAGGTTTTATGATGAAAATTATAAGGTACTGAAATCAATGAGTTTTTGTCATTTCTGATCATGCCTTAATTTCCTAGTAGTTTTCTAACCCACAAAAAAAATTAGACTACATTTATATTGTGAGGACTGATTGAGCATGTTGGCTACTAAGTTAAGTAGAAAGAGGAGAATTTACTCAGAAATGAAGTAACCATAAAGGTATAATTGTAAGGGAATTTGAAGATCTTCCCTGTCCCTTGATGGGTCTCAAGTGGAACCCAATAAGAAGGGCTTGATTGGGATGAGGCTTGTTTTTCAAGAAGGCCCACAGCTTTTGTCACTTTGTAATTAAGCAGTGGGTCACAAAGGTTGTGATGTCCTCTGACCTTGAGGAAGGGTATATATACTCTGAAGTGAGGTTTTGCTTTGTGGCTCACTTCTGGGAAGGGTTATGTGATTTGGCCAGATGAGACTCTGGGTAGCCATTGAGCCCCCCAGCTTTGAAAACCCAGATGTTGGTGCTTCTCTCTCTGGTAGCTAACTATATATGTATGTAATGGTCAGACAGCTAGAAGCCCTTTCTGTTGGTCTGTTGAATTGTGTTATTTTCTCTGTCTGCATTTTTTGTTTGCTTGTAATTTCTGTTTGTATTTTCTGAAGTTCATAGTGTTGACTTTTCCCCAGAACTAAGTGAATATTTTATGTGTATGTACACACATATGCATGTATGTATGTGTATATATACACACATATACACACATGTATATACACACATATATGTACACATACATGTTTGTTTATTTATACGTTTCACTAAAGATTGTTGACCCTGCTAAAGTTGCTTTCCTTTAGGAAAACAGATCAAAGAACTTCTGCTAACAGCCATCCTGGGTACGTTAGGGTATTTGCTGTTATAAAGGGTAGAAACTAAAGGGGGGAATCTACTTTTTTTTTTTTAAATTAAATTCTCAAATAACAGAAGATGTTTAAAATAAAAAATTTATTTATTTTCTTGATGGAAGGCATTATGGGTCCCTAGGTTAAATCTTCTGACAGAATGTCTGTGACCAAATCCAAGTTGTTTAACCTCCCTATGCCTTGGTTTTCTTTATCTATGAAAAGCACTAATGGGGTTAGATTAATTGGCTTCTGAATTCTAGATTCATGATTCTATTTTTTAAAATTTCAAAACAAAGCCAAATACAGAAGAACATTAATGAAGATAGAGTTTTTAAACTGTTAATTTCATATTTTTAAATCATTAGATTCATAAGACTCCTGCCATAATTTATGGATAATTGTAAGAATTAATGAATAAAACCAAAATATGCCCTTCCTGAAATTTTAAATATCTGGAAATCTATAAAATATCCATATATATTATCTATAAATTTTTTCTTGCTTTTTTTTTTTTTTGGAGGGCAGTTGGGGTTAAGTAACTTGCCTATGGTCACACGGCTAGGTTTTTTTTTGTTTGTTTGTTTGTTTGTTGTGTGTGTTAAGTGTCTGAGGCCGGATCCAAACTCAGGTCCTTCTGACTCCAGGGCTAGCACTCCACTCACTGCGCCACCTAGCCGCCCCTATCTATAAATGTTTTGATACATATGGAACTCCTATAAAGAATGGCAATGTTTAAAAGAACTATGTATTTCTACCTCATTATTACACAGTTAACTTTACAAACCATTATTACAAATAAAGCTATGAAGAGGAAAAGAGAATTGTATAATGAATTTCTCCTATCATTTTAAATCCTCAGGGAACTACATTCATGTACTGGAAAAATGGTGTCCTGCTAAACAACATATGACCATATCAATTTTGTAGACTGCCTTATAAAATGCTAATGAATCTTCTTCATGTAAGAATATTAAGGAAAAGCTTGAATTTCCCTTTCCATTTTATTACATTCCATGCTATGCTACTTGTTAACTTTTTCTTTTTTAACCCTGGAACTTAAAATAAGATGGCAGCTTTTTCTGGATAGAAGTTATTCAGTTTTTACCCAATGAAGATAAAATGTTCAAATTCTGATTATCACATAATTTGCTTGTTCCTTGTGAGTCATTTCCTGTCCAAAATCTTTCATAAATTTTTCTTTGTTCCTGAATTTAAGAAGGAAATAGAGTTTCCCTTTTATCATTCCTCTTTCTGGGTATCCAAAAATAGTTAAAACACTGAAACTGAATTTAATTCTCTTAGTAAAATTACTCCAAAGCATTTTTATGGATTATTATAATTATAACTCATAGAAATAGTTAATTTTTGTAAATCAGTTAATATATTTGATATAATTTGATACTCAAACATGGTGAAATAGGTTCTATTATTTCCAATTTTACATAAGCTGAAACTGAGACACCAAAAGGGTAAATGATTTGCCCACAGTCACTAGTAATAAGTGTCAGGCAGAATTTGAACCTTGTCCATACTGCCTCCTATCAATATCACAATCACAAAGTTTCTTAGCCAATTAAAATTTTCTTCAGAAAATTCTAACCAAGGTCACACAGTTAATAAATATTCAAGTCATAATACAAACTTGGTTGTACAGAGTAAGTTTTACTCACTTATGGTAGAGCTTATTGTCACATTTGTATATCTATTACTATTTATAGCAATTGAACCTCATACACAATGCTGATCTCCCTCAATAGAGATACAATTTCCATGAGGACAGCTTTCTTTGTAAAAGGAATCACAGTATGAACTCAACATGATGCTAACTAACTAAAAGCCTATTTCATAATTGCTACTTTATAGCCATAGTCTTTTGGGAAATTTAAAGGTAATACTATCTGATCTCATTGTAATTAATATTAAAATATGCAATATCCCTTCACACAAGTACTCATACATATACCAAAACTTCACCTTCCCATGCTCACACAGGGGACATTGACTCAATTAGAGATCACAAGGTCATATTCTCCCCAGTCCATGTAACAGCATGGCCATAAATGAAGTGCATCAAACCTTTAAGAATACTAAGGGATTATGCATGCTGTGCAGCATTAGCTGAAATCAGTTTCTCAATCAAGGTAAAACAACTGAAAGGACCTTGTTAGATAGAAGAGCTAAGGCAGAGTGAAGTGTACTTATCACCACAAAGTTGACTGGAGATGTCATATCCAAGGTGGTCTGACTGATAGTTTCTAACATCTGACTTTTCACACACAAAAAATGCCACCCCCTCAGCTTGTATACATGTGACAATAATCATTTACATGGATAAAATACTCCAAAATTACAACTTGTCTAGTATATATCTTTTTAAACCCTGATCATGACGGAGAACCATGGTTCTCTAAAAGTTATTCAACTATACTCTGAATTTCCTTAAGTGGGATACTGTACCTAGTCATTTTCACTCATAACTAATAGCCAACATGTTCTGTTCCAAGTTTGATTCACTGCCTCACAGTACTCTCTTCTTTGAAGGAAGAATAATATTTCTTCCTTGTTTCACAGTCATGTCATAAGAATCCATGAGAACTTTAGGAGAAATATAACAATGTTCAAAGTCACCATGGTATGGTGAAAAGGACAGAAGACAAAGGTTCTAATCCTATCTACCATAAATGGACCTTTGGAAAGTTGTTTATCTACTCTAGGTCTTAATTTTCTCAACTTTAAAATAAGGAGAACTGGACTAGGGGAAATCTTAGATCCCTTCAGCTATGATTCCTCTCCACTTGTTTCAATTCTATGGAATCACCACAGTGAAATTGTTTTTAAAACATATGGAAATTACTATAAAGTCCATTAATTCATATGTCTCTAATTCAGAATTTGCAATAATTCTGATATGGTATTTCTAATTTTTATTACCCCAATATTACTTGAGTCCTACTTATAGCCTAGTTTATAGATAGCATTTTAAAGTAATATTTCATTTATAATATCTCTATGTATATACATGGGTATTTAGAAAAAGTTTCTCCCTAACCTTTTCTTTAGAATAGACCTCAACAACCATTGAGGCTCTAGATTATGAGGTTACTTTTAAATGACATTTAATTCTTTTGAATTTCCTATTATTCCTTGGTAACTAAATTTGGTGATGGAGAGTAACTTGTATGGCACTTGAAAAGCACATAGCATATACTCTGTTAATTTAATGTAAATATCTGAAAGGCTTTATCCTGCCATATAATGTCACTTTGCTTTGTATTCCAAGAATGGTAAAGAACCCATAAACCTATTCTGATGCCAATTTTAATTACCAATAATATTATCTTTCTAAGGATTTGTTTTTTCATAAAATAATTTAATATGATAAAGTAGAAAATATCAGTTAATTTATTCAATGTACTTTGTTCTCAAAAGTAGTCACAATTTTTTAAAAACAGAAAACACATGAAATTATCAATCTTCCTTCTACCATGGAACCCAAGTACTAAGAAAAGTTTCTAAAACATTAACAATATAGGAAATACTAGTCTTTTGGACTTCTCCTGATGATGGAACAATTAGATATTTAGTAAATATTATTACTCATAGGTCTTATTTTTTTATGTTAATAGCACTAGTGCCACATATCAAATTAGAACACCAAGAACTAATATGAATACATTATCAAGACATTGCAGTCTGGCCTAAATAGGATTAGCTATTATACTTCTATTAACCCACTTTTGGTATTTCTTTCCATCTGTACTTCAACACATTAGGTAATGAATTCTGTCAATTTAGAAAATGGATTTTTAACACTTCCTCCTAAATCACATTTGAGATTATAGACTAAACTGCCTAACATGAAGTTATTATTTTATAAACATTTTCATAAAAATGCTGGTCCAAAAGTCTGTTCATCACTAAGGCAAAAATTATGATGCAGCTACAAATAAGAAAACAGAATTATTACCTCTTACCAAGTTTTATAGGATACTTACACAAGACTATATCACATTACAAATAGGCTACATCCACCAATCTCCAGCAGTTCTGAATGATTTCCATCACAAAAGGAACATTATACAATCTGCCAAAATCTGCTATTTCGACCATTTGGTATTTCATTGCTTTTAAACTGGTACTGAAGCATCAAGTCCCTTTTTAAAAAAGCTACATGGAGTTTGGATTTAACCATGTACTTTCAGCTCTACCATCTGACAATATAGTATTCAAAAGAACACCTGCAATCTTTCTTTACAGGCATGTTTCCCAAACTTTAGATCTTCCTATGTCATAATGAACTAGTTCAATTATGGAAAACTTTTATATGTATACACTCTAGGACAGTAATCAGGCAAGCAGAGCCAATAGAAACATGGGTGAGTATGTGAATGAGTGTGTGTATGTGTCCTTGTGTGGATGTATATTATATCATATATAGTATCATATTACATTTATCATGTTTTAATATATATACACATATAAGTATATACATATAAAAATATATAAAATTTACATATATGTGAGTATACTATTTTGTGTGTTGGGGTAGAATGAGGGTAAGGGGATGGGCTTCATGAGAAATTTCTACAAATTTTAGAAAGTAACCCATTCTTGAACCTGTAACAATGGAGAAATGTTGTTCTTTTTGTTGTTGTTGTTGTTGTTTTGGAGGGCAATTGGGGTTAAGTAACTTGCCCAAGGTCACACAGCTAGGTTTCTGTTTGTGTGTGCATTAAGTGTCTGAGGCTGGATCCGAACTCAGGTCCTTGTGACTCCAGGGCCGACGCTCTACTCACTGCGCCACTTAGCCGCCCCATTCTTGTTTTTTTTTTTAAATGAATATCAACACTGGAAATGCTTCAACACTTCCAATACTACGAAAGTGATTCCAAGAGACAGTTTTATTTTTGTCTAAGAACTTTCAACTTTACAGTAATCAGGAAATTTAATGACTGCAATAGCATTTATGTAATACTTTAAGGTCTGCAAAGATCATTAAATATGTTATCTCATTTGAACCTCACAACAACCCTGTGAGGTAGGTGCTAGATATAACAAATATAAACTGAAAACCTAGCATGTTGCAGGAACTGTGCACCAGTTCATTGCAAAAGTCCAAGTAGCTGGCAATACAAGATTGGAACATGTTTTGTGACATTGTCAAACAGCAAAGCTTTAGAAGAAAATATCTCAAATTCTGAGAATCCAATATCTTTTAGACATTGTAGAAAGAAAGGTTCAATTTGTTAATCTCAGTGTGTTAATTCTATCTTACTATGTCCTTTTCTTGGGCCTTATATTTTATATTTTAGCCCATGGGAAAGTTTCTGTTAATGTCATCACCTCTAATTTAATGTATTATTGATTTGAGATTCAAGGGTTATTAAATTTCTAATGTCAGGTATTATGTTCAGGCAGTTCACTGATGGTATAAGATCTTTGGTGTTTCTGGCCCTTGAAAAGTAATTTTACAATGATTATTATTAAAATATTACTGTAACAATAAACCAGTTACATTGGTAATAGTTCTAAAACTTGTGAAGCATGGCTTCATTGCCAACAAGTCATATGCACTTATATGTTACAATAGCTTGTATAAAGAATATGTTTTCTTATTTTGTTTTCTTCCACTAAATTTACACATGAAAGATATGCCCAAAATAAATAGCTAAAAATGCACCAAATATGGCAACAACAAAAGATTGTTATATGCAATGAATTAGTCTGTAGTGTATAAATCTACCTTAATAAAACAACATAAAGATTTTCAGGATATTCAAATATATTTCACTAAAACATACACACACACACACACACACACACACACACACACACACACACACACACACACGAAGACACAATCAGTTTGCTTCTGTCTTGTACCAAGCTTTTTCATTTGGAAGAGAAGGAAGTGGAAGAGGAGGAGAAAGGGGAGGAGGAGGAGGAGGAGCTGTTGTTTTCACATAACTCAGACTGACTACCTTTTCTTTCCCCCTTTTCCATTGTAAAAGAACAGATTATGATAATTGCTTAGGTAAGGGTGAAGATGATTGTGTAAATCAATAAAACAGTGTACTCTATCCCATCTAAGGTAATTGACAAGATGCTCCCTTTATCAGGTGAGAACATATCTGGATTAAATTAATCAGCCAGAGCTATGAACTAGGCCTGGACAACACTCAACAGGAAGTCTAGTTTGGAGTGGTCAAGGGACCTAGTTATGCCCTTTCAGTCTTTTAAAAAAGCTTCTGAGGGGCGGCTAGGTGGCTCAGTGAATAAAGCACCAGCCCTGGAGTCAGGAGGACCTGAGTTCAAATCGGTCCTCAGACCTTGGGCAAGTCACTTAACCCCAATTGCCCTGCCTTGCCCCTCTAAAAAAACAAAAACAAACAAAAAAAAAAAAAAAGCTGAGAATTTGGTGATAGAAGCCTCCAGTCAAGTCCCTATGAAGGAATCCTTTGAGGGTGGGGAGGGAAGCAGAGGAGAATACCTTGATCTTTTCTCCTCCCCAAATGTAATCTAAACTTTGTGAATTTTGGAGGACTACAGAATGCTGACTTTTCAACTCAGCAGCATCCTCAGAACAATAGTTGACAGGAGTGCCTGCCTCAGGTAACTAACAATAGACTGAAAACAATAAGGAAAAGTAGGTTCAAGTATATAGAGTCTAGCAGAAAATCTATACCACACTTAAAGGGAATGTGTTGAGGATTCTAGGACTTCTAGGAAATGTGAATCATACCCTTTGTGTTCTAAGCTGGAACCCACTTTCCTCTGAATTTTATGTGTACTTGTGGGATAATGTGTCTCATACTGTTTTGGGGAGGGAGGATAGATTAGAGGGCTGTTTTATACTATCTGTGTCATCATAATACTATTTCAAAAAGTTAATTTGGTCTTACTGACATATCAATTAATAATCACAGTGAGGTTACAAAGATACTCCTGTATCTTTGGGCATTCATGAGTATATAGCAAAAGAAAGACAACTTCACCTCCTCAGGGTTAATTCTAGAGTCCTAAGGAAACTTTACTCTGGGCAACTGATCTGCTAGTGCAAGTGAGATTTGGTACTACCCTAAAGCAACTGCTATTCATCTATCCATCCATTCATCTATCTATCTATCTATACATGTATGCATGAATAGATGCATATTGATCTGCCTATTTATGCAAAGGATTTTTATCTACAAAGCACTACAATTCCTCTAATATTCAACCATTACTACTTCTGATTCATAGCCTAGCCTGGTTAAAAAAAAAAAACAGCACTATGAAGTTTTTAAAGGAGGGCAAAGTGAATGTAAAAGATATTCCATACATCATATTCTTGAACTTTATTATTTAAAATACTCCACAGAGAAATCAGAGATTTTCAACCTGGAAGAGAACTTAAGAGGTTCCTTATTCCAGGAAAAAGATATATTATCATCCCAATTTTAAAGATGAAGCAACAAAGGCTAGAGATTAAGTTCACAAAATGGAACTCATGGAATCTTACAGCTGCAATGGATCTCAAAAGACATCTTGATTAACAGATAAGGAAAGAAAGGCCCAAGGAAAGGAAGTTACCTGCATGAAATAATATAATGGGTTAGTACTGAAGGCAAAACTCAAAGTTAGATCTTCTAGCTCTTAGTTCAGTCATCTTTCCACTAAACCACACTGCCTTTCTTCACTTAATGATTATCTTTTTTTTTTTATTCTTGAGCAACAATATAATTTTTAAAAGCTAGGGAAGACTAATAGACTGATATTTTTTTCATGTTAACACTGTGTCTAGGAATTTTCAGTTATATAAAAGAAATCCATTAGTTCTCTCAGTAAAGGTAATATTCAAATTGTGGAATCCAAAGTGCTTCAGGGGATATGATTTCCAAAACTGTGAAACCAAAGGACATACTACCTACAAATAAGAAAATAGGATCTGCCAACGGTTATGGCCTATAATAGAAAATTTGGAGAGGGTTACTAGGTTTCTTACAATGGCATGACTGAGAATGAATAAAAATCAGTGTTTGATTTATTAGCATAATAGTTTTGAAAAGAACTCTTTCCAGGAAGACCTAAATTTTTATCTGGAAAAAGATGTGGCTAGATGAGATGATCTCAAAGGTCCATTCCAACTCTCTCAATCTATGATCAAAATCAACTAGTCAAGTAAGCAGTGCCAAAAAATGTTAAAATTGACCTAGTCACTTCTTAGTCATGTTCTGACATAACAAAAAGAATGACTTCAATATTGCAGATCCATGTCACAAAACGTACATGCCTACAATCTGCATACTCTTCTTTTTTGGCATATTATTATTATTATTATTTTGCTTTTTGAAGAGGGAAGGCGGGGCAATTGGGGTTAAGTGACTTGCCCAAGGTCACATGGCTAGTAAGTGTCAAGTGTCTGAGGCTGGATTTGAACTCAGGTCCTCCTGACTCCAGGGCTGGTGCTCTATTTACTCTACCACCTGTGCATATTAGTTGCCCCTTTGCATATTACTCTTAACTGTTATCTTTTAGTTAAATGAATATGTACACTATTCAAGGCAAGAGTATGTTGCTTATTTTGGAACCACTACTCTGAATAGGTAGTAAATTTCCTTGTGGGAAGCTATTCAATAGTCATAATTATGTTTAAGTCAATACCTTTTTTTTATTATTTTCTTATTTTAGGTTGATATTCCAGTTTATTCCAAATTAAGTGGTAGGAAGTTCTACTTCAAATGAAGGAATAGAATATCCATCCAAAGAAAACAAAAATTTAATAACTTGGGTAAAATGCAAAAGGAACATAGCACTATCTATTTTTAAGTAGTTGGGTTTTTTTTATCCCAGTCTGCTTACAGTTAAGAGTTTGTATCAAGTCAAGCTTTAGCTGAAAGAGAAATTTTTTAGGCTGCCAAAAGTATAAACCCCTGATTTATAATCAAAGTACTAAAGAAACACTAACTAGAGGGTGTTGCTATAATTTTAGAAATCCATCACATCTCTCACACATCATTTTTTCTCAAGGTATGTTAAATATTATTGTTCAATGTATTTTTCAATATCCTCAAACCTTTTTGGAAATCCTGCCATGGGCTTGACAGAGATGGACAAGTCTTCAAGGCAGGTTCCTAACAGAACCAAATAGAATACGGGATTCAATCTCAACTTAAATAAAGGCTAGATTCAGTCTAAAAGATTGTATTGTTTCTGGCTATGGAAAACCCATGAAGAAATAAGAAATTTAAATTTGTACAATAAAGCCTGAAATAGTGGTTTTGCTGAAGAGCCTAAATGAGTTTTGCTCTTCAAATAAAAATTCAAAAACAGAGATGGCAGAGGTGATCATAGGATCAGAAATGTAAAGCTAAAAGGGAATTAGAAATGGAGTTTAACTCCTTCATTCTACAAATGAGAAAACTGAGGTTTAGAGAGGGTAAAGAATTTGCCCAGGTTCACATAGCTGATCCTGAGCAAATGGTAGCAACCATTTTTCCTGTAATTAACCTATGTGAAAAGTAATGGAATACATAATGGGAAACACTGAGAATGATATGCAATACCTGGCCTCCATTTCAAACTTTGGTTTAGTTGACTAGGTTAGAAGAAACAGTAAATCTTCAACAGCTTATATCTTCCCAAGGGTTAATGAAAAATGATTAATAAGATGATGATTTCATTAAATTTTTTAATTTTTTTTCCTCTTCCAAATACTTTATTAACTTCTGGTTTACATCGTTCATTTCCACCAGATTTTGAATTACAAATTTTCTCCACGTTTTCCCCACTTCCCCAAAATAGCAGTCCCACAGGATAGCCCCTCCTCCAATTTTCTCTCTCCCATATCTTCCCCCATACCTCCTTCAACTTTTCCAGTAGGGGATGGTGGATATCTTATTTCCCAATTACAAGTAAAATAGTATTAATAATATATGTATGTTTTTTAAACATTTGGTTTTAAAACTTTGAATTCCAGATTCATTCCCTTCCTCCCTTGTCACCCATCCTTACTGGGAAGATAAGCAATTCAATATAGGTTGTACACGTGTAGCTAATGCAAAACATTATCATAGTAGATATATTGTAAAAGACTTATTATATTTCCCTCCCTTCTATCCCACTTCCCACTTGTTTTATTCTCTACTTTGGTCCTGTCTTTTTTCAAAAGTCAGTGCTTCCAACTTCACTCCCCCCTAGCCTGCCCTCCCTTCCATCATCTCCGCTTTCATCCCTTTCCCCCCTACTGTCCTGTAGGGTAAGATACCCTATTCAGTGTGTATGTCATTCCCTCCCTGAGCCAATTCAATGAGAATAAGGTTGACCCATTCCCTTATGCCTTCCTGTTCTTCCCCTCCATTGTAACTATTTTCCCTTGCCTCTTCTACATGAGATAGTTTACCCCATTCTGTCTCTCCCCATCTCGTCTCATTATATTCCTCTCTCACCTCTTAATTTCACCTTTTAAGTATCATCCCTTCCTATTAAACTGGCCCTGTGCCCTCTATCTATGTATACCTATACACATATATACACACATTCACATATGTATTCATATGCTCATATACCCTCTAATATAGACTATATATATATTTTTTTTCTATTCCCTTCAACTATTTTCATACTGGGAAAAGTTTCATCAGTTAAAATTATTGTTTTCCCATGTAGGAAAATAAATAGTACAACTTTGATAAGTTCCTTATGACTTCTTTCCCCTGTTTAACTTCTCATGCTTCTCTTGCTTCTTGTATCTGAATGTCAAATTTTCTATTCAACTCTGGTTTTTTCTTCAAGAATACTCTAAAGTCCTCTATTCCACTGAATGACCATATTTTCCCCTGAAACATGATGCTCAGTTTTGCTGGGTAGGTGATTCTTGGTTTTAATCCCAGCTCCTTTGACTTCCAGAATATCATGTTCCATGCCCTTCCATCCCTCAGTGTAGAAGCTTACAGATCCTGTGTTATCCTGATTGTGTTTATACAATATTCAAATTGTTTCTTCCTGGATGCTTGTAATATTATCTCCTTGATCTGGGAATTTCAGAAACTGGCTATAATATTCCTAGGAGTTTTCTTTTTGGGATCTTTTTCAGGAGGTGGTCTGGCAAATTTGGCTTTTTAAGGTCTTCCTCTCCTCATTGCCTTTTTCAGCCTCTTTTGCCATTTGAGTTAGTCTATTTTTAAGGTGTTATTTTCCTCCATCAGGCTGTTGACTCTCATTTCATAATTTTCTTGCATAGTTCTCATTTTTCTTCCCAATTTTCCTCCACTTCTCTTATCTGCTTCTTTAGCTCCTCTATGCCCTGTAACCAATTCATATTTTCCTTTGAAGCTTTTGGTGCAGGAGTTCTGACTTTACTGTCTTCCTCCTGTTCCATGCTTTGATCCTTTTTGTCCCCAAAATAGGAGTCTGATGTAGGAATCTTCTGTTTGTTTTGCTTCCTTTGCCTGGTCAGGTTGCCACTCAATCACTTGACTTTTGGGCTTTTTGCCACAGTAGGACTCTGTTACCAGACAGGGGAGCTTAGTACCAAACACTGGGGTTTTCTCAGCTGCCAGAGTTATTAGTTGGGTGCCCTCTCTGAAACCTCCACACACTCTGGCAAGCTGGTCACATACCCCAGGATCTCCAGCTTAGTCCGCAATCCAGATCCAAGCAGGTTAAAGCAAGAGTAATTACCCCTCAGATTGGTTGCTTGGTCCCCCTGCAGTCTGCGGACCAAGAGCAGAAGCTGCCGCACATCTCAGTGGCTTCTTGTACTGGGGGCAAAAGCCTATGCACTCCCAACTACTGGATCCCAAAGTCCACACTGCACTGACCTCTCACTTTGTCCTTTGCATTTATGTGTTGATAATTCTGGACCTCTACAGCTGCTGGTGCTCTGGAGTCCTTCCAGCCAGTGTTTGGTCAGGCCTGCCCCGGGGCTAAAACCTCCAGCTTATGGGGCCTGGGCTTGGCTCCCAGAGTGCTGTGCTGGCCACTTCCTGCTGGGCTGCCGGCTGTCCTTAGTGGGAGGTTAGCTTCTCTGTTTCATTTTGTGGGTTCTGTAGCTCCAAAGTTTGTTCAGAGTCCCCTTTTACATTAATTGGGGAAGGTGGAAGCTGGAGCCCCAAAGAAGCCCTGTTTCTTTTCCACCATCTTGACTCCGCCCCCTCATTTAATTTTTTAAATCATATTTAATCTTCATAACACTCCTAAGCTTGGCACAGCTTTAATTTAGACCTATATGTCAATTCAGAATTCTAAAAATTAAAGAAAACATTTTTGCATCATTTTGTTAATTATTAAATTATAGAACTGAGCTAAAAAGAGCAATTCAGTGCTCATTTCAGCAGCACATATACTAAAATTGGAATGATACAGAGAAGATTAGCATGGCCCCTGTGCAAGGATGACATGCAAATTCATGAAGCGTTCCATAATTTTTTTAATGTAAAGTGGAAGACTTTATGACCACACAAGAATTAGAGACCATTATAAAATACAAAATGGATAATTTTGATTACATTAAATTGAAAAGCTTCTGTACAAACAAAGCCAACATAACCAAGATCAAGAGGGAGGTGGGAAATTGGGAAAGAATTTTTACAACCTATGTCTCTGATAAAGGCCTCATTTCTTTTTTTTTTCTTTTTGGAGGGCAATTGGGGTTAAGCAACTTGCCCAAGGTCACTCGGCTAGGTTTTTGTTTGTGTGTGTTAAGTGTCTGAGGCCGGATCCGAACTCAGGTCCTTCTGACTCCAGGGCCGGCACTCTACTCACTGCGCCACCTAGCCACCCCTAACGGCCTCATTTCTAAAAGATACAGAGAATTGAGTCAAATCTATAAGAATACAAGTCATTCCCCACTTGATAAATGGTCAAAGAATATGAACAGGTAGTTTTCAGAGGAAGAAATTAAAGATATCTATAAGCATATTAAAAATGCTCTAGATCACTATTGATTAGAGAAATGCAAATTGAAACAACTCTTAGGTACCACATCTCTCCAGTCAGATTGGCTAAGATGACAAAACAGGAAAATGGCAAATGCTGGAGAGGATGTGGGCAAATTGGAACACTAATGCATTGCTGATGGAGTTGTAAACTGATTCAACCATTCTGGAGAGCAATCTGGAACTATGCCCAAAGGGCTAAAAATAATTTCATACCTTTTGACCCAGCAATATCACTTCTAGGGCTGCATCCCAAAGAGATCATAAAAGTAGGAGGAAGACCCACATGTACAAAAATATTTATAGCAGCTCTTTTTGTGGTGGCAAAGAATTGGAAATTAAGGGGATGCCCATCAATTCAGGAATGGCTAAACAAGTTGTGTTATACGAATGTAATGGAATACTATTGTGCTATAAGAAACGAGGAGCAGAAGGACTTCATATTTACCTGGATAGGTTCATACGAACTGATACTGAGGAAGCAGAGAAGAACCAGGAGAAATGTGTACACAATTACAGTCACAATGTATGTGTGATGACCAACTCCGATAGACTGGATTCTTCTCAGCTATACAGGATTATAAGTCAACTCCAAAATATTCATGATGGAGAGAGATGTCAAAATTCAGAAAAAGAACTAGAAAGAACAGAATTTGAATGCAGATTGAAGCTCTTTTTCTTTTTTTTTTTTTTAAAGCAATTGGGGTTAAGTAACTTGCTCAAGGCTACACGGCTAGTCATTATTTATGTGTGGGTGCTCATTTTCTGAGGCCTGATTTGATCTCAGGTCATCCCAATTCCGAGGCTGGCGCTCTTACTCACTGAGCCACCTAGCCGCCCCTTTAGGGCAATTGGGGTTAAGTAACTTGCCCAAGGTTACACGGCTAGGTTTTTGTTTGTGTGGATCAAGTGTCTGAGGCCGGCTCCGAACTCAGGTCCTTCTGACTCCAGGGGGCGCTCTATTCACTGCGCCACCTAGCCACCCCTGAAGCTCTTTTTCTTTTCCTTGATTGGTCTTGTTTCCTCTGTTTCCTCTTTCTCATTGTTCATTCCATTTGATACAATCCTTCTTTATAGCCTGACTAATGCTTAATTGTGAAAGAATTTGCTGATCCTATACTTGATTGTATGGAGCCATGGAGGGGCTGGGGGTGGGGGGCAGGGGAGGAGAAGGAGGGAGAAAAAATTTGAAACTCCAGAAATTGTGGAATTGAATCTTGTAAACTAAAAGTAAATAAACAAATTAATAAAGACCAAAACAAATTTTAAAAAAGAACAATTCATCCAAACCTCTAATTTTATAGGTTTGGAAATTGAAGTTCAGAGAGAGTATTTCTCTGACTTCTCTGACTTTCCAAGGTCAAAAGAATATTAAATATGAAAGTCACAAATGACTTCTGATCTGGTGGTCTGTCTACTATACCAAACCAGATTTTCTATATTGTTGTGGTTCCCTTTGAGATAATGGAAGTTAATAGACATCAAATTATAAAATTTCAAACAAGGAAAGCAAAGAAATAGGAGGAATAAAAGAAAAATATTAGAAGTCATTCATTCATTTTAATGAAATAGAGGACTTTCAAGCATTTTTGATGAAAAAACCAGAGTTGAACAGAAAATTTGACTTTCAAATACATGAAGCAAGAGAAGCATGAGAATGTAAACAGGGAAAATAAATCATAAGGAACTTATTAAAATTGATTATTTACATTCCTACATGGTAAAACAATAATTGTAACTCATGAGTCTTTTCTCAGTATGAGGATAATCAAAAGGAATATATATATGTGTGTGCAATATATATGCATACATATATATGTCTATATAGGAGGGTACATGCATATAAATACATATGTGAGTGTGTGTATATATGTGTACGTGCATACATAGACAGAGGGCATAGGATCAGTTGAATAGGAAGGGATGATATCTAAAAAATAAAATTAAGTGGTGAGAAAGGAATATAATGAGAGGAGATAAGGAAAGATAGAATAGGGCAAATTACTTCATATAAAAGAGGCGAGAGAAAACTGTTACAATGGAGGGGAGGAACAGGAAGGCAAAAGGGAATGGGTCAACCTTATTCTCACTGAATTTGGCTGAAAGAGGGAATAACATACACACCAAATTGGGTGTCTTACCCTACAGGAAAGTAGGGGGGAAGGGTATAACGGGGGGGATGACAGAAGGGAGGGCAGATTGGGGAGGAAGGATAGTTAGAAGCACACACTTTTGAAAAGAGACAGAGTCAAAGTAGAAAATAGTGTAAGTGGGGGGCAGGATAGGATGGAAGGAAATATAGTCATTCTTTCACAATATATCTACTATGGAAATGTTTTGCATAACTACACATGTATAACCTATATTGAATTGCTTTTCCTCCCAATATGGGTGGGTGACAAGGGAAGAAGGGAAAGAATCTGGAAATCAAAGTTTAAAAATCAAATGTTAAAAAATATATATTTTTTACATGCAACTGGGAAATAAGACATACAGACACTGGGGTATAAAAATCCATCTTGTCCTACTAGAAAGTCAAAGGGGGAGTGGGGGAGGGTATTAGAGTGAGCAGATTGGGGGAAGGGTTATTCAGTAGAATCATTATTTTGGGGTGGGAGTAGGGGAAAGATGGGGAGAAAATTTGTAATTCAAAATCTTGTGGGAATGAATATTGAAAACTAAAATTAAACAAATTAAACAAAAAGAGTCATGAATTCATGATGAGAATAGAGTAGGAAGTTCAAGCAAAGGAAAATCAAATTCAAATCATGGTCAGCAATAATAGAAATTCACATTCCTTGAAAGTCACCAGAAAATGCTTCTAGCTTGCCCGAGTAAACAAAATATCAAATTTAAATAGGCAAAGTGCTAACCATTTTTTGGCAAAAGCTTCCTAGAAGATGGTGTAAAATGGCTGACTCCAAGTTATTTTTAGACTAACCCAAAGAATGGCTATTAAAGAATAAATTTAAATGGTTTATTCTGGTTTCAAGGTTTCTACAATTTCCATACCAACCAGGAGACCAGAATAACTACAGAATAAATTCAGGAATATAAACTTAGTTTTGATAGAGAACAATGAAGTCTAAAGCAATAGGAGCTGTCTATCTGAAAGGACTTCAGAAGACACAGGATGGGGTTGTGCATGCCAAAACAACTGAATGTAGACAACTGGGGCTACATTAAAGTTCATTTTAAGTTCAATAGTCAGGAACTTGCCCAGGATAGAGCTACTAAGTCAAACTCTATAAATTTGTCTCTTTGACACGATAAAAGACTGGTTGTGATCCCTGGTTTTTAATACAAACTTTACTTCAGACTCTTTCTCCCATGTCTGAACTATTAGTTATATTACTCAACTATCACTTTTTTGATCCTGACTTGTTCACTCTGTGATTTGGATGCTTATCTACAGAGGAACTTCTCAGCTACAACCTTTTCCTATCCCCTAAATCAGCTTAATAATAGTAGAGGAAATTGACTCAGTCATAGATTAAGGATGGTGCCAGAAGTATATAGTTCAACGATGCTAATTTACATGAACACTTAACAAATTAAATTCAAGTACGTAGTTCTTTAGGATACATTTTAAAATCCTGACTGCATAATTCTTTTGATAATAATATACTTTATTTCTGGAGGGTGAACAATATAGAAAATGTATTATATAGTTATAGATAGATAGATAGACGCATAGAATACTTAGTTTAAACATGTATATAATTTGGGAAAATATGAATATATTTAGTACCCAAAAGTTATTTTTATAATACTTTAAGGAAGTCACCAAATTATGCCACACATGAGAAACCTTTGGTCAATCATATCATTACAATACTTTTTGTATGTAAAAATATAATTGCTAAGAGATAAAGTAAAAGAGTAAAATAAGACAGCAATCTAAAGATCTCAACATCTATAAAAAAAGACAGAAAGGAGAAAAAGAAAGCAACACGCTATTCCAGCTGGATTCCAGGTATTCTACTCATGTAATCAAGTTATCTTATTACTCTCTTAAGAATCAGCACAGACTGAAAACTATGCACCTTACACCTGTTGCTGAAATTTCAATTTGTACTTTTTTTCCCCAGTGTTACCAGCTTATCAACTAATCACCACTATTATCTACTCTTTGGTTTCCATTCCAGTTTCCTACACAGATAGTTGGTAGAAAGATCAAGAGACATCTTTTCCCTTTCAGTTTAAATCACCACATTATATCCTGACTTTCATTGATCCAGGTCCCCACAACTTTTAATCCAGGAAAATTTACAAGAGATTTGGGTCATGTCCAAAGGAAAACATGGAGTGGGAGTGGGGTGCAGAGAGGAGACTAGACTTACAAAGCAGAATTCTTTCTTCAAAATCTGAACTGAACAGCACAGGATAATGTCTGTATGCAGACAGAAAGCCAAGATACTATATTGTAGATAAATTCTATATGAAGATACAAAGCAAGAGCCCAGATATCTTTTAGGAAATTAGGATTCCAAAATTCAATATCAATTAGAAAATACAGAAGAGGGGCGGCTAGGTGGCGCAGTGAATAGAGCGCCGGCCCTGGAATCAGAAGGACCTGAGTTCAGAGCCGGCCTCCGACACTCAATCCATACAAACAAAAACCTAGCCGTGTAACCTTGGGCAATTTACTTAACCCCAATTGCCCTAAAGGGGCGGCTAGGTGGCGCAGTGAGTAAGAGTGCCGGCCTCGGAGTTGGGATGACCCGAGATCAGATCTGGCCTCAGAAAATGAGCACCCACGCATAAATAATGACTAGCCGTGTAACCTTGAGCAAGTTACTTAACCCCAATTGCTTTAAAAAAAAATAAAAAAGAAAAAAAAAGAAAATACAGAAGAAATATGGGTTAATAAAAATGGAAATTAGGAAAATAGTTTTAGAATTTTGCATTATCCATTATCCATGTCATTAGGTAGTCAAAAACCAGAGTCATCCTCTAGTAGACCTCTTCCATATAGCTTAAGGAAAGGATGTGTTAATGAATAGGAAGATTTTGTTTGAACATAATTAAATACTGACATCATAATTCAAGAAAGATCAAATTATAAAACTCTAAGGTGATTTGCATATCAGGAAGGATGATGGATGAGATGATATCTAAAGTACCTTCTAACTCTGACATCCTATAATTCTGAGTGATAAGTTCCACTGTCAGGAGAGAGTTGTTTTTGTGTCTCATCTAACATGGTTTTTGCAGAATGAATGGATGTCATTTGGGGCAGATGTGCATGTGCATGTGTGTGTGTGTGTGTGTGTGTGTGTGTGTGTGTGTATCTTATTTGGAGCAGATGTTTGTGGGGGGGGGAGGGAGACAGAAAGAGAGAGGGAGAGAAAGAGATAGAGTCAGAGACAGACAAAGACAGACAGAGACACAGAGATAGAAACAGAGAGAGAGAGAGAGAGAGACAGAGAGAGAGACAGAGAGAGAGAGACAGAGAGAGACAGAGAGAGACAGAGATTCCATAATTGAAAAAAAAAAAAGAGGCGGGCTGGAGCTATAAAATTCCTCACAGCTCTTAGTCCTATAATCCTATGATGACCTTACCACTGTACCCACCCTGAGAGAAACTCCCAAGAATTAAGAATGATACTTTTCATTTATTCTTTCTGACTATTCCAACTAAATTTCACACCAGACAAAAGGCCTAAATATTCCTTATCTTCTCTATATCCAACAGGACCTAAATTAACTAGGATTCCTAAAGTCTCCATTGAGTTCCCCTTGGTTATTTCTTCCTCTTCCTTTTTTTTTTATTATTATTCCAATTTTATCTCCAACTTACCAAAAAATTTGTAAGTATAAAACAAATAAAATGAAACAGTGCATGACATTACATATGTAAAGTCATTTATGTACATTAGCATATATAACATTCATAGGATATTTTCACATCACTTATCAAAATGAATGATCTACTAGACAATATAGGCTTATAAGGGGTTATCTTTACATATTAAGGAATAAAAGGTACTATTTCCTTTTAAGGAATTACACCATGCTTGTGTCATGAATATGCACAACACCTTAGGCTACCTATTTTAATTATGTGTTATAAAAGTTAATTTATTTGATTAAGAGGGTCCAAGTCAGTTCTTGACAAATCTAAGTTACTTGCCCTGAAACTACTCCTTATAATCTAAAGCACAAATACTGAAGATCAAATTAAGAAGATAATGAGGAAATTCATATATTTTATGTAAAGAATAATTAAAATATATACATTTATAGATGTTGTACCTACTTAGCACATTCATTACTAATAGAAATCTATGATTAATCACAATGCCTTCTAATGGAAGACTATATCATCTGCAATACTAATTAAATCTATATTCAAACAGAATATTAACGCCTAATGGCCAACCAAACCACAAAAGAGAAAATAGTTTTAAAACCTAATTTAGATTTAAAATACAAAAAATATAGTAGAAAGTTTAATTAAAAGGTTGATGACAGCAAGGTCAAAAGATCTTGTACAAAAGAATTATTTTAAAAGAAGCAATATTATTGAGATGGGGTGAGGAGGGAGGACATGGAGGTAGAGGAGCTTTCACACTAGAGACATAATTAAATAACATAGGAAACCAAGCAAGAAGTGGTATCTAAATCAACATTTTGTTTATTCAAAAGTGGTGAAGATTTTACAAAGAAAAAAAAATACCAGCATAAAAGCAAAGTAAAGAAATGGAAAAAGGCAACCAGAATAATCTAAAAGTATTTGCCACTTGAGGGCATAACCAGGAGAAATGGATAAAAATCCAAAGTGACAAATTTAGGAATGATGTGAGGAGCTGAGTCATGAAGGAAATAAATATGGACGGTTATACATAATTGTAAATGTATGAGTGCTTACCATTTGAGAGAGGGAGGAGGGGAAGTAGCAAGGGATGGATAGACTTTGGAACTCTAAACCTTAAATAAAAATATTTTTTTAAAATCATTTACTAGAAGCATTACATTCATTCCATTGTGACATATCATATTACCCTAAATTTAACCTTATTATTCCTTATCTAAAGATTGTAAAATCAAAGTATTCCTTTGGTCAGTTAGTACAATACAAATTTACCCTTTTCTATTTATTAAAAGTGATAAATAATTTAACTTGTGTGAACAGTTCAAAAAGAACCTTTTAAAATGATACTTTGACCAAAATCCACCATGAAAAATTTTTTAAATTAAAAAATTAGAAAGACATTCTTCATTATTTACTACTTTATATTGATTTTCTTTATTTTAGTAGATTTTATTGATATCATTTGTTTTTACTATGCCTTTATAGCCCTCTCTAGCCATCTTCCTATCCTTCTCAGATACAAAAAGAATATTTTTTTAAAAAGAAAAAGAAGAGAAAAAGTAAGCCAAACCAATCAGCAAGGGGGAAAAAAATTCAAATTATATGGAATGTTACATACTCTTGTAGTCCCCAGTTCTACAAAGGAAGAAGGGAAGGTATATTCTTATATCTCTTCTTTAATGCCAATTCTGAAACATGAAATTTCAATTATTTTGCAGTTGTTTCTTTTGTCATTTAGAACTGCAGTTGTTCTTTTCTTGCTTCCCTCTATTTTACTTTGCATCAGTTCATTATATCTTTCCAAGCTTCTCTATTTAACATATTTACTAATTCTTCCAGCATAATAATATCCTATTATATTCATGTACTACACTCTCAAATTGATGTACATCTACTTTGTCTTTGCTGCTACAAAAAGTGTTACTATAAATATCTTGGTGCACATACAGCTGTCTTTTTGTCATTAACTTCCTCAATCAACACTTTCTACAGTGGAATCTCTGGATCTAATGGTACAGACATTTTAGGTACTTTATTTGCATAATTTCAAATTGTTCTATAGAATGACTATACTCATTCACAAGTCTACCAACAATGTTTCAGTGTGTCTTTCTTTCCATAACCCTTCCAATATTGACCATTCCCGTCTTTTTTTTTCACTTTTGACAGATTCCTAGTTGTGAGCTGAAACCTTAGAATTGTTTTAAATATGATTTTCCTGATTATTATTTGTAGCATCCTCCTATATGATTGCTAAAAGTTTTCATCTCTTGTTAGAACTGTTTATTCATATTCCTTGCCCACTTATCTACTGGGTAAAGGCATATGGCCTTTTATATTTCAATTAGTTGTCCATATACATTGAATACAAAACCCATATCCAAGAAACTTGATATAAAGATTATTCCCTAGTCAATCATGTTCTTTCATACGTGAGTACCATTATTTTTTTTGTTCAAATCTTTGTACTTTCATGTGATCAAAGTTTATTTTAATTAACCTCTATCCCTTGTTTAAGAATTCATCTCCAGCATAAAAGATATATGATCTGCTACTCTTCTTATTGTATAGAATGGTTTTTAATATTAGAGCACATATACATATATGCCCACATATATTATCTTATTTTGAAAAAAAAAAGCATATGACTTCAGTTCTTAGAAGAACTAGAACGGAGGGCAGAATGGTGGAAGGGGTAATCAGAATGCATGCCACCTGGGAGTGGGAAAGGGAGAGATAGCGAGAAAATTTAGAACTCAAACTCTTATGGAAATGAACGTTGAAAATTAAAAATAAATTATTTTTAAAAAAATATCAGAGATAAAAAATACTCCTTCCTATTCCCACTACATATGAGGGAGGCTATAATTTCTACATATAGCTCAACCAAAACAACATATCATAAGATATAGAATACAGAAGCAAATATGAAATCTAGCTGTCTTCTATTTAGAGATTTGCAAAAAATGCAAAACAATGCCACTCTTCTCAATACTTTTTTCTTTGAAAGATAGTTTTATCATAAATATATTTAAATCTATACATTTTATAATATATATTATTTATGATAACATGTGATGGACTTATTATTTGAAAATTAATTAGTAAATGTTCGCTCAAAATCTGTTTTAATTTGATAAATATAGGTGCATGTAAATTACTTTTTAAAAAGTACTTTAAGGTCTTCAAAATATTTGAAGCATGCAAAAGGTCTTAAGATCAAAACATTTTAGAATCACAATTTAAAAGAGTTTGTTCTAAGATTAATATATTCCAGATTAATTTCCATTTTATTTTCCAGCAATTCTTATCAAACAGGGAATTCTATCTTAAATAATTATGTTTGGGAGGGTATTGAAAATAGGGTTGTTGAGTTCCATTATTTCTCATTCTCACTTGTATAGAGTTTTCCACTGATAAACCTTTTCTATTTTTAAATAATACTGAAAAGTTATTTTTAAAATAAAGGTTGATTTATAACATGGTTTGAAGTCTTGGAGTGCTAATTCCCCTTCTCAAACAAAAGTCTATTGCAATAATACAGGCATGAGTTCATGAAAGACTTCACCAAAGTAGTAACTGGACCAAAGGAAAGAAGATGGCATATGCGAGAAATATTATGAAGGTAAAATGAACAGGATTTGGTAACATTAGTAGATGTGGAGGGATGTGAAAGAGTGATGTATCAATTATGACACAGGCATTATGAATCTGGTTGACTGGGAGGAGAGTCATTTCACTGACGGTAATAAGAAAATTAGGAAGATGGGAAGGTTTGGGGGGAAAGATAATTACTATCCAACTTGGGGGGTGATGAGTTTAATATGACTATGGAGTATTCAGTTCACAATGTCCAACAGGTAGTTAGATATGTGTGAGCACTTTGTAATTAAATTTAGGTAAGTGCTATAGTTGATTGCCTCTTAAAAAAAACTTGTATATTATATAGTTATTTTGCATAGGTTTCTCTTTCTATTATTGCTTCTACTATTCTGTGGTTATTATTTTGCAGTGTTAGTTACTGTAGGTTTATTTTGTAAACAGTGATTTTGCTGAATTTATTATCTCAATTAGTTTTTCTATTAAATCCTAGAATTTTCTTAAACCATTACTTCATCATCAAATAAGGATAACTGTGTCTACTCTTTGCCTATAGTTATGTCTTTTATTTCCTCCCCTCATCTTAATGATATTGCTATAATTTCTAGATCTATATCATATAATAGTGGGGAAAGGGGATATCCTTGCTTTACTACTATATTTATTGGCCAAGCTTCTTGTATATCCCCAGTGTACATATGCTTGCTTTTGATTTTTAGATAGATACTTTATTATTTTAAAGAATATCCCTCCATGCCTCCTCTTTGCAGGGTCATTATCATAAAGAAGTGATATACATTGTCACAATTTTTTCTGCATCAATCAAAATAATCATATGGATCAAGATTTTAAAAATATCATCATGCTTTTGTTTTACTATTCCTAAACTGTCATTTTCATCTCTGATATAAACCAAACTTTACTATATGAAAGATTTCTTGGGGTGTAGAGTATGTTTATCACACTTCTGGTATGATGGCAGCCTTGCCCTTTTCAGGTCTGCTTTCCCCCTTTGGTGTCCACCTATTTCACCTAACTCTGACCTGTGACTTCAAGAAGCTGTAGCATGTGCAGCAGCCACACCTCATTAAACTGTTTTGGCAGACAGACTAAACCAGGTTGAGGGTAATCAAGGGGTCTCAAACCCATTGGTGAGGAAGGGGGGTATCTATCCCAAGCATGTGAAGACGTCCCCTGGTAGAATGGGTAATGTGAACTTGTAGCAACAGCCACAAAGGCAGCTGAAGCAGGCATGGTTGAGCACTTAGAAATCAATGATGCCAAGGTCATCCAATGCATTTTGAGCTATCACTAGTCATCTTGACTCTGTCCTGCCACTGGACTGTGATGGCTCTGGAGAAGAGAGTGTGTCTGATGACACTGTGTAACTCTTCCTTCCTTAAATCTGATTTACACACAAATCAAAAAACATCACCTATACCATTTTACCTATCTCAAAACCCTGTAGTGACAAGCAAGTGATAAAGGAGATGGTGTGGATACACTGGAGATGTAATTATAATCTTCCACACAGGCGGCCTAGGCCATAGGGTCATCTTCTCACTGGAAGCAGCAGTGGGATTTGGTAGCCCCCCAGGTGTCTGAGTAGCCTTTTAAGGATTACACTGTTCACCTCCTGCTATGGGGAAGGGGCTACAAAAGGTGCTCTAAAAATTGTCCGCTTATCCAACCCTGGCCTGATTACCAGAGTAGGTGGGGAACACCACTCTGCAATCAAAACAAAAAAAAATGTACAAAATCATCTGCAAAGAGGATTCCATTCATCATCAGCACATAGAATGTGTGCACACTTATAAACAACACAGAGTCCAGTAGACCTGAAAGATGAGCAGCTCATGTTGTAAGAGAATTCAGCAGGTTTTGTATCCAAAAAGCAGCTATGAGTGAAATGAGGCTGGCAAATGAAGGCCAGATTAATGAAGATGGAGCTAGATACATGTTTTTCTGGAGTGGCTACAGTGAAGGGGAGTGCCGTAAGTTGGCATAGATTTTACAATGATAACTAATCTAATCAAGAAGTTTCTATGCTTGCCAAAAGGAGTAAATGACAGGCTCATGACAGTGCAATTGCCACTTGCAGGAAAACATCACATCACCATCATTAGTGCCTATGCTCACAACATGATGTGAACCCTCATGGGGTCAAAGAAAAATTTTATGAAGATCTGGAGACCCTTATCATCAATGTGACAAAAGCAGACAAGTTTATAATTCTGGGTGACTTTAATGCTAGAGTAGGCTCAGACTATGAGACTTGGCAGGTAGTTCCAGGGAAGAATGGAGTAGGAAACAGCAACAGCAATGGTCAATTACTACTGAAGACTTGTGCATCTCATGACCTTCTCATCACCAACACTGTCTTCCATTTACTTAAATACAATGAAACTTCATGGATACACCCTCATAGCAAACACTGGCATTTAATAGACTATGTGATTGTAAGGAGAACAGACAGATAGGATGTGAGAGTGACAAAGGCAATGTATGGTGCAGAGTGCTGGACTAATCATAGACTTATCCTCTCCAAGCTAAATATTTGCATTAGACAAACGTAGCATCCCCATCTACAAAATGACTACCTGAAGACTTAATGTCAATAGATTAGAGCTCATCTCTGGGCAGTAAAAGTTTGTTGATAACTTGGAAAGAAAGTTGAGCCAATACAGAATTGGCAACAGTGGAGCAGAAAAGGAGTGGGCAACTTTTCAAAAATTTGGTGTGTAGCACTGCATTTGCTCATCTGGGTCAGTACACTCACAAAACATCAAGTCTGTGCCACCCCTGGTTTGATGAAAATGATAGGGAAATTCAGAAACAGAAAGTTTGTGCCACCCCTGGTTTGATGAAAATGATGGGGAAATTCAGAAACAGAAAGTTTGTGCCACATCTGGTTTGATGAAAATGATGGGGAAATCTCAGAAGCTGCTAAATGAAAAATGAGAACTCCACAGGGTTTATTAGCAAGACCGTTCATCCATCTCTAACAAGGAAGCATTTAATTCCATCAAAAGTAAAGTATAAACAAATCTTAGAGAAATGTAAAATTCCTAATCAGTAAGAAGGAGGGTGAAATACAGTTTTATGCTGATAGTAACAATCCAAAGTGCTTTTGTGATACCCTGAAGACTATTTATGGGTCAAAGATCTGTGATGCATCTCAATTACTCTGTGCTGATGGAGTCACATTGATTAGTGATAAGGATATGATCCTAGAGAGATGGGCTGAACACTTCCATAGTTGTCCTCAACAGAGCATCACCAATCAATCAAAACCACTGACAGTTGTCCTCAGGTTGAAGTCAATCCCTCCCTAGCTGAGGTTCCAAATGAAGAAGAGATTTTCAATGCCATTAGGCTCCTTTTGAGTGGCAAATTTAACTACTTAACTATTCCATTTAAGATTTACAAGGTAGGGGGTCCATTGCTCATACAAAAGCTGACTGAAATTTTCTAGGTTATATGGGAAGAGAAGGTTATCCCTCGGGAGTTCAAGGATGCCTCTATTATCCATCTCTATAAAGGTAAAGGAAACAGACCATGCTGTGACAATCATAGGGGGATCTCTCTCCTAATCGTTACTGGCAAGATTCTTGTCAGAGTCCACTTTAATAGGGTGATCCTTCACCTGGAATATGGTCATCTACCTGAAAGCCAGTGAGGCTTCAAAAAGGACCAAAGAACAGTTAATATGGTGTTTGCTGCTTGACAACTCCAGGAGAAAAGCCAGGAGCAGAACAGAGGTCTATACACAATGTTTGTAGATATGACTAAGGTCTTTGATACTGTTAGTTGTGAGGGCTTATGGGAAATTATGTCCAAATTTGGTTGCCTGGAGAAATTCATCAGCATTGTATGCCAATTTCATGGCGGCATGCTTGCCTGGGTTCTGGATAACGGACAACAGTCGCATGTTTTCCTAGTCACCAATGGAGTGGAACAAGGCTGTGTGCTTGTTCACATGCTTTTTAGCATGATGTTTTCAGTCATGCTGTCCAGTGCTTTCAATGAAGATGCACATGGCATCAAGGTCAGCTACTGCACTGCTGGTAAATTCTTCAACCTGAAATGGCTACAAGCCAAGACCAAAGTGGAGGGAATGTTATTGCATGATTTTCTGTTTGCCAATGATTTTGAACTCAGTGCAACCTCTGAAGGTGAGATGCAACAAAATGTGAATCAGTTCTTTGTTGTTTGTGCTAATTTTGGCCTAATAATTAACATCAAGAAAACACAGATGCTTCATCAACCACCACCACACTATCCATAGGAGGAATCATCAATTACAGCAAATGGAGAAGTTTTGAATGCTGTAAGTTTACTTACACTGGTAGTATACTTTCAGGGATGTACACATTGATAATGAGGTTAATACATGCATTGCCATAGCTAGCTCAGTGTTTGGGAAGTTCCAAAGGAAAGTATGGGAGAGAAGGGTATTAGACTGACTACTGAACTGGTCTACTGAGTCACTGTGCTGACCTCATTGTTGTATGCCTGTGAAACATGGACAGTATACTAGCACCATGCCAGGCAAACTAAATTGCTTCCATTTGAATCATCTTAGGAAGATTCTGAAGATGACCTGGCAGGATAAGATACCAGACACTGAGGTCCTTTCTCAAACTAAACTGCCAAACATTTAAAATCTGTTTCAGAGAGCACAACTCTGATGGGCCGGCCACAATGTTTTAATGTAAAATGTACACTTGCCAAAAAGACTATTTTATGGAGAACTCACAAACAGCAAGCATTCACATATATGGCAGTCAGAAGAAGCAATACAAGGACACTCTCAAGGTCTCTCTTAAGAACTTTGGAATTGATTATGTGACATGGGAGACCCTGGCACAGGACCATTCAGCATGGTGTTGCCACATCAGAGAAGGTGCTGTGTTCTATGAGCAAAGCAGAATTGAAACAGCTCAAAGGAAATGCAGGATGTGCAAATTTAGAAAATCAACTCCAAATGTTCATGCAGACTATTTGTACCCAGTCTGTGATAAAGCATTCCAGGCTCATATTGGTCTGATCAGCCATAGTCGGATACACTGAAACTTGACTTTAGAACAGTGATGTCACTTTGGTCCTCTTTGAGAATGAAGAACAACAACCAATATGAAAGATTTATTCAATAAATTGATATAGTCTATTTGATGTGGTTTAATTTAAATGTTTAAATTGATATTATTAGTTATATTGTCATATAGTCATCTTTTATAATATTACACTTTCCTTATATAGGAATTAGAAATATTTATGTCTTATAAAAATAATTTGTTAAAGTGCTTTATGCATTTTGGAGAATAATTTGTATATTATGATATAATTTTTTCTTTAAAAGTTTGATAAAGTTTTGTATATCCATGAGGATTTATCCTTTGGTAGTTACTTTAGAGTTGGTTCTTTTTATTTTTATGCAATTGAATTATTTAAGATCTCTTCTTAATATTGTTTGGTTTTTTTATTTTATATGTTTTCTTTTTTAATAGTATATAATTTCTTCCAATTATATGTAAAAACAATTCTAACATTCATTTTTATTTTCATTTTTCAACATTCATTTCCACAAGATTTTGAGTTACAAATTTTCTCCCCATCTTTCCCCTACCCCACCCCAAAATAGTAAGCCTACTGAAAACCCATTCCCCAATATGCTATCTCTTATATCCTTCCCCATACCCTCTCTAATTTTCTAGTAGGGCAAGATGGATTTCTATACCACAGTGCCTGTGTATCTTATTTCCCAGTTGCACTAACATTCTTTTTTTGTAAAATTTTAATTTCAATTTTTCTCCCTCCCTTCCTTTCTTACCACCCCCCCCTCCTTAAGAGAGTAAGCAATTTGATATATGTGTGTGTGTGTGTGTGTGTGTGTGTAATCATATTAATCATGTTGTGAGAGTAGAAACAAACCAAAAGAAGAAAAAAACGAAGGAAAAAATAGTATGCTTCAATCTGCAACCAGATTCTATCAGTTCTTTCTCTGGAGGTGGGTAGAATTTTTCATCATGAGTCCTTCAGAATTTTTTTCTATCACTGTAATGCTATGAAGACATAAATTATTCATAGTTGATGACAAAATGTTGCTGTTTCTGTGTACAATGTTCTTCTGGATTTGCTCACCTCACTTAGCATTAGTTCATATAAGTATTTCCAGATATTTCTGAAATCATCCTGCTTGTCATTAAATTCGAATAACACAACACGATCAGCCATTCCCCAAGTGATGGGCATCCTCTCATTTTCCAATTCTTTGCCACCACAAAAAGAACTACTATAAATATTTTTGCACATGTTGGTTCATTTCCATTTGTGGGCAATGTCTTTGGGATATAGACATAGTGTATTCCTGGATCAAATAGTACGCAGAATTTAATTTCCCTTTGGGCATAGTTCCAAATTGATCTGATTGGATGAGTTCACAACAGCACATTATTGTCCCAATTTTCCAACATCCTCTCCAATATTTATCATTTTTCCTTGATCATATTAGCCAATCTGATACATGTGAGGTGGCACCTCAGACTTGCTTTAATTTACATTTCTCTAATCAATAGTGAATTACAGCATTTTTTCATATGCTATAGATAGGTTTGATTTTTTTCTGCTCAGAACTGCCGGTTTAAATCCTTTGGCCATTTATCAATTAGGGATTTATTTTACATTTTCAAAAGTAGTCCTCTCATTGTATTCTGAGTTTAGTTGGCATATAAATGTTCATAGGAGGTTCTGATATATGTTTTTATTACTCTCAGTTTTGTCGTGATTTCACCTTGTTCATTTATTTTCTGCCTTCTTTTTCTCTACCAGGAAATGGGTCGAGAATGGTGTTTTTATGCTTCTCCCCCCCAAAAAACCCTGAAATAATGTTCCCATTTATCATCATCTTAAATAATTGAGACCAAGATCTAGACATATCTTTTGAATGAAATATTACTTAGTATCAAACACTGGCTAGTAAAATGCAAATTAAATGATTCCCTTTACTAATGTCAAAATTCTCTGATCCTATGACTCAAATTAATATGGAGATTAAATCTTAATCAATAAAATTATGCCATAATCACTCTTAGATAACTGAAGCCAAAATTCATGTTTTAAAGTTGTTTCTCATCTTGGTCAAGAGAATATTCATATGAGTTAATCTCTAAATTTTGAGAACACACTAAAAGCTTTGGGTCCCTAAAGTACTCAGGACAGCATCTATCTTGTAACAGGCATTTGATAAATATTTGTTTCCTTTCTGTGTATCCTTCTGCACCTTTGTACCCCTTGATATCCTTCTAGGAACAACAATCAAACTACTACCATTATTACTGGAAAAAAGCCTGAAAACTTGATGCTCTACGGATTCTAATTTCCCAGTTCTATCTAGCTACTGACACACAGATACAGTTCTGACCCAAGAGATTTTGGAATCATCTGCATAAGAACTATGGTTGAAGCCAAGAGGAGGGGTAGGTGTGCCAAAGGATAGAGCACACATAGAGAATTTAAGACGACTGGGAACAGAATCATGAAGAGCATGAACATTAAGAAGTTAGGATAATGAAAAATAATACATAAAAAACATATAAAAGATTAGTTCAGGTCCAGAGGGTAGGAAAACAACCAAAAACATATTAGAAGCCAAGGAAAGAATAAATATCTAGAAGGAAGGAGTACTCAGTAAGTGTCAAAAACTATAGAAGTCAGGGTAGATGAAGACTGGTGAAAGACCACTGAATTGGGATTAGGGATATTACTGGTAACCTTTGAGAAATTTCAGAGGAGTGGTATAGATGTAAAGCAACTAAAGAAGGAGTGGTTAACTGTTCTCCAAAAAATGGTACATTTAGAGTTTAAAATAAAACATTTTTGAACATAGTCAAGGACTCAATTTGTTTTGCTTAACTATAAATATATGTTACAAGGAATTTATTTTTCTTTTTTCCCAATGCAGTAGAGGAAAAGAGGGAGAGAAAATTTACTTGTGTTCGTTAAAAAAAATAAATAAATAAAAAATAAAAGAGTGAGTAGTTAAGAAGTAAGGACAGTTATCATCCAACCATAAGTACTGTGAATAATTTTGAGCTAATATTCTTTAAAATGTATTTACTAAAATTCATGAATTTAGTTTATAATTATAGTTCTACTAGAATGAATAATCAAGTAATAGTTTTAAGATTAACTTTCCTAAGAATTATCATTCCTTAAAAATATTGATTTAGTGTATAATTTCATAGGAAATTAAAGGCCTGTGCAATTAAAATACATTTTTGAATTTTAAGTACATTACTCCTTATTAAATAGTTAATAGTAACTATAATAAAATGAATGGTAATTACCAAAGATATGGATTTTATTCAACCATGGAGGGGTGTATTTTATCTTAATTCACTTTCTAATAATTCATCACTGTTGGCTGAAATTAAAAGTAACAAGGTTGGTCATTAGTTATATCATATAGTATTATTTCAAAATAATAAACCAGGTTTTTCCCCCTCTCTATTCCTTTTATCTCTCCTGCTGTCCTCTCTCTTCTCTTCTATCTTAGAAAATATGCCAGGACTTACAAATCCTTTCTAATGAATATTTTCTTCAAAGGAATTACCTTAGGAGGCTATACATTCAAATATAATTTATGTCACACCATAAATAAGTCTTATTAATTAATATTTTAGAAGTTGATTGCTCACCTTATTCACTAGAAATAAATTCAAATTTCTTTCACTTCTACCAAAGATAAACCCACTTAAGGTTTGTCCTCAATGAGAATGCTAAAAAAATGTGCCAAAGTTTGTAAATGTAGGTACCAAAAATAAAAATTTTTTTAAAAGCTCCAAAACTGTTTTGAGCAAAGGAGCATCAACAAAATATGTATAGCAACTTTTAAGTTGACAACATTGAAGTATACAACATTTGTTTCACCGTACAACTTCTGGAACATTTGTCAAACTTTCAAAGGTATGGGCCTGAAGTGGAAATGTTGTCATTTGCAAATAGCTATGCCTATTTTATTCAGTCCATAAATGATCAGATAAGCCTTTCCTGCAGACAGAAATAATTTCAGGCTATTTGAAGATTATCCCTACCACACCCACCCCAAGAATCATCCCAGTCAAATCTTTTAAAAATCCTTTTCAATATAAATGACAGGTTTATCTAGAGAATACTAAAGAGTAAACTGAATATTACTAGAAACAGTAAGTCCACAAAAGTTGCAGTATATTGAACAATCTATATAAATAAGCATTTCTATACATTATCAATAAAGCTTATCAGCAAGAGAAAGAGAAATTCCATTAAAAAAACTACTGAATATATAAAATATGATAGTCTAGATACTAAGACATATATGAGAACTATCTTTTTTTTTTTTAAAGCAATTGGGGTTAAGTAACTTGCTCAAGGTTACACGGCCAGTCATTATTTATGTGTGGGTGCTCATTTTCTGAGGCCGGATCTGATCTCGGGTCATCCCAACTTCGAGGAGGCCAGCGCTCTTACTCACTGCACCACCTAGCCGCCCCCATGAGAACTATCTTAATGTAAATACAAAGCATTCTTTATAGAAATAGATCTAAATAAATAATTATTACCTTCTTTTGGGCAAGTCATGGAAATATACAGAAATGATAATACTACCTAAATTAATATACTTATTCACTGACAAACCAAAAAAGCAAGAAGGATTATTTTACAGAGCTAGAAAAAACAATAATGAAATTTATCTGAAGGAACAAAAGGTCAAGGGGAAAAAATGAAAAAAAAATGGGACACTAAAGGGCCTAGAAGTTCGAGACCACAAACTATACTATAGAATATTAATCATAAAATTGTTCATTACTTGTTTAAAAATAGAATGTCAATCAGTGGAACAGGTCATGTATACAACATACTGAAGCAAATGAAGACAGTAGCATAATGTTCAATCAACCCGAAGACTCAAAGAGTGGGGTAAGGACTCACTATTCAGCAAAGATTGTTGGGGAAACCAGGAAGCAGTCTGATGGCAATTAGTTATAGAACAGTGTTTCACAAGGTAAGTTCCAAATAGATATATGATTTGCATAAAGGATGAAATTATGAAATAGAAGAGAAAGAAAAAAAATAATCTTATGCATCAATGGATAGATCAAGGAATCATAACAAAACATGAAAAAGAAGGGATCACAGAAGATAAAAGGATCAACTTTTGTTGATCAATACAATGACTAACTACCACTTCAAAGATAGGATGGTGACACATGCTACCTCCTTCTTGACAGGGAAGTAATAGAAACAATATACAAAAGAAGACATACATTTCTGGATATTGCCAATGTATTTACCTTGATTATATATGTGTGTGTATGTGTATATACATATAGACATAAATACATATACCTATATACGTATCTGAATACACAAATATACATAAAGTGTACATACATGTATGATATACATGATATTTATATATGTAATGTATATGATATATTTATTTCTGTGTATCTATATGTATACATTTCTAGCAAGGGCTTTGTTTTTTTTCTTTTTTCCCAATGGAAGGGGGGTAAAAAAGGCAAGGAAAAAAATTTGTTTCAAGGAAAAAATTTTTAAAAGGGTAACCAAAATAAAAGAAAGGAGGATCAGAAAAATGTTTTTTTTTTTTAAATATAAATTAAGAGAAGATAAGAGAACAGAAGGAAGGTCAGAAAGTACAGACAAGCATGATAGCTTTGGAAACTATAGGCTGAATTCACTGTATGCTTAAAAAGAAAAGTAAGCCATACTTAATATATATCTACAGTTTCTTACATAATCCATTTTCCTGTCATACTAAGTATATGGGAATGACTTAAGTTCATTATAAAATCTTTTTTTAAAAAAGTAAATAACCATTATGGAAACACCATTTTTATGCCTTCCTTCCATAATCCCTTGTAAAGATAATGGAAATTTGAAGATCTTTCCTGCCCTTTTATAAACCTAAGGGAATTTGAAGGCCTTCTCTGCTTGGAAAATAAACTCTGTCCCCTAATAGGCTGAATGTGGTCACATGGAATCTGTGGTGTGAAGAGTTTGCAGATGGGTGGAGCAGAGCCCACAGGAAGCTGGGAGTCAGAGCAAACTAAATGGTTGGGAAGAGAGGATGCTTCCAAAGGAGACAGATAGGATTGTGAGTAAATATTGGTCTTGTGTTGGTTTGTGGGAAAGCTAAAGGATGATGTGGCTCTCTGTGCTGTTATGGTTTATTAACTTCTTTGCTACTATGATGGAATCTGTTTACTGTTTGGGGATTTTGTTTTCTGGTGTCTAAAGAAATGTTTTGCTTCCATCTTTTATATGGTGTTATATTTTGTGATCAACCACTATGCAGATTTATCGTGACTATCAGCACTAAATTTGATGATGAGGATGGGACCATGAAACATCAAGCCTCCATTTGGAGGAATACGGAATTTAGAAAAAGTAATAGATATCCCAGCATGGGAGGGAGATTTACCTTATTCTTCCCTAGCAAGGGAGTAGTCTAAAAGTACAGGGCTCTGTGAAAACTGGGAACTGAAGTTATAGCAGGAAGAACCTAGAGATTTAGATATATGTTTGCAAAGAATAACAATAAAACCTGGAAAAGAACTAGAGGCAGTGTGTAGGAGGGGCTAGGTTTTACTAATAGGTTACAGAATTATGTGTAAGAGTAGAAACAAGCTCTTACAAGAAAAAACTCAAATGCAAAGGGAATTGGCTGTGTTACAGCATTTGGGCTCTCCTTTAGAAGAGCAAGCTAGAAAGTTGGGAAGAAGGTACACTTCCAAGGGAGACTGATGGGCTTGTGAGTAAATATTGGTCTTGTGTTGGTTTGTAGAGAGGGTAAAGGATGGTGTGACTCTCTGCTATATTGTGGTGCGTTAACTTAAAGTTGCTATAATGGATTCAGTTTCCTGATGTTAGGTTTTAGTTTCCTGGTGTCTGAATAAATGTTTTGCTTCTGTCTTCCATATGGAGAGTCTGTTATATTTTGTGTTTGAGCACCATGCAAGTATATTTATAGTGATTGTGGGTGCTGTAAATATTGCATTGATGCTACATTGCTCTACCTTCCATTCCCCAAAAATTATTTTAAAAAAACCTAAAGAATCTTGAAGATGACACAGTGCCTGGCATATAGTAAGTGCATAATAAATACTTGTTAGCTTGACATGGCTTGACATTCACGTTAAAATAATTTAATCTATTTAATGTTTACCTTTTCCCATCACAGATCTTCCTGACTTTGAAAGCCCCCAAATAATTCTGTATATGGATGTTTATTTATAATCTGAGGATAAATAGATTTGGAATCAATAGAAGATTCATTCATCAAAGAATTCAGCTATTTATCAAAAGCAGAAGACAAGTTCCCACCTCTGACACATATTGACTGCGTGTTCTTGGACAAATCACTTAATCTCTCAGCATTTTAGGAAAGGTTGAAGAAAAGGTGTTAGCAATCTGCATTGGTAGAGGGAAATTCTTCACCTTGGCATTCTTCATAATAAGTAAATCACAGATCCCGTCCCTATTTATATTTCTTAAATATATTTGTTGATATATTTTCTCCTACAATATTATTAGTTCCAAGAGGACATCAAAAGTTCATGATTCCCAATCAGAAGCAATACATGAGATTTATATTTTATATTTTCAGAATTCAAATGAGTGCCTGACTAAACGCATATCACACAATGAGTCTAAGCTTCACCTTCAGCACCAAAAATTCTATCTGATATATTGTCAACCTTTTAAAATCAGGAAGAGACATGTTGGATCACATTTAAAAATTATTTTGTCTAAATAGTTGAAATATGGACCCCTCAAAAAGAGCATATTGACTGTTGTTCATTTATTGATTTTTTTTGTCTTCATGGATTATTTTATGCCTTTCCAAAAACACCTCTTTATACTAGAAAGATAATAATGGAATATTCAAGTTGGAAGGACCTCAGAGATCAATACACTCTGTAATATTCTTTAATAGTAATCATTCAGGCTCTGTTTGAAGACTTACACTAATGGGAAACTCACTAAATTAAGAGGCAGCTCATTATTTCTTTGTACAGCTCTAATTGTGGGTAAGTTTCCCTTAGTAAGGCAAGATCTACCTCTTCACAAATTTACATTCTGTCTGCTTAAAATAAATCAGAATGATGTTGAAATTAATTTTTATGCAAAGCAACTGAAAGTACACACCTTTCTCATCTGCATTCAAAATCACTCAGTAGCATAACAATGTCAGTTTTCAGTTATAATGCTTCAATATCTCAATAAGCATCATTTATGAGCAAGTAACAGACAGACTATCTCACTGGGATAGTTAAAATAACTCAAACAATTACATAATAATATGTGCTCTACCTTGAGAAAGTCTCAAAAAGGTCATTTGCTTAATATGCTATTTAAACAACTTAGAATGTTAGTTGAGAATAAGGACACTAGATTTTAAAAATATTTTCATGTAGTGCTGGCATTGTCACATACAGATGAACCTTTTGAATGACATTCCCTTGAGCCTATACATAACCATGTAAGGATCTTCATTCTCTAATTAGAACAGGGAATCCTGCTGCTTTTGAATGACATATAGTTCTAGCTTGCTGTAGGTAGCTGAGTGAACAGCTCATTGAGGCCAGGTAATTCCTTACATCTATATTTTTATCCTAAGCATCTGAATGTTGATTGATTTACTTTTCAAGCTCAAAAATTAGGAATATTTCTTTGCTAAAGAAATGATATGCAAAAAGCATATGAGAGAAGTCTAAAGCAATTATAAGGAAATGACATCATTTATGTATTGCATAAATGTCAAGGTTTTCATTTAGATCAGCTGCCACCGAAGTCAATCTTCAGTATATATTTCACTAAAAAAATTTTCTAGATTCTACTTCTACAACACTCCCACCAAACACCTGCATTTTCTTAAGATTCTACCTAACATCAACAACAACCAAAAAACCAAAACAAAACCCTACTCTCACACAGTGTGAATTGTATTCAAGATCATATTCACAGATGATTCAGAAAGAATGCTACTCTGTCTACAATTAATCATAATTAAAAAATGGAAAATGTAACTAGTTTTTCATGATTCCATACTTCATTCAAATAACTAACCTTATAACCCCCAAGACAACATCACTAACTCTAAGATCCTTCACCATAGATCTTATGGGACAACCTAAGCCCTTTTAGGACCACAGCAAAGAGGTTCAACTGGCAATCACTTGCCAGTGATTGCCTCAGTTTCTTTCCTCTGGATAGAGGGTAGCAGTCCAAACAATTAATAAACATGTATTGACTTCCTACTACGTACAAAATACTATTAGTAGACACTGTGACTCCAAAGGCAAAAACAAAACATAGCTTACATCTTATCAGAGGAGACAATATGTATGTATGTGTATATGTATGCATATGTATGTGTATGTGTATATATATATATAATTATATGTGTATCTGTTTATATATACATCTATGTGTATTGTATATATATATATATACATATATGATATAAATATACACACAGAGCATATAACAAATAAATATGAGGCATTTTGTGAGGAGCGAACAACAAGGGTTTCTATGAGGCAAAGATAAAGGGGTACATTGAGGTGTGAGGGACAACCTATGCAGAGGCAAAACAAGGAGAGTTAAGGTGTCATGGGTGAGAAATAGCAAGAAGGCTAGTAGTAGCCTGACTAGAAGAGATATTCAGTAGATGAAAATTCCCTACTGTATAGGATGTAGTATGAGACTGTCCCTGTACCTAAAGATTATTAAAAAACTGGCATGATTAGCAATAAGCCAGAAAATCCCTGGTATGCTGGCAAGCAGCCCATTTAGAGAAGGTAACAGCTGGTGAATGGCACTGCAGTTTGTGTATCCAAAGAAGGAAGTAATGCTAATGAAACTCCAGCCCACATACACAGGATCATACTTTAACAAGGAGGGAGAAAAACACAGTCAACAACAGGATCTTCACTAAAAATAATGACAAAAATGGAACTGCAGCCTGTCATAGTAGAACCAAGTTCATGCTAAAAATAAGTCAGGATAATTTCAAAACCAACAAAACCACCAAGTGAGTCCTTGTATTGTTCAAAATGATGCCAATAGAGTATGACAGGTGGGGACATAGAAAAGGAAAGGAAATAATGTACTGAGTCATTTTATTTGACTATATCAAGGGCTGATTCAGATGAAGACACAAGTGAGCTCCTCATATGTCAAGAAGATGGGATTTGCTAACAGGGTAAGTAATCTGACCTATTCAGGGAGGGTTAAGATCTGATTAATTTAACTAAAGCAAAGAACAAACTAAGAATGGGTTCATAGCTGTTGTATAGCTTGTTTTAAAAATAATGACTCTTTTACAATAGTCCAATTTTCTTTCTTTAACTATTTCTTACCAAGCTAAGTATCTTACTGGAGTTGGCTTAAACCTAGATATCACTACTTCAGCATATAGCAACTATAATTGCACTGGAAGCCCAGTGGAAGTTGGGAAATCTAGATATTAGCCCAGGCTCTGTCAGCAGCTAACCAATCATTCTACCTCCTCTGGTTCTGTTATTTCATTTGTAAAAAGAGGATATTGTTATGGAAATGGGAATTTAAAATCTTCACTGTCCCTAGGCCTTTTGATAGGCTTAAGTGACTCTGAGAACCTTCCCAGATTTGAAAATATAACCTTGATACTTTGTGATTCCGCAGTGGGTCAAGAGGGTTGTGACATTCTCTGAGCCAGGAGAAGGGTATATATACCCTGATGTGAGGTTATCTCAGATAACCTAGCAGCAAGGAAGACAGAGAAAATCTTGCAAGAGGTGGGATTTGTATTGAATTTTAAAGAAACAAGGAAAGCTATGAGTCATATGTGAGGAGGAAGAACATTCCAGCTAAGAGGGGGAACAAATGTAACCGTACAGCTAGGCAATGGACTATTATGTGAGGAATGGCAAGTAGGCCTATATAGCTGGGTTTCAGGATGCATGAAAGGGAATAAGGTTTAAGAAGACTGGAAAAGTGGGAAAAATCAGATTGTAAGTGGAATTAATTTCCAAATAAAGAATTTGATATTTGATACTAGAAGGAGACTCTGGAGAGTATTGAATGGAGTGCAGGGAGTGACATGATCAACTCTGCACTTTAGGAAAATCATTGTGGTCGTTAAATGGATGATAGATATAAGTGATTAGAGTCCTGAGGCAGGGAAACCAATTAGGAGTCTATTGCAATAGTCCATAGAAGAGATGATGAGAGCTGTACAAGGATGGAGGTCGTGTGACTAAAGAGAAAGGCACATATATAAAATATATTGCAAAAATAAAAAAAAAAAACAGATTTGGCAGCAACAGGAAAATGTTCTGTTTTGTACATGTCTATGAAACCCCCCATTCAAGACATCCAAAGTGAAGTTAATGAAGCAGAGCAGATGAGATTAGGGCTGGATATACAGAGCTATGAAACATCTTCATAGATAATAATTGAATCCCATGAGATCATCAAGCCAAACAGTATATAGAGAAAAGAGGGCCAAGGACAGAACTTTATGGTATACCCATGGTTAGTGGGCTTTTAAGGATCCAGCAAAGAAGCCTGAAAAGGGCACATAGGAGGAGAACCAGAAGCAGCATGAGGAAATCCTAGAGAAGAAAGACTATCCAGGCAGGAAGAAAGTGATTAAAAGTGCCAAAGCCTGTAGAAATGTCAAGAAGGATGGGAATTGAAAAAAAAAAGACCATTCAATTTTGTAGACTCACTAAATTCGAAGAATTTCATCACTAGATTAGTTAGCTGCAGGAGGATAAATCTTTGAGCACCATCATACATAAAAAAATCTACTAAGGCAAAAGCAGGTTGCAATCTGCATCAGTGGTAAAAGTTTGCTGATGAGGATGAGGGTATATGAAGTATATACAAGGCACTATATATGCCGGAGATACAAAAATAAGAGGAGGCACCATCTGCTCTCAGGGAGCTAATGAATCTAATTGAGGGAAATAACATTTGTAAAAGTCAAACATACGACACAGTTATGATCAATGTGTTACAAAAATTTGAGGAAATAAAGATTCATTTACAGCAGGAAAGTCAAGGAAGGCTTAGCAGAGAAATTGGCATCTGACTTAGATCATAATGGAAGGAAGGATTTCAACAGTCAGAGATGGGAAAAGATTTCATTTTAGACATGAGGATGGAAACAGACAATCTTAGTAGGAGAGTAATAAGGGGGGAAATGTAGGACTAAATAGATCACTTTGGTCATAACAACAAGGGTTAGTATGAGAAAAGGGTGAAAGTTGATGTCAGAAGATGGAAGATGATTATTGTATATTACATTCATTAGACAATAAATACTGAGTAAAGTCTTATCTGTCACTGACAGCTTTCAGTGAGAATCAGTTGAAGGATTTGGCAATATTTATACTAGAAATGGGAAAAAATTTCAATGGGATATCAGACTTTTCACCAAAAAGAAATATTAGGCTGAGTCTAATTAGGTCCTGCAGGTATAAGTAAAAGAGATAGGTATAAATTAAAGAAAAGAACACTTCAGCTAGGTTGTTCTCCTTAGAAGCATATCACAAAAATGAAAACTATTTAAAAAAAAAACTAAGAGTTTTACAGAAGAGATTCTTTATCAGTATTTGGACTAAGTGGCACCTGAGGTCCCTTCCAAATAAAATTCTATTACTACCATGATTATTCAGGTCTCAAAGTAAAAGACTCTATAGAGAGAAGAGAATGCCAGTTAGAAAACGAATACAATATTCCTGGAGAGAGGAAATAAGGGCCTAAATCAGAAAGTGGGAAGGCCAGATACCCTGAATCAAGATGATATAGCAGACTGAAGTCATACCATAAACAGAGATAAAGAAGGTAAGGGGAAATAACAGACATTTGGAGAGGAGAAAAGTCAGGGAGGGGATGAGTTATGTTTTGAAGATGTTAAATTTGAGACAAGGGAAGAATATCCAGGTTGAGTAATCTGACAGGCTATTAGAATCAGGCAATTACTCCAAATGTCCTGCTTTATTCTAATTAGCAGACTTATGAGCAGCGGTTGAAATTGAAAAAAGACAAATACAGATTTTCTATAAGGAAAAATAAAAACTTTCCTAACAAGCAGAGCTGCTAAAAAGTAGAATGGGCTGCCTTAGAAGACAGTGGGTTCTCATTCACTAAGGGTCTTCAAGCAAAGGTTGAATGATAACTTGTTGAGTGAGTTTTAAGGGAAATACATATTCAGATATGAGATGGGTAGATATGCATTAAGATATGAATCTCAGGATCCTTCCGACACTGAAATGTTGTTATTCTGTATTTGAAACTCTGGAGAGTGCTTAAGGTTGGAAATATAGACTTGGGAGTAATCTGAAGAGAGGAAATAATTGAAGTGAATGGAGTGGAAGAAATAACAAGGCAGAGAGCATAAAAAAAGAGGACTAGAACAGATCTTGAGGGACTGTCATGTTTACAGGAGGAGGATGAGAAACTACCAAGGGACACAAGAAAACTGATCAGGGAAGGAGGAGGAGAACTATAAGAGTTAAATGACATGGAAACCAAGGGAGAAAAGATATCAAAGGATTTGAAAGAGTGATAAAGTGTCAAATGCTGTAGATAGTTCAAGGACAATAGATATGTTACCTTCTATTCCAATAATCAGTAATCTAATAAATTAATAGTCATTCCTAAATATTAGTAGCATTATGTAAATTAATTTGTTTCCAAGGATGGATGCTAGACATGTTTGAAACATTTATAGTCACACTATGAAACACACAGAGAATTTATATAATGTATAATGAACAGCTGTTAAATTCCACAAATGAGTCTTTCAGGAGATAATTTTCCTTTAAGACATAATCAAGAGAACCTGTTAAATATTAACAGGTAATGGAAAGCTATCAACTTTTGAAATATCCTATTCATATCACCAAGGGGGCAAAAATCCATTTATTATTAATTCTACAAAGAAATTGATTTTTTATCATTCTTTTCAAATACAGGCATGGAATTCTTTAGCACACTGAACTTATTTTAAAACTTTCATAAAGCCATTCATTTTTCAACTACATAATTATTTTCCTTTTGGGGGGAAGGGAAGGTCATATGAGCTATGATTTACTTTTCCTTTTAATACTCAGCAGCTGGTATCCTTTTCCCTGAATCAAGATGAGGACAAAGATACAAAAGTCAGCTCTTTCCATGAGATTTGATTGTATTTCAGAATATTATATCAAATTTATTTTTTTATTTGTGAAGGTTAACACTAAGCATTATTTCATTCCACTACAGCCAAATGAGAAAAGAATTTAAAAATTCATCTGTTACACCTACATTACATTTAGCTTTGACTCAATGAAGTCTTAAAAAAGCAAATTTTGAAAGCTATTAGTATTAGTGTACCATTAAAGCACCTATATACCTCTACTAGTAAAGGAAAGAAATTTAATTCATCATGATGAAGCAGTCCACTTCAATAATGAAACTTGTAGTGTACAGCAGAACAAGTGACAAACCTGTGGTTTAATGGGAAAAGGGTGAAATTTAGAATCAAGTGATGCCTGAATTTAAATCCTATCTCTGACATTTAATAGCTTCACAACTTTGAGAAAATCAATTTACCTTCCTAATCTTGGTTTCCTTATTTCTAAAATAGGTATAAAAGTCCCTATAGTACCAACCTCAAAAGGCTATTGTGAGCTCAAATCAGAATGTATGCTATGTCTTAACATCAAGGGACAATTTCAATGATAAAAAAAAAATTACTTACTGTAAGGGTTCTTAGACTTTTTTGTGTCATGGATGCTTTTGACAATTTACTGAAGGCTTTGGATTCCTTCTCAGGATGTTTGTTGCCTAGATACATAATCAAATGAAATGCTAAATTCTGATTGGAGGTTAGAAAATATAAAGATATTAATTTTTTTCCTCCAAGTCCATGAACACTCTGAAATCTATCCATAGTCCCATTTGGGGTACATGGATCCCAGGTATAGAAATCTGACAAAGGAGTTCTTTTCATTACAACTCATATGACTAAGAGTAAGATACTAAATTTCTCTAGACTTCAGTTCCTTCATTTGTACAATGAGGATGTTGGATGAGTATTTCATGACACCACAAGGGGTTTAAGAAGTGCTGAAGATGCTGTATGTAGAAAAAAATTAAGAAGCCCTGGACTAGATGATTGCTAAGGTCCCACAATCTTGGGTCAACATAGCAAATGATAGTTGTACGTCTCTATCAAGTAGCATAGATATAAGATTTTGATGACTGAAAGAGAAAGTTAAGCTAACAATTTTATACAACTCTGCTTCACTTAAATCCAATTCACAACCAAGTCAAGATGAAATCACCCCAAAATGGTCAATGGTCCTCTTCAAAAATGAAAGACAAGGGGCGGCTAGGTGGCGCAGTGAATAGAGCGCCGGCCCTGGAATCAGAAGGACCTGAGTTCGGAGCCGGCCTCCGACACTTAATCCGCACAAACAAAAACCTAGCCGTGTAACCTTGGGCAAGTTACTTAACCCCAATTGCTTATAAAAAAAAAAAAATGAAAGACAAACTGCAGTGAATAGAGCACCAGCCCTGGAGTCAGGAGGACCTGAGTTCAAATCCAGCCTCAGACACTTAACACTTACTAGCTGTGTGACCTTGGGCAAGTCACTTAACCCCAAGTGCCCTGCCTTCCTCCCACCAAAAAAAAAAAAGGCAAAAAAATGAAGGACAACAACAACATTTTTTTATCTTCAGATACAGTATAACATGGGTGGTAATGATCTAGTCACGTGTTCATTATTATTTGATTAAAAAAATTAAAGTGTACTATGAACTCCCCCCCCCACCTAAATATGACTAATTTTCTATATCTTTTTGGTCAAGAAAAAAGCTTTTACTTTGGGTTTTTTTGGGAAGAAAAAAACTTTTAAGTTAAGGCTAGCTCAACCTACATTCCCTTTAGAAACTTAACCTGGAAAACATACCATCTAAAACACAACTTCAGAATCAAATTGGAAGAAAAACACCACTTCAACTGGCACTCCTAAGAGTTACATAGTTTGAAATGAAAGTTGAATTTTTTTCTTACATATTCAAATACTGGAACAAGAGTAAAATAAAGGCATCTGGAATTACTATAGTATTTTAGAAGATGTATGTACAGTAAGCTGAATTGTAAAAGATATAATCCTATACATATCATCTATTTTGTAAAGGAAGCCTCATATATTGGACAGAGAGCTAAGGATGAATGGAGTCAGGAAGATCCATTGTCAAATTCAATCCTAACACTTGCTAGCTGTATGAAGGCATTTAACATCTATATGTATTGTGTGCCATTTTAGAACTTATCTACTAAATCACAGATGGGTTGCACCCACCGTTAATGGAGTTTCCACACCAGAAATTATCCATGCTGAGGCAGGGGTAAGAAGTCAGTAGAGCCTTCATATATGTATGTCATCCTATCAATAATCTGAATCATCAGTTTTTCAAATTATCAGTATGGTAATAGCTATGTATGATGTGTTTTATTTTTCTTAGTTGATAAAGACAGGGCAGAGCCAAGATGGCAGAGAGAAGCCAGGAAATTGCCTGAGCTCTCTCCAGCGTCCCTCAGAAACAACATAAAATCAAGCCTCTGAAAGGATTCTGGAGCAATAGAACCCACCAAAAGAAAGAGTGAAACAATTTTCCAGCTTAAGATAATTTAGGACTTCAAAAAAGGTCTGTCTCACTTGAGTAAAAGGGAGCACAGCTAGCGTCAAGGAAAGCCAGTGGGAGGCTCTTAGTCAAAGTACAGACCTCAGTCCTGACTGAGCAGGCTAGTGGTATAGCTGGTATGCTGTGAGGCTCCAGACCTACCAGCGAGAGCAAACTGCCAGACGCAGAACCCAGCACAACAGGCATGACTAGGGAGGGTCACCCCACCACAGTGGGCAAGCCATGAGACTTATAGACCTTAGTGCAGAAAGCCAGTAACCATGTGTCTGACTGCCAGTGCAAGAAGTTTGGGACAGTATGCCCTGTGCCCCATGAGCCAAGCTCAACTGTACAAGTCATGAAATAGTCTTAAGACTTAGCAAAAATACAAAAGACCCCTGACTATATAAAGCTACTATCAGGACTAGGAAGATCAAAGGACAAACTCAGAAGAAGATAACAATGACAAAATGTCCACATGTGAAGCCTCAAAGGGGAATATGAATTGGTCTCAAGAACAAAAAGCCTTCTTAGAAGAGTTCAAAAGGGATTTTAAAAATCAAATGAGAGGTAAAAGAAAAATTGGGAAAAGAAATTAGAGTTATGCAAGAGAGAGTCAACAGCTTCTGAAAGAAAGGACAAAAAGTGCCTGAGAAAACAATTTCTTTAAAAAAATACACCTAGGTCAGGGCACCTAGGTGGCACAGTGAATAGAGTACTGGCCCTGGAATCAGGAGGACATGACTTCAAATCTAGCCTCAGACACTTAAAACAAAAACTAGCCATGTGACCTTGGGCAAGTCACTTAACCCCAGTTGCCCTATCTTTGCCAATAATAACACCAAAAAAAGTACAATTGGCCAAATTGGTGGGGGGGTGGAATCCACTGAAGAAAATAACTCCTTAAAAAGTAGACTTGGCCAAATGGAAAAGGAAATACAAAAGTTAACTGAAGAAGATAATTCCTTAAAAAACAGAATTGGCCAAGTGGAAGCTAATGATTGTATGAGATATCTAGGAACAAACAAAATAGAAAGAACAGAGAAATAGAAGAAAATGTGAAATATGGAGTTGGAAAAATAGCTGACCTATAAAATTGAACCAGGAGACATAACTTAAGAATTATTGGACTACCTGAAAATCATGATCAAAAACAGAGCCTGTATAGCATCTGTCAAGAAATTAGCAAGGAAAATGCTTTGATAATAAAATAGTAACTGTAAGAATCCATAATCATCTCCTGAAAGAAATCCCAAAATAAAAACTCCAAGGAATATTGTAGCCAAATTCCATAATTATCAGGTCAAGGCGAAAAAAAGAGATTTATTGAGTAGTAGACACAGAGAAGGCAATTTAGTGTATAATATCACTTGAAATTAGTAAACTAAAAATAAGAATTTTAAATTGTCCTAATAAAAGACTTATTCAAGAGTTATTTTAAACTGACTAATATAACAAACCTAATTTTAAAGAGAACAAATCAATTAAAAAGTAAGAAGTTAGCATAAAAAATAAATACACTTAGTTTAATGTTCAATTTCTACAAATAAATGTCCACCCACTGCCCTTGATTATTTTGAAAGTCTATTAAAATCAGCAAAGGAAACAGATATTAAAAATGCTAAAAGTATTTTCATGTTTAAGTACTTTCTCCAAGTAAAAATTCTATCTTTGACATGCAGGCTTTAAGGGTTACATTATTGTGGATTAAATTAATCCATTAAAGGAATAGGATAGCCCAATGTTGATACTTACTGTAGAATTGAGTGATGATGAAAGTAATTTTTGACTCATTTTAAACTTTCCATCACAACAGTGTTAATGGAAGTTAACATAAACAGAAGTGAAATAATAAAACAGCAAACTGATAGAGGTATAGCTATCAGAATTTCAATAAAAAGTGTATACATCTATAAAGAAAATGACTTTGTTTATTCATTTTACTCCTCTGGATTTCTTTACATGACTGTTCTATTTACATTTACCAAAAAAAATCACTTTTGAACATTCATTGTTTTTACAACAGATTTTTTTTCTCTCCACTTATTATTAAGATATTTCATAAGATAACAGAGTATTAATGATGAAAACTTTTTATCATAACTTGTAATCAATTTGAGGCCTTCTCTAAATCGGTTGAGTCTTACAATCCCTGATTTGTCTTTGACACTCTTGATCAAAAGAGAAGGCTGGGATTACATAAAGCACCCTTTTGTGTGTCTTCCATGCTATTACCTACATTCTCAATGCAAAATTACTGTGAAAACAGGTTACTTTGCTACAATGAGACTCCAGACCATTTTAAACAGGGTTCTAAGACAAAACAAGATCTAGGTATTTTAAAACATGTCACATGAAAATTCTGAAATCAGAATCAGGAAAAAAGTGCTTTAAATTCAGCTAAAAACAATTACAGTTATGACAATGATCTAACATTTCAACATGTATAAAAATTGCAAATGTGTGAAAGAGCAGATTATCTTAAATTGGTATATTATGTTTAAAATCAACAGGGCTTGGTTCTAAAGTACTTGTCTCATTTTTCTACAGACTACATCCTCTTTGTCAGACTTCATTTATATTGACAGATGGTCAGATCACTCATGACATTTTCTATTTAGCTTCCCAATTAAAATCAACCACAGTGGAACGTAGATTGGACCTAGATTTCTTTTCAGTAAATAATCATACCAAGGGGCAGCAAAAAAAAAACTTTTTTGCTTAGGAGAGAAACAAAACATTTGTGTTTATGTTAACAAAACTCAATTTCATTTCCTTTACTACCACCAATTGAGGTTGGTGTCACTTTTAAAATATAAAGGACATTATATTCTATATAATTGTATTAAAATCAACTGAAAGCAATAAGAAAATGCTAGGATTTAATGGCAAAAGCAAAAATAATAAATTTTAAAGATACCATGTTATTCATCTTATCAATCAAAAATACATTTCTCAATGGTTTATCACTTTTTTTAAAAGCTCTCTAAAAGAAGATCCAGTAAAATTTTAATTCATTATTTATATATAATTATATATATATATATAATTTAATATCCTAAACCTATAAATAGTGCCATTCTTGCAAATAAATTTTTGTGCTTAATAACAGTAATAGCTAATATTTATATGTACCTACTATGTGCCAAGCACTACACTGTGTTTTTACAAATTTTATTTCATTTGTTGCTCACAAGGACATATTTTAAAGATGAAGAAACACAGGTAGAGGTAAAGTAACTTGTCCAGCATCACATACTTATTAAATTTCTGATGCTTGATTTATACTTAGGTCTTCCTGATGCCATACCTAGCATTTTTATCTCTGGGGCACCTATCTGCCCATTTTAAGTGTTGCAATACTATACTGCTTTAGAATTAATCATTCTAAAACTGAAATATATTTGAAACATCTCATTAAACATAATGCTCCTCTTCTAATAGACATAAGTAACCCAGTAAAAAAAAAATTTTAAACCTAAACTTTTAATAAATGTGCAGTTTACATATATGCATTATAAAAATTACACCAGATTTTTATTTATATTTCAAAGTGGTTTCACTAAATTCTTCCACTTATTAATTCTATACTTGGGGATGTTTCTTTTTTATCTCTCAAGCAATTTTTGTAACTTTACTTGAAAAACCTGTCAATACTTGAAGGCGCAATAATTTAGTTTTGTTTGTTTCTTTGCTTAGTGTAGGTATTTCTTTTTTTTTTTAAAGCAATTGGGGTTAAGTAACTTGCTCAAGGTTACACAGGTAGTCATTATTTATGTATGGGTGCTCATTTTCTGAGGCCGGTTTCAATCCCGGGTCATTCCAACTCCGCGGCTGGCGCTCTTACTCACTGTGCCACCTAGCCGCCCCGCAGTATAGGTATTTCTTAATTAAAACCCTTCTATAATTTAAAAGCAAAAAGACTTAGAAAATACTATGGCAGAAAAATTCATCATCATGCAGACAGCCCAAAGATGGGCTATTGTGAACTTAGTTTGATGAGTTGATAAAGGTGAAGCATTTATAGCAGATATACATTTTGGACTTTTTAATATTGCCTTATTTCTAAGCAAACTACAAATTCCATTAAATAAAAATGACCCTAGAAATAATGTTTGCATTGTTTTGGATATGGGGGCAAAAGGAAAAAGAAAATAAACATAATGCACTCACTTTGATCCCTGGAAATTCCAGTCTTAACATAAGGATAGTCTTCTAAAATAAATGGTAGGACCAAATTAATGTCCATTCATAATAGCCTTGATTAGTGTAAACCTGTTTTTGCCATCTTACCTTTTATTTGAATTTGTCATAATAAGTCAGAATAGCCTACCATTAAGGATCCTGTCTCTATGATTTGTAATACTTCAAAATAATGATCAAGAGAAAAATTGTTCTATTAGCAGCAATTTCCCAATTATTCATACTACTGCTTAATAAAGTTCTACATTTGTATGTAGTTGTGTCTACAACATAACCCAACTGAATTGTCTGTCTGGTTTTCAGAACTACTCTTACTTCTTTTTTTTTTTTATTAAACAAATGCTTCATTAACTTTTGGTCCACATAATTCATTTCCACCAAATTTTGAGTTACAATTTTCCCCCATTCTTTCCCTACCCATCACCCCAGAATAGCAGTCCCACTAGATATCCCCTCATCCAATCTGCTCTCTCCCATATCTTCTCCCACACCCCTTTCGACTCTGCCATTAGGGCAAGGTGAATCTCTGAGCCCCAATGCCTGGACATCTTATGAAACATTTAATTTGAAAACTTCGATTTTCATATCCATTCCCTTCCTCCCTTGCCTGCTCTTACTTCTTAATAGTTATGCTTCACATGAATGAGTTTCAAGCACTTTAAAATATAATACATTGACATCGGTTTCTGTACTGTTCCTTGCACATGACATCTCCTAACTTTTATATTTTCACTGACTTTCCTTTATGCCAAGAATATTTACCCTCTTCATCTAAGTCTCCTGGCTTCCTTGATTTTCTTCAAGTCTCAGCTAAAATCCCAACTTCATAAAAAAGCTTTCTCTTTCTTCTTTCTTCTTCTTTTCTGTCACCCTTAATGCTAGTGTTTTCCCTCTATTACTGCTGATATTAGGTGTGTGTATATATATATATATATATATATATATATATATATAAAACATATATGTATGTTGTGTGTATGTATATATGTATTATATATGCATTTCATCTGGACATAGTGTAGCAGCTAGATTCTTAGAGAAGGAAGTTAAGGGGGTTAGAGGAAGAAATAGATAGCAAACTATACTAGTGAGGGACCTCAACTGCCCCCTCTCTGAACTTGATAAATCTAACCTCAAAATAAGCAAGAAAGAAGTTGAGGAAGTAAATAGAATTTTAGAGAAAGTAGATATGACAGATCTCTGGAAAAAAACTGAATGGGCATAAAAAGTAATATACTTTCTTCTCAGTGGTACATAGCACATACACAGAAACTGACCATGTACTAGAGCACAGAAAACTCAGTCCAGTGCAGAAATATGAAATGCATCTTTTTCAAATAATGATGCAATAAAATTATATGTAATAAAGGGCCATGGAAAGACAGACTAGAAACTAATTGGAAACTAAATAATCTTATCCTAAAGAATGAGTGGGTCAAACAACAAATCACAAAAACAATGAGAAACTTCATTCAAGAGAATGACAAAAATAAGACAATATACCAAAACTTATCAGATGCAGCAAAAGCAGTTCTTAGGAGAAGTTTTATATCTCTGAATGTTTACATGAATAAAATAGAGAAAAGGAGATCAATGAATAGGGCATGCAACTGAAAAAGTTAGAAAAAGAACATATTGAAAATCCCCAATTAAATACTAAATAAGAAATACTGAAAACAAAAGGAGAGACTAACAAAATTGAAATTAAGAAAACTATTGAGCTAATAAATAAAACTGAGCCGGTTTTATGAAAAATATAATAAAATTGATAAGCCTTTAGTCAATTTGATTAAAAGAAAGAAGAAAACCAAATTACCAGTGTCAAAAATAGAGAGGGTGAACTTAATTCCAATGAAGAGGAAATTAATACAATAATTAGGAATTATTTTGCCCAATTGTGTGCCCATAAATTTCACAATCTTAGTGAGATGGATGAATATTTATAAAAATATAAATTGCCAGATTAACGAAGAGGAAGTAAAATATTTAAATAACCCCATCTCAGAAAAAAGAAATTAAAGGAGCCATCAATGAACTCACTAGGAAAAAAATCTCCAGAGCCAGATGGATTTACAAGCAAATTTTATCAAACATTTAAAGAACAATTAATTCCAATACTTTATAAATTGGAGAAGAAGGAGTCCTACCAAATTATTTTTATGATACAAGTGTGGTACTGATACTTAAATCAGGAAGAGCCAAAGCAGAGAAAGAAAATTTCCCTAATGAATATAGATGCAAAAATTTTAAATAAAATATTAGCAAAAAGATTACAGCACATTGTCATGAGAATAATACACTTTGATCAGATAGGATTTATTCCAGGAATGCAAGGATGGTTTAATATTAGGAAAACTATCAGAATAATCAATCATATCGACAACAAAACTAGTAGAAATCATACGATTATCTCAATAGAAGCAGAAAAAGCTTTTGACAAAATATGACATCCATTCTTATTAAAAACATTAGAAAGCATAGGAATAAATGGAGTCTTCTTTAAAATAATAAGTATCATCTACCTAAAACTATCAGCACACATTATATGTAATGGGGATAAGCTACATGTATCTCCAATAAGATTGGGGGTGAAACAAGGATGTCCACTATAACCCCTGATATTCAATTTGGTAGTAGAATTGCTAGCTGTAGCAATAAGAGAAGAAAAAAGAAACTGAAGGATTAGAATTGGTGAAGAACAGATTAAGATATCACTCTTTGAAGATGATATGATGATAAACTTAGAGACTCCTAGAGAAGCAAGTAAAAAACTACTTGAGATAATAAATAACTTTAGCAAAGTTGCAGGTTATAGAATAAACCCACAATATATTCTTATATATTTCTTTTTCTTTTCTTTTCTTTTCTTTTCCCTTTTCTTTTCTTTTTGCTTTTTGGAAGGCAATTGTGGTTAAGTGAGTTTCCCAAGGTCACACGGCTCGTTCTTGTGTTAAGTGTCTGAGGTCGGATTTGAACTCAGTTCCTCCTGACTCCAGGGAGGTGCTTTACTCATTGCACCACCTAGCTGCCCCATTCCTATATATTTCTAATGAAGCCCAACAGCAAGAAAAAGAAAGAGAAAATCCATTTAAAGTTACTGTAGACATTATAAAATATTTGGAAGACTACCTGCCAAAACAAGCCTAGGAATTATCTAAATACAATTACAAAACACTTTTCACACAAAGTCAGATCTAAATAATTCGAAGAACATCAGTTGCTCATGATTACATCAAGCTAATATAATAAAAATGATAATTTTACCTAAATTAATTTACCTATTTGGTGCCATACCAATCAAACTACCAAAAATATTTTATAGAGCTAGAAAAAATAATAACAAAATTCATCTGGAAGAACAAAAGGTACAGAATATTAAGGGAATTAATGACAAGAAATGCTAGGGAAGGTAGCCTAGCCAAACCAGATTTGAAACTGTATTATAAAGCTGTAGTCATCAAAACAACATGGTACTGGTTGAGGAATAGAGTGGTAGATCAGTGGAATACAACAGATATATGAGACAAAGTAGTCAATGACCATAGTAATCTAATGTTTGATAAACCCAAAGACTCCAGCTTTTGGGATAAGGACTCACTATTTGACAAAAAAAAAACTGCTGGGAAAAGTGGAAAATAGTATGACAGAAACTGGGCATCAATCAATATCTTATGCCATATACCAAAATAAAGTCTAAATCAGTTCACAATATAGATATAATTCCAGATCTAGATTACCAGTGCTGGAAGGGATATGAAAAATAGATACACTAATGCACTGTTTGTAGAGTTGTAAAGTGATCCAACAATTCCAGGGAACAATTTGGAACTATGGCCAAAGGGCTTTAAAACTGTGCATACTGGGGGTGGAGCCAAGATGGCAGAGTAAAAGCAGAAAACTGTTTAGCTCCAGATCCAAACACCTCCAATACCTGTAAAAAATGACTCTACAAATTTTAGAGCTACAACACCCAAAAAGTAACAGAGAGAAACAAATCTGCTGAGGACAGCCTGACAGGCCAACAGGAAGGGTCTATTGCTGGGAGCTAAGTGAAATCCCACATGAGCCATATAGGCCCAGACCCAGGGAAGCCCCAACCAGTGGCCCAGACCATCCTGAGCAGACTTCAGGAGAGTGAATCAACAGCAGCTGTGGTCGTTTCCAGACTTCTCAACCCATAAACACCAAAGAGAAATTAAAAGGTCAGTAGGGAACTCTGTTGGAAGTGGGTAAGAGAAGAGCATGGTCCAGTGGGTAAGAGAAGAGTGTGGTCCAGGCCCTGCCCACAGGGCAATAGGTGCATAGTGGTATGGCAGCTACAGCTCCTGTGACATGGCTCCCTCTGGAGATCCTGATGTACAAATCATAAGGGGATCAAGCAAACATTCAGAAGATAATTGTTCTTGCTTTGACCTGCTTGGATCTGGGTCACAGACTTGGGTGGTGGTCCTGGGGTGAGGAATGCTGGTGTGCCAGAGCTTGTGGTTCCCTCCTCATAGCTCTAACAACAGCTCTTGACAACGGGGGAAACCCCAGAAACTTGGGACACAGCTCTCTCCACTATGAAAGTAGAGTTCTACCATGGCAAAGAGCTCAAAAGTCTAGTAATTTGCTGGCAAGATGAGCAAACAGAGAAAGTGGAATTGGACCACAGAATCTTTCTTGGGGACAAAAGGATCAAAACATAGAATAAGAAGAAGATAACAAAGACAAAAGTGCTGCATCAAAAGCGTCCAAGAAAAATATGAATTGGTCACAGGCCAAGGAGGAGCTCAAGACGGATTTTGAAAATCAAGTAAGAAAAGTAGAGGAAAATTTGGGAAGAGAAATGAGAATGGTGAAAGAAAATCATGAAAGGTGAGTCAAGAGCCTGACTGAAGAAAATAACACCTTAAAAAAACCAGACTAACTCAAATGGCAAAAGAGGCCCAAAAAGCCAACGAGGAGGAGAATACCTTAAAAAGCTGAATTGGCCAGATGGAAAAGGAATTTCAAAAACTCACTGAAGAGAATAATTCCTTCAAAATTATATTGGAGCAAATGGAAACTAATGACTTTATAAGAAATCAAGAGACTATAAAACAGATCCAAATGAATGGAAAAATAGAAGGCAATGTGAAATACCTCATTGGAAAAACCACTGACCTGGAAAATAGATTCAGGAGAGATAATTTTAAAATTATCGGGTGACCTCAAAGCCATGATAAAAAAAAAGAAATCTTTCGAAAAAATCATCTTTCAAGAAATTCTTAAGGAAAATTGCCCTGATACTATATAACCAGAGGGAAAAATGTAAACTGAAAGAATTCTTCAATCACTTCTTGAAAAAGATCCCAAAAAGAAAACCTCTAGGAATATTATAGCCAAATACCAGAGTTCCTAGGTCAAGGAGAAAATACTGAAAGCAGTCAGGAAGAAACAATTTGAGTATTGTGGATATACAATCATGATAACACAAGATCTAGCAGCTTCTACATTAAGGGATTAAAGGTTTTGGGATATGATATTCCAGAGGTCAAAAGAGCTAGGATTAAAACCAAGAATCACCTACCCAGCAAAACTGAGTATAATGCTTTAGGGGAAAGTATGGTCATTCAATGAAATAGAGGACTTTCAAGCATTCTTGATGAAAAAACCAGAGCTGAGCAGAAAATCTGACTTTCAAATACAAGAAGCAAGAGAAGCATGAGAAGGTAAATAGGAAAAAGAAATCATAAGGAACTTATTAAAGTTGAACTATTTACATTCCTATATGGAAAAATGATAATTGTAACTCATGAGACTTTTCTCAGTATGAGGATAGCTGAAGAGTATATGTATGCATGCATGTATGTATACATATATGTGTATAGGAGGGTATATGTATGTACAAACATATATGTGTACGTATGTGTGTACATGTATATATAGACAGAGGGCACAGGATGAGCTGAATATGAAGGGATGATATCTAAAAAATAAAATTAAGAGGTGACAGGAATATAGTGGGAGAAGGAGACGGAGAGACAGAATAGGATAAATTATCTCATATAAAAGAGGCAAGAGAAAACTGTTACTATGGAGGGGAAGAGCAGGAAGGTGAAAGGGAATAGGTCACCCTTACTCTCATTGAATTTGGCTTAAGGAGGGAATAACATACACACTCAATTGGATATCTTACCCTACAGGAAAGTAGCGGGGAAGCAGATCAGAGGAGGGATGATAGAAGGGAGGGCAGATTGGGGGAGAGGGTAGTTAGAAGCAAACACTGTTGAAAAGGGACAGGGTCAAAGGAGAAAATAGAATAAATGGGGGGCAGCATAGGATGGAGGGAAATACAATTAGTCTTTCACAGTATAACTACTATGGAAATGTTTTGTGTAACTACACATGTACAACCTATATTGAATTGTTTGGCTTCCCAGTGGGGGCTGGGTAAGGAGGGAAGAAGGGAAAGAATCTGGAAATCAAAGTTTTAAAAACAAATGTTAGGTGCAGCTAGGTAGTGCAGTGAATAGAGCATGGTCCTGGAGTGAGGAGGACCTCAGTTTAAACCCGGCCTGACACTTAACACTTACTAGTCGTGTGACCTTGGGCAAGTCACTTAATCCCAATTGCCCTGCCTTCCCCCCTCCAAAAAGAAACAAATAAATAAATAAAAACAAATATTAAAAAAAATTCTACGTGCAACCAGGAAGTAAGATATACTGGGATATAGAAATCCATCGTGCCCTACTAGAAAGTTAGGGGTTGGTGATAGGGGAGGATATAAGAGAGATTTGGAGAAGGGATATTCAGTAGGCTTGCCATCTTGAGGTGGAGGTAGGGGAAAGATGAAATGAATGTTGAAAACTAAAAATAAAAATATAAATTGGAGAAACTGTGCATACCCTCTGACTCAGTAAAAATGCTACTACTTCTGAATCCAAAAGAGATCAAAGAAAAAGGAAAAGGACCCATGTGTACAAAAACACAGCCCATCAATTGGGAAATAACTAAATGACTTGTGGGATATCATTGTGATGGAATACTCTTATACTATAAAAAATGATGGAGGTGATGGCTTCAGAAAAACCCAGAAAGACATATATGAACTGATGCAAAGTAAAGTGAATAGAACCAGGAGAAAATTAAACATAGTAATTATCAACATTACAACAATGACCAACTGTGAAAGACTTTGCTACTCTGATAAGTACAATGTCCTATGACAATTTCAAAGGACTCAGGATGAAAAATGCTATCCACCTCTAGAGAGAGAACTGATGAACTCAGTGCAGATGGAAGTATATTTTTTCACTTTCTTTTTTCTTACTTTTTTTTTCTTTTTGGAGGGCAATTGGAGTTAGGTGACTTGCACAAAGTCACATGGCTAGTAAGTATGTCAAGTGTCTGAGGCAGGATTTGAACTCAGGTCTTCCTGACTCCAGGGTCAGTGCTCTATTGACTACACCACCTAGCAACCCCTTGCTTTTTTTTTTAAGCAATTGGGGTTAAGTAACTTGTTCAAGGTTACACAACTAGTTATTTATTTATATGTGGGTGCTAATTTTCTGAGGCTGGAACTGATCCCGGGTCCTCCCAACTTCCAGCCGGCGCTCTTACTCCCTGCGCCACCTAGCCACCCCTACTTTTTTTTTTTTTTTAACAACATGGTTTATATGAAAATACATTTGGTATTACTTCACATGTATAATGACAATTGTATTGCTTGCCTTATCAGTTGGTCAAGATGGACTAAGAGGAGAGGAAAAAATTTGAAACTAAAATTTAAAAAATTAATATTAAAATAATACATAAAGGGGACATTAAGATAATTTTAAAAGGAAAGGAAGAATAATGGCTGTGGGGTGATCTGGAAGGCACTGATATCTTCAAGGCTCTTGGGTTCAGGGTGCAAGGTTAGCTTCATCAAGGTCTGAAGGGTAGACGTAGTCAGAGTTCGACTTGCCTAGAACATGCAACTTTCTGAAACCTAAGAGTGTATTTTCATACAAAGATTATCCCTGATATCTAGAGAATATTGAATGATAATAATACAAACTCCAAGAAAGTTGTAGGTCATTGAGGTTCACCTACATTTTCTTCCTTACAATATAACATTTTCTTCTTCTGTTATTAAAGGTACAGGGGCAATGGTCTTTGTAACTCATAGGAGCACCAATAATCATCCTGTTTGGCATGCACACATTGCTCAGGACTCTCGGGTCTTTCTCAGAGCATCCTTCCAAGAAAAAGTCAATGAAGAGTCACCCTAGACAGTTTATTGAATTCCCCACAGACATAGCTTCAAATAGGATAATGTCTGGTTGACTTGAGCAAAGAATTAAATGGTCTCACAGCAATTTAGTTGGAAACCTGAAAGTAAGATCCATACCTCAGCAGTGAAACACATCCAGACCTAGGTAAGGAACTAGAGACAGTCTCAGTAAGTTTGCAAGATTTACACAGCACAAGAGTACATTGAAGGTAAGAGATGTCTAAGGGAGAATAACAGGTTGATTTTAATGACTAAAATTTAGCATGCCTTTTTAACATATAAAGGCAATAAGTATTCAGTTGTAAGTATATTAAGGAATAAAAAAGATATAGTCCAGATTTATCAGATACTGTCTAGATATTCTTAATATGAGGAAAATGGGGACATTTTCTTAAAATAAGACTTTTATTGGCCTGTGTAATAGAAATATTTGATTATAGTATTTTTCCCTTACTATATTGAGACATTTAACTTGAATTTTAGTTCATTTGCCCACGCATATAAATAAACAGTTTTACACAAGTACAGCATCTTAGTGTGAATTCTTCAAAAGGTAGTTAAATATTGATTTGCCATTCTACTAGCATAATGACCAAATAGAATAATGCATTAGTTTGTTGAACCAATGTCCCTAAGTGCTGCCAAACAGGTCAGCACTTAATTTCTTTGCTGAGTAGCTAGTTTCCAAAATATCTACACTGCAATGATTTTCATTGAATTGAAAGTGAAACACCAGACAATCCATTCATTCACATGAAAGCCAAAGTGTCATTTGAAACTCACAGGCAACTGAACTGGCCCCCCTTCTCAGAAACCAAGACTTCTTGTTTCTTCTTCCCAGCTGCCAATCTCCATTTCACCTCAAACAGCCCCAACCCCCACTCTTCTTGGCTATTAAATTCCATATTAACACCTCTCAGATGCCAAACCTTCTAGCTCCCTCCTTTGTCCACCTTTATAGTATAGATTCAGGAGTATGTACTCTAACAAGCTTTAAGGGTAACACACACACATACATATGTGTGTATGCATATATAGTGTGTATGTATACACACAGATATACACACATATTTGCATATACTTACATGTGTAAAATGCATGCAAATATATATACATATATGTGTATTTACATACACAGGAAAGTCAAGCTGTCAGCAGTAGAAAATCCTTGAATTTTGAATTGAACATAATTCTACTTAAATGTATTTCCAACTCTTTATTTTTTAAAAGAATGCAAAATCACACATTTGTATAGGGCACAGATAAGTGTTCTGCCACAGAATTTAGGTCTGAATGTTACAAGCTGTTCATCTTTTTTGATTCACTTAAATAATTTTTAAAAGGTTAACTTTTAAACAGATCTCTTAAGTCACAGGTAATTTTAATTAGCGAAATTTTTGGTCTCATAATTTTAAATTCATCCTTGTGGTGTTTCAATATGTAACTTTTCTTCATAAAAGGTGTCTTCTTATATATTAAACAAAATTAGCATTTAACTTTTAAACTTCTTAAAACTATAGATCATTATAGAAGTTTTTGCATTCAATTCTGTACTTTGTTGTGCATAAATAAAATGACTTTTCCTTTCTTGCAGAAAAATACCTTTTCAATATAGATCAAAAAACCTAAAAAGGTTCTTTAAATACTCTATTTAGATAGAAACACATTCATATATACAGAGGTACTAGATCATTTATGGGGAGAAAATGTCCTTCTAAATTAATCTGAATTTTAAAATTCCATCTCCTCAAATCGGGAGAAAATCTTTCAGATGTCAGGTACAAAAGAAAGTATATTCCTACTCTGTAATCTTTATCTGTGAACTACTATTTTCTGTTTACTCTCATGGTGTGTCCTCAGGCAGAGAGAGGTCTGAATATACAACAATGCATATACAGAGGAGAGACACGTGTAACTTGAACTCTTTAGCCTATCTTTGATACCTATTTCTGACTATTTGAATGGAAAGATCACACTGTTGATGCCTACCATTGCTCAATATTGAACATTGTTGCATCATAGAAAAGGTTCTTTCTATCAGATGTCTTCAAAGATCTTCTTATTAGCAAGAATTAAGAATGCCTTTGTCATATCAAATATGCTCAGCTGCTTACCATGTGGTGAAGTAGTGTTAGACCCATTTAAAGATGTGTCTGACATCATTAATCTATTTGACCCTTGACCCACAGATCTAAACTGTAACTATGGTGATCAAAGTCTGACCTTACAATGCTGAGAAACTTGAAAGCTCTGCAGTATTTTGGGTCACATTGTTAAGTTACACAAAAGGGTAAAGAAGAAATGTGACAGTTTCCTGAGAATTAAGGTCAGCAGGTCAATTGCTAAAGCTTTGTTGTTATATGATAAGGAGAACTAGTTAAAATAATTTTTGATGTTAGAATTTTTAAAGAGTACTTTATTAGAAGCCATCCAGAATGCAAAAAAGCCAACTCATTAAGTGCTAAGGAAGTGGCAAATGAAAAGCACAATTAATATTGAGTATTCAAAAACATGACATCCCACTGATGACCAATTTGTTGCAGTCCTGCAATATACTGGGAGTTTTTTAAACTATATGTGTGTGTATGTGTGTGTATACATACACACACATATACACACATATACATACATATATACACATATATATGCATATATACTACATATATAAATTATATATAGACGTAAAATCATACCTACATGAGCCATTAATAGGAATCACAACCAAATAACTCAATCTTAAATTTTATTTTGACCACATTTGAGTTAAAATTTCTATCCTTGTGAGATGATCTATTCTTTGCTTAACTCAAAGGTGTTTTCCTGTGCAAAATCACGGCCATTTACTTCAATGGCTGTTAAATCCAAACTGCCCAGGCACAGTTTTTATTGGGAACATTTCATCCCATGAGGAAAGGCCATATCAAACAAAAGCAATGAGCATGTGTGCCAATGCACAGTCCGTCTAACACAACATAATGCCAGCTACTATTTCTAAATGTGTGCATCCCTGAGATTTAGGTGTGCTCGCTCTGCATAATTAAAGCAGTGCTTCACATACAAACTGTTATAAGCCTCTATTTTCAAGTGTTTCTCATTCAACTAATAATAGGCTATATTAACCTTTTCCACAAAAAAGCACATTCTGGGTAGTAGCTTATGGCTATGCATTCTGACATTGGTCTTTCTAAGTGTGCACTATGAAGTAAATGATTTGCAAAATCTCCCAAGAATATGGTGTTTTTCACATAAGCAAAGTGGATTCAAATGACCAAACAACCAAAACAAGAAAAGCATACCATGCATTCTAAAAAGTCACTGCAGATATTTCACTATACTCTGGAGTGTTTATAAATGTCCCTTAGTTTGTTAGCATATAAAGGAGCCTGTGGTGGACATGCCCATGTTTTACATGAATTTGCTCTTGTGTTCAAAGATGTAAATAGATCATGAAAACATTGGACTTAACTGCCCATTTTCTTTAGGACACAAGAAGATAAATGGATGGAGACATGAAGACACCTCAAATACTCCCTTCACCTACTGGATTTTATATCTCAAAGCATAACATTATGGAAAGCTGCTGAAAGCAAGGAGGCTACCTCCTGCTGACTTATTTTCCCCCATGTCTGTCACCTGTATGTCTGTCAAGAGGAATCTGCTAGTGAATTTTTCCCTGTGTGCTTCTTGCCAGGGTTAGGATTCTGTAGATGGTTTAAAAGAACCCTTTGAAGAAAGGTTAGAAGGCATACAGGTTTTTTCTTTCTTTCTTTTTTTTAATCACCATATGGGTCACAATAAATTAATATTGGCAGCATACCCTAGGGAAGAAAAATATTCATAGTAAACCATCAAAGGAATAGCACAAACATGGCAGAAGCAAATGTACCTGAAAGATTTGGACAGTCCGGGTCATTATGGATTTTGAAAATTAATCCATGAAAAGCAGAATGAGTCACTACTTCTAGGACATTTCAGTAGGACAGAGTAAATTGGGCTCATCAAATCTTTTAGCCACTTCTGATCCTCTCAGACTTTATAAACAGACTGGATATAAAACAAAACAAAACAAAAACTTCAGGGTCAAAACTTTACTTTTCAGACTGAATAGTATCATAGGCATAGAGGTAAAAAGGACTTTGAATGCAATTCTCACGTTAAATATATGTAGAAATTGAGACCTTAGGAGTTTGTGTGGCTTATACAAGGTCAAATAAGCTCTGAAGCAACTGAGCTGTGATTTGAACAGAGGTACTCTGCTCCCAAACCAGCCACCTCCACTCTCCAAAGTAGAAACCATAGGTTGTGATTCATACTTTTTCTTTTACAAATAAATGTCTTAGCAGAATATTGAAACTATACCATCAATCAATCAAAGTACTAAAAAAAATAGAATGCATATTCCAATAATGTCTTTAAACTGGGAATAATCAAAACCTCTGTAGATTTCCCCAGCCATTACTATATAGTAACCATCAGTCAAGAAGTTGTGAAATCTGAAAACAAATAACTGGTAAAGAAACACATTTTTCTATTCTATCACAAAGCACAAAAATATATAGATAGATGATAGATGAATGGATTTATATCCCTATAGATATAGCTGTACAGACAGAAAGAGAAGAATGCATAATAAAAAAAACTTTTTTCAAGCATTAAAATTCTGCCAAGAGTTAGGATTTTTTTCCTTTACATATTAAAGAGTGAGTAAAAATAAGAATTAATCACTGACAAAATAGACATATAAAAATCCTATTCTAATTACTTCTTTATAAATCATTGGAGTCAATGCAAATAGTAGGCTCTTAGTAAAAGTTTGTTGAATTAGATTGGAACAAAAATGGATGGATATATTATTATTATCTGTGAGAATTGTCTCAATATTATTGGAAGGGAATTTTAGTAAGTAATTTTCTTGGGCGACTAATAATCTCCATGACACAGTTCCCAAATATCCATAAACAAATTCATAGAAAACGACTAGAAATATATCTTTTAGAAGCCTGGAATGTTCATTTACACTAGAATGTTTTAGATTTTATTATTCTATTTGGAGGAATAAAAAATAAAATAAACTAGACTGTTTACCTGATAAAGCAAAAGGAGATTCTTTGGCAGGTTCATACAAAAAGAAACTGTGGTTTTTTATGTCTCCCTTGAAAGGAAATTAAATCTAAAATCCCACATTTAAATAACACTGAAGCAGTGACACAAATGGACCAGAGCCAGGAAATTCAAAGTTAAAGCTGGCACTCCATCCTTAACACACACCATTGTCCTAGTTTCCCTCCTCCCCCAAATTTAATTAAATCCAAGTTCTAACCAGTTGATATAAGTAGTACAGAAACTCCTTATAAGAATTTCATCCTCTGCCTTTTGTGCTATACTTCCTCTCATGTGACACAAAGAATATGTACATTTTTCCATTCACTTAAAAAAAACCAGTATTTGGTGTGACAGGAATTTTCATCTGAAATACTCAGCATTGTTATAATTGAACAAATTATTTTCTTAAAGTTATTTAGGTTTAATGTTTAGCCAGAAAAGACCACACTAACTTTTGCCAAAAAGTTTTTTTTAACAAAATATCAAAGTCTAAATTAAACAGTACTATATCAGATAAGCTTCATGTTAGCTATTTTTTATGTGCTGTATTTTCACAAGAAACCTTATAAGGTATCTAATTTTCAAAGGTTATGGAATTAATAGCCTTCTGAGAGTTCCATTAAAAACAATGAAATAAAGAATATATTCCTAAGAGAGAATAGATTGGGGGGAGGGGTATTCAGTAGGCTTGCTATTTTGAGGTGGGGGTAGGGAAAGAAGGGGAGAAAAAATTATATCTCAAAATCTTGTGGAAACAAATGTTGAAAACTAAAAATAAGTAAATAATCAGAAAATAAAAGAATATATTCTTGTAACATCTTTGTACCTTTATGCTTGTTTGGTAATTCCTGAGGAACACCCACAAATTAAAATTTAAACTGTATCTTAGGAGAACATGCTTCATTATATCTTTAATCTAAAGACCCTAAGGATTCAACTGGCAAGCATAAAATAACCATGCTCAAAAAATCTAATGTGAAGAAAACTCTAATGTATTATTGCCAGTTTCCCTCTGCCCAGCAATAGGATTGCCTTACCATCAAACATTTCATAGGATGACAGTTTTAGAGCTGGAAGAGACCTCTGCAGACAGTGAATCCAAACTCCTCGTTTTACAGAAAAGGCAAAGAGCTGCATAGAGAGGCTCAGTGACTTTTTCAGGGCCATAAAACTAGTGAGTGACTGAAGTAGATTTTAACTCCCTAACGTTATATCTAGGACTCAACATTTCAATCTGTAGCAGTTTGTTGTTGTTGTTATTGTTTTAACTTGAAGGAAGGCTGCTTTTACTTGTAAGCTCTTTGAATACAGGAACTGGGGGGGGGTGCCTCTTTTTATATCCCCAGTGCTTAGCACAGTGCCTGGCACATAGTAGGCATTTAATAAATGTTTATTGATTTTGAAATATTTTACTACATTTTATTCAAGTACTATTTTAAGTTAAAAGTATTTTGTTTTAATTAAAACTATATATATATATATATATATTTTTACCATTATTACTATCCAATGTAAGTTTTATGTGGGAATATGAGGATGGAAGATGATGCAATTGGGAGGAGTTTGTGGTAATTATAAAATATGCAAACAGGTGTCTGTCCTTACAGAATTCAGAATCAAAAACACATGGATACAGTGTAATAAGCAGGAGAAAGAATATATAACTGAACACATTTACCAGCAATAATTAATTACACTTACATCATGATTACAAAGTGCCTTCCCTTCAACAACATTATGAGAATAAGTATCACTGCCTTCTTTTTACAGATAAATCACAGCATTTCAGATTTGGAAGAGATATCAGTATTCATTTAATACAATCACTACCTGATAAAGAATTATTTCTACAACATACCTAAACATACCTAAGTCTTACTTTTTCCTAAATACCTGCAGTGAGAGAGAATCTACTGCCATCCTAGAAAGCCTCTCCCACTTTTGGATAACTCTAATGGTAAGAAATATTTTTTCTTTACATTGAGCCTGTTACTTCTTCCTAAGTCCCAACTCTTGCTCTTAGTCATGCCACCTGGAGCCAAGCAGAAGTTTAATCTCTTACACATGAAAGCACTTTGAAGTAAATTTTCTCTTCCTCAAGCTTCTCCTTCAACCATCCCTCATACAGCATGAGCCCAAGTCCTTTGCCACCCTGACTGCCCTTTTCTGAGTGTTTTCCAACATAATTGTGTCCTTCCTAAAATGTGATGCCAAGAAATAACTATAATACCTCAGATCTGATCTCATCAGGGCAGCCTACAATGAGGCTCTCACCCACTGATTCCTAGACTATAACCTCCTTATTCTTGACAAAGGTAAGCCTCTCAAGACAAGCTATAGCCACACTGCTGATTGCCATATCATATTTGTGATTCATACAGAAGCCACCAAAAAATCCAAATCTCTTTCAGAAAAAACCCTTGAGAAGAAACTGAGTTTTAGGGGATGAAGGGATTTGCCTGCATTCACAAAGCTCTTAAATGTCAAGGCCAATATTTGAACTTAGTCCTCATATTACTTCATGTCCAGTGCTCATTTCACAGCATCATGTTGCCTTGCATACAAACAAGAGAAACTAATCTACAACATGGCTGAATGACCCAAAAGTAAGTTGTAGACCCAAATTACAGATTGAAGTTTCAAGAATGAATAACCAATTGCATTAATAATTTAGAAGTCTTTGGGGAGTACTTTACATTATGAGTTGAAGATAGTTTACTGATAAAATTAAGATTCTTCCTAAATATCAATATTTTTTGTTGTTCACTCAGTCATATCTGACTCTTCATGACTTCATGGACCATACTGTCCATGGGGTTTTCTTGACAAAGATAATGGAATTATTTGCCATTTCCTTCCACACTGGATTAAGGCAAACAGAGTTAACCTAGGCAACTTGCCTAGAGTCACATTGCCAGTATGTGACAGGCCATATTTGAACTCAAGCCTTCTGACTCCAGGCCCAGCACCCTATCCACTGAGCCACCTACCTATATGCCTCTTTATCAGAAGGGAGGTCAACACTCAGCTGGTTCAATGATCTTATTGATACTGATATTGGTATTGATACTGATACTGATCCAACAATGCAGATTGCAATTCATCTATATCTGTTCTTCATGTATTACTCATTCATGTTCTTCAATAAAATTGTCAAAATGAGTCCATCTGAAGGCCTTCATCACTTTGTTGACATCATGAGGCTGTCCATTGGTTATTTATACCTTATGATATATGATTGGCCTATCTTCTTTTTCAAACATATGTAATTGATAAAGCCCTATATATTCATAAGTATATATGTGTATATATTTTATGTGTATATATCTCTATATTTATATAAATAAAAGTATTTATGAACAAATAGATGCATACATGCCTATATACATGTATATATATATATATATATATATATATATATATATATATATATATATATATATATAAGAGAACTATATTACTTATGTCAGCTGATCTGGATATGCCCCCCTGAACAGTTCTAACAAAATACTAACAAAATCTCAGTCCTTTTCTAGTCTCCATGAGGACTACTTCTATGTGGCATTAATATGTTATTACATCCATAATAACATACTTTATACTATAAGATCAACTTATATAAATGATGTCCAACTTATATATAATGACATTAGGGCCCCAGACCAGTTAATCATTGTATTTTCTATATTAATTAATAATTGGACATTTTTATTTGTTAATTTCTTTGAGTTTGACTTCTGAGTGTAATACCCCAGCTAGAAAGTCAAAAGACTTTTGCCCCTACAATATGGCTACATGCACATACACATATGTATGTGTATATACATATATACACACATTTATTTGTTCTAACATACATAGATGATTCTGTTATATTTACAGAGATATGATCTCTACTTGTTATTTCCTTCATCCAATTCATTTTTAAATTTATATATTCCACTTCAAGTTCTCTTCCATCCATAAAAACATTTCTAAGAAAACTACAAGCAGAGCAAAACTTTCTGAAGCCTCAAATTTTATTTTTCTAGATTGCTAAAATGTGGTCAAGTAAAGAATTTAGCCAATTCACAGAATGTCAACTAAATACTCTACAGATTCTAAAGAGTTGTCTCATGTGTAACTCTAAATAAGGCCATAAAAACTATCATCAATGAAGCACAATTATACCAGTCCTTGAGAAGAAAGAAGTTAGTATATTTCTTAACTGTTCCTGTTTGAGGGGGGAAAGCAAACTTAGACTTCATCTATTTATCCAGACCAGGCATGATTTTTATATCTTAAAGTTCAAATGGTAAGGCAGAAATCTATAATAGAGAGCCAGCTTTATAGCCAGGAAGACGTGGGTTCAAGTCCCATTCCACATCTGACATGTACCTGGAAAGTCATTTTGCTTTTTGGTACTCTAGACAACTCTCTAAGACCCTAAGCTGCAGAGGATTTGCTGACCTGCATTTGATAGAGTGAGTCTGTTCATTTGGAAGTTCCTTCATATATCAATAAAAGCATGGGTCCAGTTCCTATCCTAGGTCAGCATCCTAGGACTCTTCAAATAATTTCAACATTCATTAAGTACCTGTTACATTCATGGCACTGTACTTGGCACTGGAGAAACAATGATAAAAACTTAATAGTATTCCCCCTTAAGAGCTAATAGTCAAGTCTTTAACTGAAGGAGAAGACACACCAATGTCAACTGACAACTGAACCTTTATACCATATAGGCAATGTCAAGAAGATAAAAAAAAAAATCTATTGTGATGTCCAGGACAGAAAAGACATTGAAAATGATTTAGACATACCTTTGTGTCAGGTGCTCACGTGACAAGAAAGGCATAGATAAGGAAAGGAACTTCTCACTCTCTGAATCATTATACCCAGACAACTTGGTAACTTCACTACTTGATATTATCTATGCTTATGGGTCACAGGGTTCAGAGAATGAATAGGTGTATTTATCTATCAAAGGAAACATAATGCTCATGAAGAACTCATGAGAAATAATGGCTGCTACTGAAGAATAGCCTCTCCAAAGGCCCATATAACCTATAATCATTCCCTAAGTAGGTTCCCTGGTATATCTTACCAGTGTACTTATAGTACTTATGCATCCTTTGATTTCTCTGTCCACATGCACAGAAGCAATATCCTTGAAATTCTCTGTAGCCTCCAGCAGGTGTCAAGAGTACTGGTCACTACTGCTACTCCATGTCCCTCTACTACAGTTGTCATCAGTTCTCAGTCCATGATTATCAGTCCTTTCCTTTCCCAGTGAACCAACTCTCTATAATGATTCAATAGAAGTGTTTCAGAGTCCTTCTTTCAGTGGATCAAATTAGTTCAAAACAAGCAACTCCAGACCATGAAGTTTTCCTCTGCACTAAAATTCACCCTTGAGATTTCTGAGAAGTCAGAAGAACACTTTTACTTTACAAATTCTTTAATTGGGGTTGGGTTATAGTGATTGAACAAACTGATATGACATGTTACTGAATGCAGCTAGAAGTCATACAACTGCGGTTTTCCAGCCCACCCATTTATTAAGTCAACAATCATTTATTAAGCACCTACTTTGAGCACCAGACAGCACTGTGCTAAGTTCTGGGCATACTAAAAAAGGTAAAAATATCCCTTGCCCTAAAGGAAATAGCAATCTAATGGGGGAAGTCAGGAAAGCAACTGAACACAAACAAAATGTAAATCAGAAGTTAAGATATAATCTCAGAAAGAAGGTAAAAACTTTCCCCAAGGAGGAATCAGAAAGACCTTGAAGAAAGTGGGATTTTAGCTGAGACTTGAAGGTAGTCAGGGAAGGCAAGAGAAAGGAGAGAAGTCCAGTTATAGGGGCAACCAGTGAAAATGCACAGAATTAGAAGAGTATCTTGTGTGAAGAAAATCAAGGAGGCCAGAGTCAATACATTATAGAATAAGATAGTAAAGATGAATGAGGTATATGAAGACAAAAGGTAAGAAGCCAGATCATAAAGGGATTTAAAAGACAAACTCAGCTGTGCCTTCAGTGTTACATGTTGGATCTTTTACTATTCCTTGATTGATTCTTGATTGTACTTCCCATAACATCAATCATGAAACTTCTCTTCATTCTAAAGTATCATGATTCATATTTAAGTGAGAAAATAGAGATTATCCAGCAAAAGCTTCATATTTAGCCCAGTTCTATACCTCATGATCATTCTCCATTCTCTCCTCTGTTCAAATCTTGGAGGTAGATATGGTTCTTCTGTTTGCCAAGACCTATTCCTATCTCCTTTGGAAGCCTGCCTATAAAATTACCACTTCTCAATACCTAATTTCAAATCTTTATCTACTACATCCTTCTTGTCTAAATTTTGTCTATACAAATACTCCCAGCTCTCCCTCATCTTTAAAAACTATGTACTTGGTACTTCATGCCATTGTCTATATTTCTTGCCTCATTCACAAAGACTTAGAAAACATCATTGATACCCAATGCTTCCATTTTCTCATATTACTCTCCTCAGCCACTTATACCCTGATTTTCATTCTTACCAGCTACCTAAAACTTTCCATTTTCTTAAAATGTTAAAACTGATATGCTTTTTGCTCTTGGTCTTCATCCTTCTTGACCTTTCTACAGCATTTAACACTGTTGAACATGCTCTCCACAGATATATTACCTGAATTTTTCTGACATTATTTGCTCCTCTCTCCCTTCTTATCCATGTGAATGATATTTCTCAGTGTCTTTTGCTGAATTTCTATCTGTTTCCGACTGTCTATATGTCAGTATGCCTCAGGGTTCTGTCTTGGACCCTCTCTTCTTCTCTCTCTAGACTTTCTTGGTGAACTCATAAGCAACTGTAATTAGGTTCAATTATCTCTATACTGGTAACTCCTAAAATTGACACATGCATCTCAGAGGTATGCATAAACCCTGGTCCAAGTATACTGATATAGTCAGCCCAAGATCTATCCATGCCTCCAATCCAGTTCTTCAATTCTCCCTGAGCCTAAATTTTAAATCTCCAACCACCTTTTGGTCACCCCTACCTGGATGTCCTGTAGTTACCTCAAACTCAATTATTTCCAAAATTGAAATCATTATTTCCCCTCTCCTTCTACCTAACCCACCTCTTCTCATAATTTCCCTATTTCTGTTAAAAACACTTTTTTTTTCTAGTCGAGTCTGTAGCCCGTAGTATTCAAATCCTTATCATTATTCCACACCCCCATCCAATTATCTCTTGAATCTTAAAAGTCTACTTATATAATATCTCTGACATCTGATGTCTTCTCTATATTCACATTATAACCACCCAAATTCAGACACCCAACAACTCTCAGACAGGTTATTGCAATGGCCTTCTAATTGGTCTTCCTGTCTCCAATTTCTCCAATTCATCTTCTGCACACCTGCCAAATGGATATCCCTAAAGCATTCCCCTGATCAAGAAACTTCAGTGACTACCTGTTGCCTCTAAGATAAAATAGAAATTCTCTTTGGCACTTAAAGACCTTCCCAATCTGGTTCCAACCTGTCTTTCAAGTCTGATTAAACATTTTATCTCAGACACTCAATCTATGTTTCAGTCAAACTGGCCTATTTGCTGTTTGCCTAATATGATATATTCCACTTTCTATTTCTGATGCTTGACATAGACTGGCTCCCATGCTTGGAATATTTTTTCTTCTCATTTCTGCCTCTGGGAACTCTTAGTTCTCTTCAAGGTTCAGTTAAAGAGCTATTTCTTTCAAGAGGTCTTTGCTTATTCCCCAAAGTTGTTAAAGATTGCCCCAGCCCATACATAATAATCTCGTATTTATTTTGTATTTACTTATCTCAAGTACATCTTGTTTCACTAAAAAAGAATTTGAGCTCCTTAAGGGTGGAGATTGTTTTGGGTTTTTGGTTGGTTGTTTTTTTTTTAATTTGTTTTTGTTTGTTTGTTTATAAATTTCTAGCACTTACTTCCCTTCCAGGCACACAATGAATTAATACATTTTTATCAAATTTAACTGAATTGAATTGATGCCTTTTACCCCAGGACTTTGGCAGTTTCTTTCAGGGTCCATGTCAGCACTTTTCAAGGGTCACAGTAATGGGAAACCTGCAGCCTTGAGGCCATGTGTGACCATCTAGGTCCTTGGGTGTAGCCTTCTGAGTCCAAGTTTTACAGAACAAATACTTTTATTATGGGGATTTGTTCTGTGAAGTTTAGATTCAGTCAAAGGGCCACACTTGAGGACCTAGAAGGCCACATGTGGCCTCCAGGCCACAGGTTCCTCACCCCTGGATTAGAACATGGGAGAGGAAGTACTTACCTACACACAGAGATGGGATGCAGTATTTTCTAATGGAAAGAACGCGGAGTTAAAAATTATTCTTTGACTCAGTTTCCCTAGTTGTTAAACTGAAATCATGCCAACTTTCCCTACCTTATAGGGTTATATTCAATTTGACAACATGGCAAATATTTAAGTACCTATTATGCAACATGCATTATAATCTGTGCTAAGAGGACAAAGATTAAAAACAACCTAGGCAACCCCTTTAGGAAGGCTACAATCTAACAAGGAAGAAATGCCATATATTGAATTTATACTTTCACAAATAGATCTGATCCAGTCTCTCTCTCCCTCTCTCTCTGCATATATATGATTGTGTGTGTGTATTTCTATATCTACCTATTCATCTGTATGACCATACACATCCCAAAGTTCTCAAGAAAGTTCAGGGAATGTTTCCTTTTCCTGGATTGATGTTTAAAGGCAGAGAAGTGTGTTTCAAAATATAGAGATAAAGGGAAAGTACATTTCAGGTGTAGGAGATGACCTGCAGAAATGTATGAAGGCAAAAGAGTGGAGTATGAAATGAGGGAAGAGATGGTACTAACAGCTGGAACATAGTGTGCATTAAAAGAAATCAGGCTAATGTCTTATTTTGACTTTAGTAGGTCTGAGCCACACCAGAGGGTTTTAAATCACACACTGAGGAGTTTCTATTTGATCTTATAAGTAATAAAGAATCATCAAAGCATTTGAATAGAGGGATGGCATAGACCTGTGAATTAAGAAGATGATTTTAAAACCTATGTGAACTATAGATTGAAGAGAAGTGAACATGGAGGGAAGAAAACTGATTAGGAAGATCTTACAACAGTACATCTGAAGAGCAATAAGGACTTGATCCAAGGTAGTAGAGTGTTAAGTAGAAACGAGGATGGGAGCAAGAGTGTGAAGGAACATAGAACTAATGAGTCTTGCCACCTTATGGATACAAGGAAAAGGAGAAAGAAGAATAAAAAACAACAGAATCAAAGGAGTTGAAATTGTGTTTAAGGATAATTTAATCAAACACATTTTACAAAAAAGGGGAAAATGGCTGGGAGCCAAGATGGCAAAGTAGAAACAGTCATCCAAACCACTCTGCCCCCAGATTACCTCCAAACTATGTAAAAAGGGACTCTGAACAACTTCTGGAGTCCCAGCACCCACAGAACAACACAGAGAAGCTAACCTCCTGCTGAGGACAGCCCAGCAGCCCTACAGGAAGGACCAGCACAGTGGTTGGGGAGCCGGCAGCGCAGCAGGCAGAGCATGGGGAGCCGAGCACAGCCCAGCACCTGAGTCGCAGTTTTAGCCCCAGGGTGGCAGGGCCAGCAGCCGGCTGGAGGGACCCTAGAACACCAGCAGCTGTGGCAATTCAAGAATTATCAACATAGACATGCCTAGGACAAAGTGAGAGGTTAGTGCCCTATGGACTTTGGGACCAGTATTTGGGGAATGCGTCAGCTTCCTCCCCTGGGGGCTAGAAGCCACTGAGGAGACACACCATTTTGTACTTTTCAGATGCAGCTCCAGCTCCTGGCCTGTGAACTGTAGGGAGATTCAGCAATCAGTCTAGGGGGGTAATCACTCTTGCTTTAACCTCCCTGGATCTGGATTGTGATATGGGGTGGAGGTTGTGGGTGGGTTTCCAGCTTGCCAGAAACGGAAGTTGCCCGCACACACACACGTTTGGAACGAAAATTCCCCTATCTGGCGGCAAAGCCATAGTGTGGCAACAAGCCCAAAAGTCAAATAATTAAGTGGCAACATGCCAAGGCAAAGGAAACAAATTAAACAGAAAAATGCAACCCTAGACTCCTACTTTGGGGGCAAAGAGGGTCGAAGCATAGGGGAAGAGGACTGTGAGGTCAGAAGTCTTGCTCCAAAAGCCCCAGGGGAAAACATGAGCGGGTTGCAGGCCATAGAGGACCTTAAGAAGGACTTTAAAAATCAAATAAGAGAAGTGGAGGAATGATTGGAAAGAGAAATGAGAAGGATGCAGGAAAAGTATGAAATGAGGGTCAACAGCCTGACTGAGGGAAACAACACCTTAAAAAACAGACTAACTCAAATGGCAAAGGAGGCCCAAAAGGACAATGAGGAGAAGAATGCCTTAAAAAGTCGAATTTGCCAGATGGAAAAAGAATCTCAAAAGTTCACTGAGGAGATTCATTCCTTCAGAGTTAGACTGGAGCAAATGGAAGCTAATGACTTTATGAGAAATCAAGATGCTGTTAAGCAGATCCAAACAAATGAAAGAGTAGAAGGCAATGTGAAATATCTCATGGGAAAAACCACTGACCTGGAAAATAGATCCAGGAGAGACAATTTAAAAATTATTGGACTACCTGAAAGCCATGATCAAAGAAAGAACCTAGAAATCACCCTTCAAAAAATTCTCAAGGAAAACTGCCCTGATGTTTTAGATCCAGAGGGCAAAATAGAGGTTGAAAGAATCCACTGATCACCTCCTGAAAAAGATCCCAAAAAGAAAACTCCCAGGAATATTATAGCCAGGTTCCAGAATCCCCAGATCAACGAGAAAATACTACAAGCAGCCAGGAAGAAACAATTTCAATATTGTGGAAACACAATCAGAATAGCACAGGACCTGGCAGCTTCTACACTGAGGGATCGAAGGGCATGGAATATGATATTCCAGAGGGCAAAAGAGCTGGGAATGAACCCAAGGGTCACCTACCCAGCAAGACTGAGTATTTTGTTTCAGGGGAAAATATGGTCATTCAGTGGAATAGAGGACTTTCAAGCATTCTTAAGGAAAAAACCAGAATTGAATAGAAAATTTGACATCCAGATGCAAGAAGGAAGAGATGCCTGAGAAGGTAATCAGGGAAAAGAAATCAAAAGGAACTTATCAAAGTTGAACTATTTACATTCCTATATGGAAAAGCAATAACTGTGACTGATGATATCTTTCTCACTATGAAAATAATGGAGAAGGGTGTGTGGTCATATGAATACATATGTGAATGTGTGTGTATATGGTCACAGTTATATATGGATAGAGGGCATAGGTTGAATTTGTTGGGAAGGGAGGATACTCAAGGGGTGAAATTATGAGGTGAGAGAGGAAAGTGGCAAGAGGAGATGGGGAGAGACAGGGTAGGGTAAACTATCTCATGTGGAAGAAGCAAGGGGAAGTGGTTGCAAGGGAGGGGAAGAATAGGAAGGCAAAAAGGCAAAACCACATTCTCATTGAATTTGGTTCAGGGAGAGAATGACATACATACTAAATGGGATATCTCAACCTGCAGCAGAATAGGGGGAAGGGGGATGAGAGGAGGGATGATGGATAGGAGGGCATCCTTGGGGGGAGGGGAGGTTAGAAGTACCCGCTATAGAAGAGGGACAAGATCAAGTAGGGAATGGACCAGGTGGGGGTGGGATGAGTGGGAGGGAATTTTAAGCAGCCTTGTGCAAAATATCTACTATGATAATGTTTTGCATAGCTAGACATGTATAACATATACTGAATTACTTATCTCCCCAGAGGGAATGGGTGACAAGGGAGGAAGGAAATGGATCTGAAATTCAAGGTCTTAAGATTAAATGTTTCAAATATATATATAAATACTATTATTAATACTCTTTTGCTTGTAATGGGGAGATAAGATGTGCAGGCATTGGGACACAAAGATTCACCTTCCTCTAATGGAAAAGTCGAAGGGGGTATAGGAAATGATATGGGAGAGAGCAGACTGGAGGAAGCACTACCTTGCGGGACTGCTATTCTGGGAGGGTGGGTAGGGGAAAAACAGGGGGGAAAATAATTGTAACTCAAAATCTGGCGGAAATGACTGATGTAAAACAGAAGTTAATAAAGCATTTGTTTAAATAAAAAAAAGGAAAAAGGGGGAAATGAGACACAAAGACATTGTAACTTGCCCAGAGTCACAAAGAATTTAAGGAGAAAGCTGAAAATAAAAGCTAGATCTTCCTCAAATCCTTCCAAGATGACTTTGAGCTTTTGAGCCTGTGTGTCTAGAAGCTGGTGTACCATCAGCAGAGAACAGGATGGGATGATATGAATGAGAGAACTCCAAAAGGTTAACATTAAGACAAATAAAGAATTGTTACTATTATTATTACTAGAAAGATTAAAGTTTAATATTTTATTTCCCAAAGTCCAAATGTCAGAAGTTCACTTTTATAGTTGTCTGCTCTCAATGGTATGTATCGGACATGATGGCCCTCTCTGTTGGCAAAAGTCAGTAAACCATTTCTAGGATGAGATATTGATAAAAACAAAAAGAAGAGCTGCAAACTGATTTCTGAAAACAAGTATTTCTAAAATGCTTATCCAAAATCTCACATGTTTTAAGACATCTTAGAGATCATCTTAATTCCAATTCATTTAACCCTGTATTAATTTCCTCCTGTCAAATTCAACTAGAAATGGGACCACTAAACCATATATAAAGATCTCTGCACATACTGAACAAGAAAATAACATATTACCATTATCTGTACCCTGAGTTTTTATTTATTTTGTTAAATATTTTCCAATTACATTTAAATCAGATTCTGTCGCACTCAGTGCTGCATACAGCCTGACATATCTACTCTGTACTTTCCCTGACAAGTATCACCCTATTTCTATTTGAACACCTTTAGTTGACAAGGAACTCATTACTTTTTAAGGCAATCCTCTGTATTTTCCTTTCTTTCTTTTTTTTTTTTGGAGGGCAACTGGGGTTGTGACTTGCCCAAGGTCACATGGCTAGTTTTTGTGTTAAGTGTCTGAGGCCAGATGTGAACTCAGGTCCTCCTGACTCCAGGGCCAGTGCTCTATTCACTGTGCCACCTAGCTACCCCAGCCCTCTATATTTTCAGAGAGCTCTATTGGTTAGGAATTTCTTCCTTATATTAAGTTGAAACTTCCTTTTTTTTACCTACTGGTACTGGTTCTGTCTACTGGAGCCAAAAAGAACAAATCTTTTTTTTTTCCCATTTTACATATGAGAGGCTTTCGAAATATTTGAAGACAGATCCCATATTGATCCTAAATCTTTTTCTTAAAGGATAAATATCTCCCATTCCTTTAATCCTGGGTAACCTTTAGCCCGGGCCTCAGTTTTTTCATCTATAAGATGAAGGGGTTGGTCTAGATGGCCTCTGAGGTAGCTTCCAGTTCTAGATCTATGACCTATGATCATCAACATCACCATGTAATCTTTTGATAGAGAACCACTCTTTATAGAACATGGGTTCAAGACACCTACTATATTGTTTGCCCTCTTCTAGCTTTTCAATGCCTTCTTAAAATGTTGCCACTCCAAAATTAGTACCTAAAGAAATCACCCAGCTGTATGAACATCAATCAAACAGCTTTAAAAACTGTATTTCCTAAACTTTACTTCTACATCTTAACCTCTTGCTGAAAATGGCCTTCTTAGCCCACTTCCCATTCCTTGGGTTTTCAAAGGATCATAGGAACAGAGAAACACAGATCTAGAGTTGGATGAGACCATCTTGAACCACCTCTTCATTTTATAGAAAAGGAAACCGAAGAGAGATAAAGTGATAGACCAAGGTCACATAAATGTTAGATGTCAGAACCATGCTACAAACCTATTTCATCTGATTCCAATACAGGGGTTTTTTTTGCACATATGTCAGAATTCTAAGATACTTCTCTTCTCTCAGTCTAAAAAAATGCTTTGGTAAAGTCCAGGAAAAATGACTCAATTCAGACTTTCTCAACTAGTGAGTATGGTTACAAACCTGAAAAAAAATCTATACTAATATAGAATATGCATATTGAGCCAAAATTCACTAGTTTGTAAATTATTTCTGGGGACTGAGGATAGGATTATACTCCTTGGAAAGCTGCTTTAACTTTTTTTAGGTCTCTAGTGTACCAATCAAACTTACTTTGACAGTAATTAACTATATGGCCCTCTAATTCTTGTAAACAAAATACTTTAAATTGTGAGTAAAACAAAAATGTTCTAAAACTTCATTCATCCTTAAAATTATTCACCTTCACCATTTATATTATATTGCGTCCAAAAAAGGTTATTGATTTGAATTTGAGGGGAATGTTTAAAAAATGTACCACAGCTTCAGGGACCTGTAATATACATTGCAAATAACCAGGCTTCACATCTTTCAGGAAGAAAACTACTTAATTCAAAGAGACAGTTTTATACAATTCCATGGGAAATGCTCAAACTTTGTGACAGAAAGGGCCACCTAGGTAATTTTACAGGATCTCGAGGGCCTTGCCTTATTAGCATGTATATTTGCATAATATTATAATAATTATAATAATAACCAAAATTAATGTCCAGCCATATTTATTTGTGTCTCCATCTTTCTAGACAGATGAATAAAAGCTGCTTGCAGTTTTGTATGTCAGCAATAAAATCTAATAGTTCATCAGCTGTCCTCAGATGGTAATTACAGGAAGAAGACAAAGATACTCTACATTTCATGCCTTTGTGATCTGCATTTGGCCTCTGGGACATGCTTTGGGGAACCATGGTGTTAAACCTTGGGGGAGAAATCTGTAAGTGAAATATTCTCATCTTTCCTTTACTCTTATATATCCTGCAAAATCACAGAATGATAACACTAGAAAGGACCTCAGCATTTGTAGAATGTCAAGTGGGCCAGTTTGGTTGAAATGTAGAGTTCGTGAAGGGAAGTAAATATGTAATAATCCCAAGAAAGTAGACAGAAACTAGGTTGTGAATGGCTTCGAACACCAAGCTGGGGAGCCTGTATTTTATCCTAGAGATAACAGGAAGCCACTAGAGCTTAGTAAGTAGGGAAGTGACAGTCAGTCAGTCAATAAGCATTTCTTAACATTAACCATGTGCTAAATACTAAGGATATATAGAAAGCCAAAAACAATACATGCTTTCAAGAAGTTTATGTCATAAGGGGAGGCAACATGCAAATAACTAGGTACATATGCACTATATATGAAGGAGATAATCTGAGAGAGGAAGGTAACTAACATTTGGGAGGACTAGGAGAGGACTTCTTCAGAAGGTGGAATTTAAGCTAAATCTTGAATGAAGAAAGGCAAATTGAGTCAGATTGTATTTTAGGGAAACTATTTTGGAAGTGGTGTGGATGAATGATTGCAAAGAGACAAGACTAGGAGTCAGGATTCTAACTAGAAACATAATGCAGTAAACCAGGTGAGGCCATGATCCTCACTGAGAAGGTTCTACACTGTTCCACAACTACAGATAATCAACACACTATTATCATTAACAGTCAGTAGACACTAAAGATGGTAGCTATATGCGTGGAGTCATACCTCTCTTTACATTTCATGCAGGTTATCCTCCATGGCTGGCAGGTATGTGCTTCCTTGCTTAATGCCTCACTTGATGAATTATTCACATGACTTTATTAATGACTACTCATTGATTCTATTTACTCAATCTATTCCTAAATATAATTAACAGTGCTCTCATGGGCCACATCTCTCCAGAGAAATGGCTTTTCAAAGGTCACAGGTTGTAAATGCCAGAACTGGGTTTGAATCTAGACCCTCTGATATCAAAGCCTGTGTTCTTTCCACTTGACCACACTGCTATCCTGATCTCTGTGAAAATAATGGCAAATAAGAAAATTCTGAACTTAGTCTAGCATAATTCATTCTTAATGAATTCATTTTTGGTTGCAGTAATAACCACTTCCCTTCCTAAATGCTCCCAAACCATCCCTCTCATAAGCATTCTAGAAATTTGCAAGGATTTAAGGTCAATCTCCTTCAGCTATCTTTTACAGCAGAGGTGTCAAACACATTTCATACTACTGCCTTTCCCAAATACAGTCAAACTAAATTAAAATGTAATTGGGAAATATTTAACAAAATAAATAAAGTAAAATATGTGATGCAAAAACAAAAGACAAACTTTTTTTTGTTTTACATCATTTATTTCTGCCAGATTTTGAGTTACAATCATTTCCCCCCCATTATTCCCCTACCCAACCTCCCAGAATAGTAGTCCCACAAGATATCGCTTCCTCCAATCTGCTCTCTCCCATACCCCCATCGACTTTTCCATTAGAGGAAGGTGAATCTTTGTGTCCCAATGCCTGCACATCTTATCTCCCTATTACACAAAGAGTATTAATAATAGTATTTATATATATTTGAAACATTTAATGTTACGACCTCGAATTTTAGATCCATTTCCTTCCTCCCTTGTCACCCATTCCCTCTGGGGAGATAAGTAATTCAGTATATGTTGTACATGTCTAGCTATGCAAAACATTATCATAGTAGATATATTGTACAAGGCTGCTTATAATTCCCTCCCACTCATCCCACCCCCCACCTGGTCCATTCCCTACATGATCCTGTCCCTCTTCTATAGTGGGTACTTCCAACCTCCCCTCACCCCAAGGATGCCCTCCCATCCATCATCCCTCCTCTCATCCCCCTTCCCCCTATCCTGCTGCAGGTTGAGATAGCCCATTTAGTATGTATGTCATTTTCTCCCTGAACCAAATTCAATGTGAATGTGGTTTTGCCTTTTTAGCCTTCCTTATTCTCCCCCTCCTTTGCAACCACTTCCCCTTGCTTCTTCTACATGGGATAGTTTACCCTACCCTGTCTCTCCCCATCTCCTCTTGCCACTTTCCTCTCTCACCTCATAATTTCATCCCTTGAGTATTCTCCCTTCCCAACAAATTCAACCTATGCCCTCTATCCATATATAACTGTAACCATATACACACACATTCACATATGTATTCATATGACCACACCCCCTTCTTCCATTATTTTCATAGTGAGAAAGATATCATCAGTCACAGTTATTGCTTTTCCATATAGGAATGTAAATAGTTCAACTTTGATAAGTTCCTTTTGATTTCTTTTCCCTGATTACCTTCTCAGGCATCTCTTCCTTCTTGTGTCTGGATGTCAAATTTTCTATTCAACTCTGGTTTTTTCCTCAAGAATGCTTGAAAGTCCTCTATTCCACTGAATGACCATATTTTCCCCTGAAACAAAATACTCAGTTTTGCTGGGTAGGTGACCCTTGGGTTCATTCCCAGTTCTTTTGCCCTCTGGAATATCATATTCCATGCCCTTCGATCCCTCAGTGTAGAAGCTGCCAGGTCCTGGGCTATTCTGATTGTGTTTCCACAATATTGAAATTGTTTCTTCCTGGCTGCTTGTAGTATTTTCTCCTTGATCTGGGGATTCTGGAACCTGGCTATAATATTCCTAGGAGTTTTCTTTCTGGGATCTTTTTCAGGAGGTGATCGGTGGATTCTTTCAACCTCTATTTTGCCCTCTGGATCTAAAACATCAGGGCAGTTTTCCTTGAGAATTTCTTGAAGGGTGATTTCTAGGTTCTTTCCTTGATCATGGCTTTCAGGTAGTCCAATAATTTTTAAATTGTCTCTCCTGGATCTATTCTCCAGGTCAGTGGTTTTTCCCATGAGATATTTCACATTGCCTTATAATCTTTCGTTTGTTTGGATCTGCTTAACAGCATCTTGATTTCTCATAAAGTCACTAGCTTCCATTTGCTCCAGTCTAACTCTGAAGGAATGAATCTCCTCAGTGAACTTTTGAGATTCTTTTTCCATCTGGCAAATTCGACTTTTTAAGGCATTCTTCTCCTCATTGCCCTTTTGGGCCTCCTTTGCCATTTGAGTTAGTCTATTTTTTAAGGTGTTGTTTTCCTCAGTCAGGCTGTTGACCCTCATTTCATACTTTTCCTGCATCCTTCTCATTTCTCTTTCTAATTTTTCCTCCACTTCTCTTATTTGATTTTTAAAGTCCTTCTTAAGGTCCTCTATGGCCTGCAACCTGCTCATGTTTTCCCCTGGGGCTTTTGGAGTAGGACTTCTGACCTTACTGTCCTTTTCCCGCTCTATGCCCCCAAAATAGGAGTCTAGGGTTGCATTTTTCTGTTTCCTTTGCCTTGGCATGTTGCCACTTAATTGCTTGACTTTTGGACTTGTTGCCACACTATGGCTTTAAGGCCAGATAGAGGAATTTTCATCTGGAACGTGTGGGGGGCAACTTCCGTTTCTGGCAAGCTGTAAACCCACCCACGACTTCCACCCTAGATCACAATCCAGATCCAAGGAGGTTAAAGCAAGAGCGATTACCCCCCAAGACTGATCACTGGATCTCCCCATGATTTGTAGGCTGGGCGCCGGAGCTACCTCTGAAAACTCCAAAATGGCGTGTCTCCTCAGAGGCTTCTAGCCCCCAGGGGAGGGAGCTGACGCATTCCCCAAATACAGGTCCCAAAGTCCATAGGACGCTAACCTCTTACTTTGTCCTAGGCATGTCTATATTGATAGTTCTGGAGTCGCCACAGCTCCTGGTGTTCTGGGGTTCCTCCAGCCGGCTGCTGGCCCTGCCGCCCTGGGGCTAAAACCTCGGCTCACAGGGACCTGGGCTTGGCTCGGCTCCTGCGCTCTGCTCGCTGCCAGGTCCCAGACCGCTGTGCTGGTCCTTCCTGCAGGGCTGCTGGGCTGTCCTCAGTGGGAGGTTAGCTTCTCTGTGTCGTTCTGTGGGTGCTGGGGCTCCAGAAGTTGTTTGGAGTCCCCTTTTACATAGTTTAGGGGGAATCTGGGGGCAGAGAGGCTTGGACTAGCTGTTTCTACTCCGCCATCTTGGCTCTGCCCCCGACAAACTTTTTTTAAAAATAGGTGTTTCTGGGAGAAATTTGGGACCATGAAAAGAATACATTTTCTCAAAGACAGTCTTTTCCTACACTTCAATTCTGGGGCAAGATTATTATCCTTTTTACAGTACTTTCCAAAATGCATACACTAATTGACAAGTTCAATATGTCATCCATGCAACTGTATGTCATAGTATAGACAGTGTTTTTCCTTACATCAAATGTAACTTCACCTATATTATCCACCCACTGCTCCTTGTTCTTCCCTCTTGAAGGGATACTTGAATAAAGCTATTCTATCCCCACAGGATTTTTCTCCTCCAGTCTAAACATTCAATTCAACAAACACTAGAGAAAACAAAAACAAAAAACAGGCTTTGCCTTTGATTCAAAGGCTTATATTCTATAGTGGAATATAACATAAATACACAGAAATGAATAAAAGGTAATTTCAGGATTAGGGTCATTAACAAATAAGTCGATTTCCAGTTCATTAAATCAGTTTTCATAGGGCATGATCTTAAAGTCATTCATCACCATGGACATTCACCCTTACATGAACATTCTTTAACTTATCAATGTCTTTCCAAAAATATGATGTCTAGAAATGAATATTTTTCACGTGTGAACTATAACCTCCATATTCACAGACACTAGGCCTCTGGTAACTAGACAAGATTTTATTTGTTTTCTTGACACTGGATTCATTTTGAGCTTGCAGTCCACTCAAGCCTTTTTCTTTCTTTTTTTTTCTTTTCTTTTTTTTGGACAACCAAATACCTAACCATGCCTTCTTTGTCTTGTGCTTAGGGATTGGTGCTGTTTTTAATCCAAATGAGTATAAAACTTTACATTAATTCTATTAAATTTCAGTCTATTTGATTCTGCTCAACGGCATTTGTAAAATTTTTCTATTTGATTATTTTAGTTACCCCTCCCAATTTCGCATTATTTCTGCATTCCATGAGTACAATACCAGTATCTTTTTCTAAGTCATTAGCTTTTCTTTTTCACTGCCACACAAAGATCTCTGCGACATTCTACTGGAGTCCTCCTTCCAAGTTGCTGTTGAATCATTAATGACAACTCCTTGGGCCCAGTCTTTCAATCAATTTCAAAATCATCCAACAGTACTACTAATACTAAGACTAATAAGAGCTAGCATTTATAAAATGCTTTAAAGTTTGCTAAAAACTTTAAATATGTTTTCATTTAATCATCATAACAACCTTATGATGTAGGTGCTATTATTATACCCACTTTATAGTTGAGGAAATCGAGGCTGAGAGATTAAAGTGGTTTGCCCAGCTAATAAGATATCTGAAGCACAAATCAAGCTCAAGCATTCCTGGCTCCTAGTCCAATCTTCTATACACTGCTGCCAATACAACTGTCTATCCCACATCTCAATTTTTTCCACAAGCATAGCAAGAGAGGCTTTATCAATAGCTTATGGAAGAAGTAACAAAAGTATTGCATTTAAAGGCAGAAAACATAGGTCTAAATTCTAGGCCTCTTATTTAATATCTGGGTTTAGGCAAGTTACTTAACTTCTTAGTTTCCTTACCTATAAAAAGAGGAGTTTGAACTGGACCATGTCTTAACTACAAATCTTTAAAATCATGGAAGAGGTTTAGGGCTTATTTAGGGGATGGAGATTATTTTAGGCAAGGGTGACATGGTATGGGAGAAAATAAGTGAGCCAGCCTCATTGCAACTACAAGTTCAATTGGGGAGCAACAGGAAAGAAGGTTAGATAAATAACATGGACCACAGCTGAAAAAAAAATTGGATTTGGTATAGTAGGCAATGAGGAACCACTGTGGATTTTTGAATGCCAGGAGAGGATGGAGAAAGTAGCATATAAAAAGTTGCTTTTCATTAAATATTAGTCCAGCAATAATATCGAAAAAAGGAGAGAAGGCATAGAGAATGGAGTCAAATAGACTACATTACTTCAGCAATAATTAAGGCAGGATTTAGACTAAGGTGGTAGCAGACAGTAGGAACAAAAAATAGGTGAAAAATCTAAGAGACATTTCAAAGGAAAAAGTAATAGGAGAGGTGGACTATAGAGAGTAATAGATGGGAGATGGGGCAAGCAGAGTAGAGAAAAAATACGTAAAGATAACTCTAAGCTTTTTTGTTGAGAAGAATGGGGATTGGGCTATACTTCTAAGCCTTCAGAAATGGGGCATAGTTAGGAAGGGATCTGAGTTTGTGAAGAGGATGATAAAAAATATGGGATTTAATTTGAGGTGATTATAGGAACTGCTTGAAGATTTCTAATGAGGGAGAACTCACTACCTCATAAAATAGCCAATCAGTCTCTGTAGGTTCATAATATTACTGAATTAGAGATTTAAATACAAAAAAGTCCTAGAAGTCATCTAAAGTAACTTCTTCATTTTATAGGTAAGGAAACTGAGGGCCAGAGTAGTCTGACTTCTATGATTCTGTAATTCTGAGAGGTGTTTTATTCAAGGTTGCACAGATTAAAGAATATTGGTTATTCATAGTTCCTGGCTTAGGATATGTTTTAAATTATTTTTTTAAAATAAAATTATTTAACCATGTTTTTAACTAATTGAAAGCACCTTGAGAGTAAGAAATACTTTGGTTTTGTATTGGTATCCACAACACCTAATACCATGTCTGGCATATAGTAGGTATTTAATAAATGCTTATGGATATGAAATAATACTAGTAGCATTTGAAACCAAATGCCAAAAGTCACAGAGTGGATTTTTATAATCCCTCTAAATATAAGATAATCATACGAATCCAGTCATAAGTTTGAAAATAAATAGTTCAGTAAAGTAAATAATATCATAATATGGCATTTAATAATAATGAATATTCTAGGCACAACTGTTAATTAGTAAATATTTTAGCCCTTCTTAAAACCAAATTTTGAAATGTAAATAACGTTTGAAATAGGAAAAGTATGAATACTTAAAAAAAAAAACACTATTTCAAGGATTTGGGGTATAAAATCCAAATCTATTTATATCTTATTTAGGGGATTGAAACTTTTCTTTAATCAGCCAACAAATTTCTCTGTTTGTCAATAAGATGATGTGATAGAATTTATTTCTGATTTGCCTTAGAGAAGAAAGAGGACAATGCAATTCTATCAGCTACACTTCTGAGTGACAAATTCTTTCCTCTCAGTCACTGCACTAAACAAAAAGGGGCTAGCAGCAGGAGGAACAGTTCAGAGAGCAGTTGTGTTTTGAACTTCTTTTTAAATTAAATATAAGACCAAATATTGGAAAAGCTCCTAAAGTTTTTCTCTTGAAGAAAAATGATCAATTTCTCTTGAGAAAATGATCAATTTTATTTTTCTTAACTGATTTTAAGGCTATTCTGCTGCTTTCTTTTAAAAAAAGAACAAAACCTCTTAAAATTACAAATTAGTTTTGGAATTATTAACGTGGTTTTAATAATGATAGCCACACCTAGAACTTATTTTCAAAATGAATCTATATAACCTAGAATAGGACTTGTGGACATATATATATATATATATATATATATATATATATATATATATATAAAGCTATTTATTTAAAATGCTGAAGAAAATTAATAAAACTATGATCCATTGTAGAAATCTGAAAAGGTATTTAAATTTTCTATATTTCATTATATATGCATCTATTAAATCCATTTGAGTAGTTATGAATTTACTCTATAAATATAGAAAAATTGTCATCATTAAAATAAGCTCATTAAGTTGAGGTGGATTTGCATTCTATAGAAAACTTCCAAATTACAGATGTCATACAATTTCCTTGGTATATTTATTTGGGGTAGACTTTGTTGCAAACCACCCACACAGCTCAAAGCTAATCAATTCATATAGTATATCATTTGAAAGCCCTCACAAACAGCTAATTCATACCAATTCCCAAAGGAAATTAAACACCAGTTGTAGTAATTCAGTTTTCTCTGGAATATTGTGGATGAGAGTCAGTTTCCATAGTCACTTATAAGAAGGAATAATTCCCCAGAGACTTGAGTTCAACTAACTTTAAAGTGTTACTTTTAGTTAGCTAAAAAAATAATCATATCTTCAGTAAATTCACACCCTTAGGAACTGAAAAACTGGAAGACATAGTTAGCAATATAGTCTGTTACAAAAAGAAAAAAAACAACAGAAGAAATACTCTGAAAGTTGTGTATGGACCTAGAGTTGGCACCATTACTCACATTACTCACTCTACATAGCAAATCTATTTAATCTGGATAAGCATATACAGAGAAAGTAGTCAATATGCAAAAGAATTGAAGAAAAGAAAAAGGCATTTATGAAAGTAACAGTTTATGTTATTCGATAAATGCATGTACACATATAGATAGCCCTATAGATACAATTATATTTAGAGTTAACGATTGGTTTTTACAGAACTTGTCTGTGTACCAAGCAAAGTCATGAAAATTCTAAAAAGTTGAATGAACATTCACTTGTAGAACACCTACTATGAACAATGTGTTGTGGTAGGTAAATTTACTTATAGAATTACAAGTCCCAGAACTGATCTAAGACATTGATGTACTATAGTCTAAGCATTCAAGCTAATAATGAGCAAAAATGATGCTAAACTTTTTTTCCCTTCGTGAAGATGCATTTTGAAAATCTATATTTAATATAACAGTGAAATGTTTCATCTGGTTGATATATAGGCACAAAAATTCTCATAACTAGTCCCTGATTCATGTTGGCCTGCCACTATAAAAAGAGAAACAGATCTTTACATATTTGAGCTCTCTCTTACTATATATTTTGATATTTGTCTATATTTGTAACCCTTCTTTGACAAATTATAGCAATATTGATAAAGTAGTTAAATTATTTAGAGATCAGCGATTTTTCCCATATGCGTATCCCTGTCACCTTTGCTGATTACAAACCATCTTCAACTTAGTCTTAGAGAGTTGTTGTAACCAACAATTCCACTGCTATACAACCAACCTGGTGAGAAGCCTTTACCATGTAATTAGACTGGCCCTTGCACGGCAGAAACAGTTATCACCAGGCCCACATCTGAAGTTTTACCAGCTTGGCAGGATCTGCTGAAGCTAACCCTCAGCATTTCTTACATCAAGCTTTGGAGAACCCAACACGATAAGGCATTAGACTTGGACCTCATTAAGGAACAATGTTTATATGTAGTCATAGGTAAAAAAGATGTAAATATAAACATAAATAAATATAAGTCCTTCTTTGTGAATTTTAGAACATAGAGAGAAGGGCAGTAAAGGACAGGAAAAAGAGTGAGGAGGTTATTATGGCAACATTAATTTTGCTCCCCCTACTTCTACTTGACAGCAACTGCTCTAAAACACAATTCTTACCTTTTCCAACACTCTTCCCTCATCAATATTTTTGCCCTTTCCCTCTAATCCTAAAAGTCTAAGTTAGGTGACTAAGGAAAGACACAAATAGTAAGAGTTTAGACAAGGAATAACTTAAAATGTATTTTTAAATCATTAATTTATTTTATTAATAAATTATATTTGTTTATTTAATAATTATTTATTATTATTTTATAGGTATATAATATATAATTATATTTATATTATATTATTTTATAATTAAATTATTAATTATTTTTATTAATTAATTTAAATTAAATGTATTGCTCCAAAGTACTCTAAAATGGAAAAACACTTAAAAGCATTACATTGGCTTTAAGTGAATCCTAAAATTGTATTTTAAAAGGGAAATATGTGAAGAAATATTTTTTTTTGCTTTTTTTTTTTTGGAGGGGAAGGTAGGGCAATTGGGGTTAAGTGACTCGCCCAAGGTCACATGGCTAGTTTCTGGGTGTATGTGTCAAGTGTCTCAGGACGCATTCAAACCCAGGTCCTCCTGACTCCAGGGCTGGTATTCTACTCATTATGCCACCTAGCCACCCCCTATGTGAAGAAATATTGAGTTTTTGAGTTTAGTGAGTATTCAACTATTATGAGGAAGCTATGACCTGGTAAAATTTAATTATTTCTCCCATACCCCCATTAGAATTGCTCAGGAAGATCTAACACAATTTCTAACTAAAACATTAAATATTTGGTCAGACTTCACAGAAAAATAGATAGCTGAATGTATATTATATATGTAAATATCATCTATATATCAAACTTAGGTTTTGTCTTTTAACAAGTTTTGAATTTACAAAACTTTTTTAGATGAGATTTTTCTAATGTAAACTATTTGACAAGAATAAGGTAGGTACTTTTAAAGGCTGTACTGGTTTCTGTACTGCATGCATATCTCATTTAGTGCAAGATGGGGTCAATACACATTTGGGAATAAGTAATGATGTAACCTTCCTTTTAGGAGAACTTGGATCATCATTTTGAATTCCCACATTTAAACAGCACTTTCTGCAGAACTGCCTCCTAATCTACCTACAGGAAAAGCAGTTTGAAGAAAAATAGAAAAGTGAGGAGGGCTTTACTGATGCCCAAGACCAAATAATGTAACACATTAATTAGCATGAGAACATTTTTTCACACCTTTAAGTAAAACGTGTAGTCATGCTAAATGATGAGGGGAAGGCAGATTTATATAACATGGTTCTTTCAAAGAATTAAAAGTAGTTTCCATATATCATCCGAAAAGTGTTATTTCACCTTTCTTAAGTACAAATCTAACCAGAAAGGGGGGAAAATTATGAAGCAATTGAATTCATATCAACTAGCATTTATTAATCTGCTACAAGGAAGGGCAACTAGGTGGCACAGTGGATAGAGTGCTGGGATGAAGTCAGGAAGACTCTTCCTCCTGAGTTCAAATCTGGCCTCAGACATTTACTCGCTGTGTGATCCTGGGCAAGTCACTTAACCCTGTTTGTCTCAGTTTCCTCATCTGTAAAATTAACTGGAGAAGAAAATGACAAACCACTCCAGTTATCTTTGCCAAGAAAACCCCAAATGGGGTCATGAAGAGCTGGACATGACTGAAAGCAACTGAACAACAACAAGAAAATATATCAAGAACTATACAAAACACTAGGGTTTCAAAGAAATGGGGAGAAAAAAAACCTAACAGTCTCTGTTCTTAAGGAGTTTATAATCCAACGGGAGAGACAATATGAAAACTAGGTACAAATGAAATATATACAGGATAAAATAGAGATAATCTCAGGAGGACAATAAGATTAAGCAGGACTAGGAAAGTATTATAACAGAAGGTGAGATTTTAGCTGAGACTTGGAGGACAAGGAAGACAGGAGGTAGAGATGAGGAGGGAAAGAGTTCCAAGCCACAAAACATTAATAACAACCCAGAGGTGGAAAATGATGTATCCTATTAGAGGACAAGCAAAGATGCCAATGTCACAGGATCTCAGAGTATAGGGAAAGAGAGTAAGTTATAAGAAGACTGCAAAGTTAGGAAGAGGTCAGGTTACGAAGGACTTTAGTTGAAGCTTAACTTTGACTTTTCCCATATATTAGTATCCCTCTACTCAAGTACCAGTGCATCATACCCTCTATGTCCCAAAGTGCTATTTATCCCCAAACTGCCTGCCCACCCACTAATAAAATTTCCATGTTTAATGTATCTTACTTGAGTGAGGTATTAAGAAGAAAGCAATATAATTTAATTCAAATGAGTATGTGACTGATAAACTCCTTAAACTCATAATGGAATTTTCATTTTTAAAGAAAAATTTTTATTGATTCAAATCTCCCGATGGTAGAATTTGGGGATTATAACCCTAAAGTGAAAAACTCTTGGAGTTGTAAAAAAACAAAACAAAACCTAGTTCATATAATTTAATCCATAGCTGAATAAGAATCCTCTCTTACAACATACCAGAAAAATGTCATCTAGTCATTACTTACAGACCTTCACTGAGTGGTCAAACACTACCTCTCAAAGCAAGCCATTTCTACTTTTCTATGGCTCTAATTGTTTGATAGTTTCCCCTTATATCAAACTCAAATTTTCCTCACTCCAACTTCTTACCACTCCTCAGTCTGTCCTCTGGGGCAAAAGAGAATAAATCTATTCCCTTTTTCATATAACATTCTTTAAATCATTGAAGCTCTCTCTCATGTTACTTCCCTAAGTCTCATCTTGTCCAATTCAACCCACATACACCATGAGGCTTTTCTCCATTCTGTTCAATTTTTTCTGAAAATTCTCTAGTTTATAAGTGCTCCCTGTAAAAAATAAAATAAAATAAAATAGACATTAAGTCAAAGACTTCAGGTACTGAAAGGGAAAATTGAAAATGGCAATGGGAAGGCAATTATAAAAAGATTTCCTGGGGCAGCTAGGTGGCGCAGTGAGTAGAGCACCGGCCCTGGAGTCAGAAGGACCTGAGTTCAGATCCAGCCACAGACACTTAACACACACAAATGAAAAACCTAGCCGTGTGACCTTGGGCAAGTTACTTAACCCCAACTGCCCTCCAAAAAGCTAAAAAAAAAAAAAATTTCCTGAAATCTCAACAGTTTTTCACAGTGGCTAATGCAGTAGTAGCATGGTCTTAAAATAGGCAGAAAGGTGTAAGGTGAATTGTAGGAGCAAAAGTTAGGAATGTTAGTGTTGTGGTGTATTAGATTTGGCATGAAAAGGCCTCAGTGTAAGAGAAGTAGGAAAAACATACTGCTGTTGCTTCTTCCTTCTTCAACACTTCTCTCTTACACTACTTAGCTTTTGTTTCTTGGACCCAAAAATTCAGAAAAATTAATGAGTAATATAACCTATCTGCTTTATGGTTTAAATAGATTTGTACTGTATAACCTAAAAATCAAACTGCCACTTATGCTGTTGTATCTTTGGAGAATATTTTCTGAGTTTCAAGCAACTAACCTAACCTCATAATTTTTGGAATGTAACCTGTACGTAATTTGAGAACTGCTTGCATTTGCCTTTCCTATATCAAATGGCAACTATTAGATAATATCAATAAAGGGAATAGCAATAAAGACTGGGTCTCTGATTTCATTGGTTATAGGGAACTCCCAGGTGAGGAAACTCTCTACCAATGTAGGCCCTCACTTCCTCTGCAACTTAAAGTCTTAGAGGGTTGTCTGGAACACTGAAAGGTTAAGTTATTTACCCAGGATCATGCAGCCAATGTTCTTCTTGGTTTCAAAGTCGCTAATCTACTAAACCATAGTTGCCTTTGATACAAATAAAAATGCTTTTAATTCTTAGAAAGAAGGCGGCTTTATAAATCCTACTTTCCCTGGCCATTCAGCTTGAATATAAAATTGTGAGGGAAAAAGCTCATAAAAAGTTAATTAATTTGCTAAAATGATTTTCTTTTTTGATTCTGGTAAAGCACTGCCATTTATTTACTAGATATGGGACTTTGAGAACATCTTCTTAGGCCTCAGTTTTACTACCTCCAAAATAAGGGTAAAAATACTTGTATTATCTATCTCACAGGGTGGTTCTAAGGATCAAAGGAGATTCAAATCAATTCAACAAACATATAATAAGCAAATACTACATAAAAGGTAGTGGATAATGTAGGTAAACATAAAACACTTGGTAAATTATAAAGCACTAGCTTTGCAAATATTAAATATTATGATTTAATTTTATTATGTTATAATTTGAAAATTAGGGACTGCTTATATCAAGATTCCTATTTTAGATGATAGGACCTCTTCTGTTTTTCCTTATATCCTCAGTAACCTTTAAGATGATGAAAGGCACACTTTCAGATGTAGAAACTGAGGCACAGGTGGATTAATCAAGTAATAATTACATTATTAACGGAATTGATAGAATAACTATTCCCCTACCTCACTTCACCTGATCCTCTACTCTTTCTATTAAATGAAATGACTCATGTTTATTGTGTTTCTAAAATTTCTATTGAGACTTCTCTGAGTATTGATACAGACATATATGGAAGCACACTCTTGAAAAGTGGACAAAACAACAAATCTTTTTCAATGTAACTATTTCTGGTTTAAAAGTTTCTATGACTAAGAATGATTTTATAAAATAACCCAAAATAGGACTGGAATTGAGAGCATATAGAAAAAGAATTTGTTTAATTTCTGGGAACTCTACTATGGTCTTTTCATTTTTCTCTTTCATTTCTTTAAAATGCAACATCTGCATCACTGGTTAACTTAAGTCAAACAAAGACAATAATTACTCAGTGTTTTAATAGACTTTAGAATTCAAAAAATTCACCCGCCCTAAACCTAATGGGACTTTTCCTCTGATACCAGTAAAAGTGCAATCCTGGAACAATTGGGGTCAATACACCTCTTATCCTTGGTTTACCTTCTACTTTGATATCTCCCAGTCTTAGCAGAGAATGCAAAAGGTCAAACTGCTATCAAACAAGCATATAAATAGATAAACTAAATGAAGCTAATGAAGAGACCTTAATCAAATACTCTTAGGAAAAGCAATTAGCTGGCCTCTTACAGAAGCAAACATTTTGAGGAGCCTAAGGAAAAAAAAACAGACAATGGGGAAAGTCTGCAGTTTCCTAGGCCAAAACAAATTAAGATACTAGTTAAATGATATTATTTTCCAGGTAAACTAAAAGTCAAAACATATCCTTTGATCTTTAGAAGAAGCTTAAAAGGCAAAATGCTCTCCAGTCTTGTTTGTATTTAATGACAGATTTAAAAACTTCTTGGAAAACTATTCAAGAAGTTGTAGAAATTATGGTATGCAAAAATAAATCAAACTCCTCAAAAGTATATGAGCAGAAATTGCTCATTTCTCCCAAACCTACACAACTGTCATATTTTCCTCATAGACAATTTTTAATGAATATTATTTCAACAAATTCATTTCAATGCCAGTTTTCATCACTTTTAGGGCATTTTAAGACATGTTCATAAGAGATATGATATAAAGGAGATAAAAATACCTTAAATATTTTATTTCTTTCTAGCACTGAACATTAAATACTGGTAATTCATTCTAGAATCAGGATATAAACATGGTTAAATTGTTGGGGGAAAGAAAGGAAACATGCTTTTATTCATCAAATTAGAGATAAATACAAATATACTAAATGTCTGAAGAAAGGCAAAATAACTTTCAGTCTTTGCCATTTTCCCTCCCCCCCATGAATAATCAGTATTTTAACCAATATTGTAAAAAAGAATTTGTATCGTCCCCAAACTCTCCCCTCTTTAGGTCTATTAAACATATGCATATAATTGGCATTATTTGTCTTTACTGTATATAATTATCATAAACATTATCACTCTTCTAGTCATTAGTCAATAATAAAAATAATCAAATTATGATCAACTTCATTTTCCAGTCTTCCTAGTCATTGCCAAAGAGAAAAGGAATTGCAATCTCATGAACAAAGTCCTAAAATACTGGACATCTAGAAAAGTGGACATCTGTGAAGCTACTCCCTTACTATATTAAACTTTTAAAATGCTGAGATTTCAAAGATTTGCTCCCAACCCAAGCAGCCCAGATCATGAGCACAATTTTGGCAGACTCTGCCTTATTTAGACTTCTCTTACCCCCTCTAGTGTTGGCAAAGCATATATGTCTGCTTAGCCAGTTACCTCACTGAACAAGAGCTGGGCTAAGTCCTGCCCATCTATGACATCACCCCCTTCTTCAACCACTGCGAGGTGAAGCTTTAACTTCAGACTTGGAGGTGGGCTGTGTGTGCACGAAACTGGAATGCTTTCCCTCTCTCACTCCTGCTTGGTCTAAGAGTGATCTGAAACAGGACAAGCTCGCTGGTACTGCAGCTGCTGGTTGCTTTGTGTGTTCTGGACCTGCCGAGGAAGGGGGTTGATTATTTCAGTTAACAATCAGTGGAATTACAGCTGGAGCTGGGCATTGTAAATAGGATCTCCTTTTTTCTTCAGCTTTCTGGTAAGTGTGTGCCTTGTTTCTCTTTTTTTTTATTTTCCCAGAAAGTTTGATCTTTTACTTCCCCACCATGAAATCTTAATCTAAGCTCTCATCCATACAGATGAACGGTATGGTTTTAAACCAGCAAATAAAAATGGATTTTACCATATAACCCATACGTGGGAAGTTCCTTAAAAGCCTTGACTATATTTATTTGCAAATGGATTAGTTTTGTCTTTACAGAATCTATCCTTTGAAAAGACCATTTTAGAAAATAGCAAGTTAAAAACTTGAATGTTTTGCTTACCCTGGACAATAAAAATTTAAATTCGTATTTTTCACTGTACTAGTGAAACAAAATATTTGACAAACTTGGACTCTGCTGCATGTGTGGTATGATGGGCAATTGTCGTTTTTACAACTGTGAAAGGAAATCAATAAGCCTTCAGCACATAAGCAGGCAGTACATGAAAAGCATACGTCTTGCTCACAGCTACTTCTGTAGACTTATATGCTTTTGTAAAGGATTAACAGCTACACCTAGATTTTAAAGCTTGCATTGCTAGCCTACATTTCTGCTTTGAAGATTTCAGACTTGTGGATCACAACTATTTAATTCAACCCAGAGGAGAGTGAGACTTTCAAACCATATTCCTTCTCTACTATAATGCCAAAATTCATTGCTTGGACAAATGTAGTATGTGACTAGCATGGTAATTCATACAAAGTCCACTCAGAGAAACTAACAAAGCTGAGCTTTAGGGCTATGCATCATGCATGCAATAGAACCAGATTAACAAATCTACCCCCACCCCTTGGAAGAAAAAAAAAAAAAACCTAAACCTAAAACTCTTCATTCAATTTTTAAATAGTATTCATTCACCTAAGGACTAGACTAAAAATCTTATACCAAAAAAAAGTAGTAGGAGGTATGTAAAAAATAATAATAATGTAGTAGATTAGGTCTGGAACAAAATGGTTGCATTGAGTCAAATAGTGCAACAGGGCCCAATTCCCTACACGTCTTTTCAGTCTTTTTTTCTTTTTTTATGGGGGGAGGGGCTTTTTCCTTCTTTATAAAAGATAGTGAAAATCTAAATCTTGAAGAATAATGTAATCAAATTCTTTCACAATTAAAAAAAAGGCAGCTACATTTTTGAGGCTATTTTAAAATAAATTTAACTGCTCTTCTTTTTAGAAGCCACCATATGTGTATATATGTAAAATTTAAGACCACATATGTACATATGTAAAAAATCAAAAGAGCAAAAACAAAATAATCGCACCCACTAGAAAACTGACTCATCTTCAGAAAAGCCTTCATTTGGCAATCTGCTTTTAAAAAATCCATTTTAGCCTGTGTATGAAGAATTCCTGATTTGGGGCAATATATTTTGTGCTTATCCCAAAGTGATAGATACATATCTGTTAGTATTTCTTTAAGAAAACATATCCTGTTAAAAGCCCAATGTTACTCCATTTTTGTCATGGAAAGAATATTAAATCAGAGATAGTCTAATATACATAAAAGCATAACTTATAGTATTCTAAGTCTTTAAATATGTGATAACATAAACAAAGAATAGGTTTACCTAAATGTGATTGCATTTTTAATTAATCAAATAAAAGTGACTTTCTTTTGAAAAAGCATTGATTAAGCACATCAAATCCAACTTGTTTTAAGTGGCAGCAGATGTATTAAAATGCATGAATGAATGAAAATAATGAACTCATTACTGTTGTGTCAGGTATTGTTGTCTATTGGTTACTAATATGGTTGAACAAGTCAGTTCTCGGCTGACCCTTTAAAAAAAAATCAATCATAGCCAATTCAGAATGCACTGTTAAACACTTCCTATCCATTAATATTAGTCAAATATATAATTGATCAGCACATAAAGTCGCATTTATGAGAGTAAGTAAAATAAAAAGTCCTGTCTTAACTGAGAGTGACAACAAAACACTAGGTATTTCTTTTCCAAGTTCTAATTAATGATCCTCAAATTCTATCAAAACTTTTCTAGAGATAAATGAAGCAGTGTGAAATAAATTTGGTTGAAATCTTGTGGCTGTCAGACTTTGTTAGCAGGCTATTAATTATCTTTATCCCAGTTTCTTCTCTAGACTGTATCACCCAATCAAACAGAAACTCCAATTATGCTCAGCATCTCCTCCTGCCTTAGGACACAGAGCTCTAATGGAGGCATGCTTTAGTCCCTCAAGATGAAAACCACAATTACTAGTGTTGAAAATATGTAGGTCCACATTAGAGACATTTTCTGTACTTTCTTAGGCCATACAACCAAAATCTTTTCCACCTTATTAAAGTATGTTTAACAATTTCAAAACCTAGAAAGATGATTATCGGAGGACTTCCTTTAAATTTAGTTTTTATTTTGTGACATGTCACATATTTATAAAGTTTTTGCTTTTAAATAGACGTTATTCAACATAATAAACTGTATTCCGATATACTAATTCTGGAAATTACCTTTTAATTTTGCTTAAAGTCAATATTTAGGGAAGTCTTCCTTTAAAAAAAATGTGGGTGGCCTACAAAACAAAGGATGTGATCAATCATAGAACTGGAGCTAATCGATCATTCTGAATACATCTTTTAAATTTTCTGAAATTCAAACCAGTTGATTTAGGATGAACTGTCAGTTATATTTGGAAAACCATGGTAAATGAAGTCAATGTGGAAAGTAAGATTCAGGAAATCTTTTAAAGGCTGAAATTTCTTCCCCACTTCCCCCCCTTATTCTTGCCCCCTGAGGCCCTCACTGTTCTTCTCAACAGGAGGCTTTGTTGTAATTAAAGCAGAGAAAAACTGGACAGCAGCAGCAAACATCTGACTTGTGGCTCCTAAAAGCAGGCTTCTTGTAGAGTGTATCACCCCCCAGTGGGCAAAAACTCTACAGTAAAACTCATAGCTATATTAGTCCTAAAAAATGCATTTTCTCTATAGAGAATAAACAAAAATATTTTCTAGGTACTTACAACATGCCATTATTTCAGGAAATTTCCAGGAGTCAACAAATTTACCCCACCCCCAAGAGATGTGGTTGAATGAAAAAGTCAATAATCAAAAGTTCATATTTCAGGATACATTTTACAGTTTCAGAATATAGAAAATATAACTTAATACACATTTTGATATATCAATTAACAGCATAAAGTCATTTTCTAGAGTGTGTATAAAAACATTTTTCCCCCAGTGTGGTCTACTGTTAAGCAAATTTCTACAGATAAGAAATTACAAAGATCTTTTTAAAGAAGAAATGAATCAAATATTCAAGCAATATAGCTAGAGTCTCAGTTGCTTTGCATATGTATAATCTCTTTCTCTACCTCAAAACAAGTGTCAGGAATTTATTAAAGCCCTTTCCAGGTATTGCTCCACTGAAATTGGAGGCAGGGAGAAATTACTCTCACTTGATAAGACAATGATAGCTTTTGTTCTTTATTCTTTTTACTTTAGATGTGGGCAAGTTACCTTGGCAACTTGGAGGGGAAAAGCTGAGTCCACATTTAGTTAAACACAATTTTAAAAGTGTGCCACTCTTTTATGAAATTATTAGTTGGTGTGTTCTTGTTCTGTTTAAAATCAACACCATATTGACATAAGAAAACAATGTACATTTTCTAATTTTGGAATTCAAGTGAAAATAAAAGTTAGAAACTAAAAAGATATAAAATTTGATTTATATAATTTATTCTAAGAGCACATTTGTGGTTTAAGATGAATACAGATGGAATTAGCATTATATGGATGGAAGTAAATACTGCCCAAAAACTCTTAAGAAAAAATTAAGGGATATGTCACTCTTACAAACTCTCAAACTTACTCAGTTTGACTTTCTCCACTTTTGCTGTGATAGCTTTTCTTTCTGGTTAAATCTAATACATTGTGATAGAAGTACCATCCCAGTTTGCTTTTTTGTTTTGTTTTGTTTTAAGGATGCTCCATTTAACTTTACAAGCCAAAGTAAATGAAGCAGGATCAGGTTCATTCATCACAAATTTAATGGGGAAAAGAATCAGTGATGTAAAAATAGAAAATAACTTTATTTTTAATTATTATATTCAATTTTTCATAAACAAAGAAAAAACCCTCCTTGAGTATAATAGTCTAGAAAGCAGTCTAAAACGGCACACTTGCTTCTTTTGCATCTCAGCAAACCCTTTAGACTTCATGACTCTCAAGAGAAGAGTTAGAGGTCCTTCTGCTTGCCTAGCATTAAACAAAAGAATGGGAACTTTCCTGAAATCCGATGATCGTGGAAAATTTAACTACTAGACAAGGTGCTTAGAAAGCATTTTGCTGTCACAATCAACTAACCTTATGTTCTCCATTTTTAAGGTTAACCATGTATCTACTTGGTTTTAAATATTATTTGGTACTGCAATAATTTCATATACATGCTTTTGATCATTTTGTTAAGCTTTTGAGCTGCAATTGAAGACTTCATAAACAAATTACTTTCCTAATCCTCTGCATATGTGCCAGGTTACCTAAGAGCATTTATAAAAAACAAAGTGAGTTCTATCAAGTCTATTTTCTTTTACCTTGTACTGTACTCACAATAGTAATGCAAGTAATTTGGATTAGAAGTTCTATAAGTAATTTTCTTCTTGGCCTTAATATGGAAAAAAAATTATAGTTCAAAAATATTTTCCTTGAAAAGGAAACCATAGTAAGAAAGTCCCATATTCTTTACATTATTTGTGGAATTTTAGAGGAAAATAGGAATAAATAACATTTTAAGTAATCAAAGCCAATGAAAAAATAAACCAGCACATTTAAAATTTTTTAAATAGTAAAGAATAGATGTGGGAAGTTGGCACTAACTTCACAAAGGATATGACCTCATTTTAACACAAATGCCAGCATTTCAAAATATTAACCCTCCCTTGCCCCAAACACAAGTAAAAGAGATAGATTAGATAGATAGATAGATAGATAGATAGATAGATAGATAGATAGAAATTTTCTTCAGTTACTGATTTGTATACAAATATTAATTGCTTATTTTGGATACAATCTCTTAAATTATATTAGTTTTTCTGAAACATCTTATTCCTTCATATTTTTTTCTGAAATTCATTTGAAGCTTTTTAATATGTATATGGAGTAATTTGATTGTTCCCTGTATCCAAAAGGCTCACTAAATTTAATGAAAAATAATTAAATGAGAAAATTCCTGTTTCAAAGATACTACAAAGAGTGATACATGATGGTATGGTGATTGACTTTTTGTCCTTGTTATAATTTCAGTGTTACATAAAGTTTGAATGACAAAACCCTTTTTAAAAATAAAGATAAAACATTCCTTTAACTAGAGTTCCATTTATTTTTTTCCCTAAGGTACTCCTTTAACAACAATTTAAAAAAAAAAAGATCGATCCTTTTTTGTTCAAATTTAATAGGCTCTTTCAAAACCATGAATCCATAAAAGGCTCTGAATCTGATGTTGTGAAAACCTGCCCACAGTGTCTCTACCAGCAGGGGTCATTTTTCTTTTCATCATGCAGACTCAACCATAATGACTCTATGTCAGTGACTATGTAGAGAGAGCTCAAGAAGAGGGTAGTCTGAGCTTGGCGGCAGGATACCCAGATTCTATGTGGATAGATCACTATAGCCTTTGATATGCAAAAAAGTATTGTTTTGAGCTATGGTTTCAAATATAAAAGGGAAGTTCGAGATATCAAACACAATCAAATCCTGAATTGAAATGTTTTCAGTTTAAGTGGGTAGGAATGAGAGGGAAGTTATAAACTTAATCCACATATTTGAAACTGTGTCATTCTTCTCTATAGAGATCTGCTTTTAAAATTTTTTTCTCTTTGTTTTGACGAAATTTAGGGAATTGGGAAAGACAGGTTCTAAGAACTTAATGAGCTTTAGGACTCTCAATTTAATCCCAAATTATCACCACTATTGTATTAGTGGCAAGTGTAGGTTTGCATATCAAATGGGACCCAGAGGAAGCAGTTTTAAAGTTTTTCAAGGCAAAGTAAATACATAGTCCTTTTTCTTTTCCCTACTAAAGTGTAACTGGTTTTCTTTTTCAGTTCAGAAAGTGTTCAAGCCAATGCACAGACAGAGCTTGATTCCAACTCAGCTCTATTCTTAGGCAAATAATTATAGATGCTCTTTTATCTTTAGTTATTGATATTGGCGACATCCTAGTGCATGTTCTGGATAAGCCTGCTTGGGGAATAGAAGTGGGGAGAGGCCATCAACAATTTTTTTTTCAGACTAATCCAGTAATTTCATTGTCTTAGTTTCAGAATTCTGTTTAGATTGCTCTGGAAAATAAAGAAATATATGACTTATTGACTGCAGGTTCTCATTTGCTGTTTTCCTGATTGTTTTTAATCAGTTTCTAATAATATGTAATAGAAATTATTATTTCTATTCTAGAAAATAGATTATTTTCTAAGAAGCATAAATTACTCAATTATCTTATTACCTTTAAACATATTCATACTATTTTCATGCTTATAAAATGTTTACCACAAACATATCTAAAAGTAGCTTTGCAATGATGATCTCACTAACTTGGATTGCCAATTGAATAAGGAGCAAATGTTTTCAAGAAAATGTAGTACTATAATTCAAAAATTCCCAGGGAAATTTGAAAGGCAGCACATTCAAACCTCACATTAAGAAATGAATCATTTAAAGTTTCCTCTGTGGGCACTTTGCAATATTCATTAGAGACTGCTTTATACATCTGCTATAAATTGCTATTCTCAGTTCAAGCTGCCTAAGTCATAAATTAAATATACCTGTGATTTTGAAAAAAAAAATCTTTAATTCTATTAATGCAATCAATCTGAGTTTATTATACAATTAAATTCAGTGGCATTTAAGAAGAAACTTTTTTTAAACTTAGAACCATAAACTCAAACTTAACTCAATTTAACATACTCTTTCTCTATAAGGTTTGAATTCTGGAACAGATGCTCTCCTTGTTGGATGCCATGTAATGACTAGAGAGAAAAGTAAATTACTGCTACTCCAATCCTTAGTTTTAGGGTCAAGCATCTCTGTTTCATAAAGATGCTCTTCCTTGGACAGAACACACCTAAAGGAGTGAACTATCACAAGAGACAGTAAACAAAATTAGCCTGCTTTATTAGCCAGTGGCCAAAATAATGCCATCACTAGAATTATCAGTCTCATTAGTCAGACTTTAATCCTTTTCTTTGGAAAATAAAAAGGTCATTTATTATAATGAATATGTTTTAAAAAGTAGAGAAATGCATCATCTTGTTTTAATGATATCTGTTATCTATCATTATAATAAGTTTGATTTAATAAAAGATCTTTTGGCCTCAAATATAATTTTTTAAACTACTATAAGTCTACTGACAAAAAAACTGAAATATTCATCTAACTGAGACAATAATTAAGCCTTTGACTTCCATATTTCCTTTTGGCCAAGAACTACCTAGGGTTTCCCCGACTGCCAATTAAACCTCACAAACACCTCTAATGAGGTAGGGACTTGGAATTCACATTATGTAGGTGGGGAAATTAAAGCAAAAAGACAGTATCAGACTTGGCCCTAAGCAAATCAGGAAAAGAATTCTAAAAGAAACACTTTGCAACTACATAAGTCGTAATTAAATTATGATGGAAAACATGAATGGCTTACAAAACACATAAGACATTAGTTATAATATTTAGATTATATTTTCCATGATATGTTTGGTTATTTATTCAATATGCACTTAGGGGGATAGCATATTAAACCTAAAGAAAGGATAAAAATTAGACTTTTAAAGTTTGGGTAGTAGCAAGCTAAAAGATAGGTGAAACTGTATTTAAACAGTAAAGAAACAGTGGTTCGTATTATCAAAATAAAATCTTATAGAATATTGATTGAACCTAATTTTAGTTACTATTATTTTAGAGAAACAGAATAGTAAACATAAAAAGAAGCAAATGACAAATCTAATTATTTCAGTTTTTTTCAACTAGATACTAGGTCAAGAGAACTGTTGGTTATATAAATGACAGAAGTAGATTAACACCTAAAAATTTCTTTCATTATGTCAGTGCACAATGTTATCAATGGTTTACTAAGCCTTGTTTATTTTCACAGGTTAATTAACTGACCCGGGATTTCTTAGAAGAGATATTTGGAAGAAATATAGCCTGTTCCTTTTTTTATTTCTCCAGAAGAACATCTGACTTTTATTTTCTTTCACGTTTTAAAAAAACACCTATTCTTGTGTAACAAGAAGAAATACTTACTCTGCCAGAAATTCTGAAAAAGTACAAAGAAGCAAAAACTGGAAATAGCTATTTCACCACAGGTATGCATACCTCAGGATATAGCTACTCGACAAAGTTTATACTTGGGTAATTTTATACAGGAAGAGAGTTTGGGGGGCAACTGCCTGAAAAACCTATTATTATATAGGCCTTAACATCATGAATGGTTTTCTTCATGTGGATCTGAAGTTACTATCTCTGACACTACACAGAAGAGGATATAAGAATTTCAAAGAGGGCAACTTCCATTAAGGGCATTAAACTACACAAAAGAAACTCTTGACACAGAGACTCTATTTGAGGGGAAAGAACATATAGGAAGCCATGTGTTGCACATAGTAACAGGAAGCTGAATTGTTTCCATCCTACAATCTAATGCACTTGTCTACCATGATGAACCACTGCTGGAATGTTCACTGAGAACAGTGAGCTTTGTCAGGAAGTATATGCTGCAGAGGACGCTTTGAATAAACAGTCAAGTAGCAACTTCATGGACTGAACAAGAACTGAAGAGTCACAGGACCTCTCCAGGAAAGCAATTTATGCCCATTGGATTCCTGTCAGCGCCAATTTTACTTACATCTCTAAATAAGGTAGGACAGATATTAATGTATTTTATTTTCAATCATAAAAGAATGAAGAGAAATTCTTACTTACACCTAACTTGCATGTGAAATTATGGTACATAGATACGACTACAAATGTCTATTCCTCTAACCACAATGGAAGCTGAATAATGTCTGGGAATTTAAAATGTGATCATTGTATTAGAAGGATTCATTATGCCAATAGCCATAGTACCAAAATGCTAGTTTTGTTTTGACAACTTCAATGGAAGGCCATACCTGAGTATATTTTTATCAAACTTGTAATAAACTACATGAAAGTATGGATCCATTAAATTATGGCTCATAGAACATGCTATATTCACAATCAAGGGTATGAGTGAGCAGGAAAGGAATTTTACCATGAAATTATTCATTACACTTAGAATTGGAAGATAACTTAGTTATCTGTCATTATATAACTGTCATTTTACAGTTCTGACACCCATAGAAGGAGAGTTTGCCCAAGGCTTCATAAGTAGTAAAGGACAGAGCCAGGATTCGAACCCAGGTCTTCTGACCCTAGACCAATATTTAGTTGCTGTTGTTACTTTCCCCCTGTTACTTTACTATACCATAGTGATGCTCCTGAAATGGAATTTTGTATCCAATTATCTGGAAAAGTACTAGCAATATAAACTTTTCCCAAATAATATGTGATATTTTTTCTCTATAAATTATCTTTTAAAAAGCATCTTAACAAGGACAACGAAAGAAATAGATGATTACCCTTACTTGATACACTCCCGGAGAAGATAATTTTAATTATTTCAGGATTAACCTTGTCAGAATGGGAATTTGCTGAATTTCTGCTTATCTTTTGATCAGTTTCTGTTACTGAAGAGTGATTAACCTGAAATCATAGTCACTGAGAATAACAAAAGTACATTATTCAAGGACAAAAACTTATGCCATCTTAAGTAATAAGACTCAGACTCTAAAGAAAGAAATTTAGACATTGCTATAACCTGCTATTGACTGAGGACCCTAAATTAATCAAATCAGTACTAAGAAAAGTACTTGGCCAATTTATCAATACATTAATGTTATAGTTATTTTGATGTAAAAAGGAATTAAATTAACAGCAATAGTTATCTTATGTACCAAAAGCCTTTACATAAGGTAGCATCATAATTATATTCATTGAATATATAGTATAAATTTGTCAAAAAGGAAAGATGACACCAAAGAACATAAGCATTGAATAATCTGTAAGTAATAAGCAATATAAACTCCAAGTTTCTGTTCAATTAATATTGTCCTTCTGATTTATAACTGCTGATTGAATTAGTATTTTCTTTTTTAATTTTCCATCTTATAGGGCACTGAAACCAAGAGAAAAAGATTTCTGTGAAGACCTCAACACTGCTGACCATGATCAATCCAACCTGGAGCATCTTCCTAATTTGGACTAAAATAGGGCTTTTCCTTAAGATGGCACCCCAATCAGTCATGGCCAAATCCTGCCCTTCTGTGTGTCGCTGTGACGCAGGATTCATTTATTGTAATGATCGTGAGCTGACATCTATTCCTACAGGAATCCCAGAGGATGCTACAACCCTCTACCTTCAGAACAATCAAATAAATAATGCAGGGATTCCTTCAGAGCTAAAAAACTTGCTAAAAGTAGAAAGAATATACTTATACCACAACAGTTTAGATGAGTTTCCAACTAATCTCCCAAAGTATGTTAAAGAATTACATTTACAGGAAAACAATATAAGGACCATTACTTATGATTCACTGTCAAAAATTCCTTATCTAGAAGAACTGCATTTGGATGATAACTCTGTTTCAGCTGTTAGCATTGAAGATGGAGCCTTCCGGGATAACAACTATCTCCGACTGCTTTTTCTATCCCGGAATCACCTTAGTACCATTCCCTGGGGTTTACCTAGGACTATAGAAGAGTTACGCTTGGATGATAATCGGATATCCACAATTTCATCACCATCTCTTCAAGATCTTACTAGCTTAAAACGCCTGGTTTTGGATGGAAACCTATTAAATAACCATGGATTAGGAGACAAAGTCTTCATGAATCTCGTCAATTTAACTGAATTGTCGTTGGTTCGAAATTCCCTTACTGCTGCACCAGTAAATTTGCCAGGAACAAACCTGAGAAAGCTTTATCTTCAAGAAAACCACATCAACCGGGTACCCCCAAATGCTTTTTCTTATCTAAGGCAACTGTACCGATTGGATATGTCCAATAATAACCTAAGTAACTTACCTCAGGGCATCTTTGATGATCTGGATAATATAACTCAATTGTTTCTTCGCAACAATCCGTGGTACTGTGGTTGCAAAATGAAATGGGTACGTGACTGGTTACAGTCATTACCTGTGAAAGTTAATGTCCGTGGTCTTATGTGCCAAGCACCAGAAAAAGTTCGTGGAATGGCTATCAAGGACCTCAACACAGAATTGTTTGATTGTAAAGACAGTGGGATTGTAAGCACCATTCAGATAACTACTGCAATACCCAACACACTACATCCTGCCCAAGGACAGAGGCCAGTTTCAGTGACCAAACAGCCTGATGTAAAAAATCCCAAACTCAATAAGGACTACCGTACCACAGTGAGTCCAGTGCGGAAAATTATTACAATTACTGTGAAATCTGTCAGCACTGAGACCATCCGTATTTCTTGGAAACTTGCACTACCCATGACGGCTTTAAGACTCAGTTGGCTCAAACTGGGTCACAGCCCTGCATTTGGATCTATAACTGAAACAATAGTCACAGGAGATAGGAATGAATACTTAGTCACAGCCCTTGAGCCAGATTCACCATATCGAGTATGCATGGTTCCCATGGAAACCAGTAATCTCTATCTCTCTGATGAAACCCCAGTTTGTATAGAAACTGAAACTGCACCCCTAAAAATGTACAATCCCACAACAACCCTCAACCGGGAACAAGAGAAAGAACCTTATAAAAATTCCAATCTACCTTTGGCCGCCATCATTGGGGGTGCTGTGGCATTAGTGGCTATCGCATTGCTTGCTTTAGTGTGCTGGTATGTTCATAGAAATGGATCCCTGTTCTCAAGGAACTGTGCTTATAGCAAAGGGAGGAGGAGAAAAGATGACTATGCTGAAGCTGGAACTAAGAAGGACAACTCCATCCTGGAAATCAGGGAGACTTCTTTTCAGATGTTACCAATAAGCAATGAACCAATATCTAAGGAGGAGTTTGTAATACACACCATATTTCCACCTAATGGAATAAATCTGTATAAAAGTAACCACAGTGAAAGCAGTAGTAACAGAAGCTACAGAGACAGTGGAATTCCAGATTCTGATCATTCCCATTCATGATACTGAGAGACTCAACAGACTTTATTTTGGTTTTTTTTTAAACCCAAGGGAGGTGACTGTGGGTACCTGTTCTACTGCAACACACTGGATTAAAGACTGAAAAAAGCAATGTACTGTACATTTGCCATATAATTTATATTTAAGAACTTTTTATTAAAAGTTTCAAATTTCAGGTTACTGCTGCGATTAATGTAGTGGAGATACCTGACCACAATTCTATATTTTAGTATTTTTTAGTAATTTGTACTGTATTTTCCTTGCAAATATTGAAGTTACAAACCATTTACTTTTGTGTTCTACTGAGTAAGATGACTTGTTGACTGTGAAAGTGAATTTTCTTGCTGTGTTGAACAATCAGGACTTTGCATTCACTTGAGATCCTTGTAGTATAAGCACAGGCCATTTTCCACTTTGGTATTAATAAAATGTAAAAACTGGCTGATTGAGAAAAATATAATTGCAAAAATTCGCAAAACAATGTGCAGGCTATCAAATATGTATACCCTGATGCAACTCAATAAAAAAAAGTTTGTGAAGTAATGGGCAATATCAACTTTCTGAATATCACCATTTTATCTTTAAGCAAATTAGATATCCCCTGTTTAAAAAATAAAAAGAGATGACAAAAAGTATCCCTTCTGTACATGAATGAAATTGGTTGCATGAAAGCAAGAATTTGAGGCCTATTAGCTAAATGCAATACTTAATAAGGCTTCAAGAACACCATCACATAACCAAAAAATGTAACTGGGCTTCCAAGTATGAAAAAATATATTTAGGAAATTCAGAAGACCTATCTTGCACAGAATAATCACTAATGCCAGAACTGCAGTTTGGTTTTACATATACTACCATTCTGTTTTTTTTGCAAAAGTGAATTCTAAACACATAATCTGTAATTCTCTGTAAATTATTATTCTGAAAGGGACATCGATGCTGATATCCTAGCCTAATAAATAATAAGAGATAGAGGTATAATAAGCATTTCCCCTTGGCAATTCAGATTAAGTAGTACTTAATTAAGTGTGAATTTTAAAAATGAATATTATATCTCAAATTTAGTTCTGGTATCTATGAAATGTTTTCACACTGTACATAAATACGCTCAATTTGTTTTCATTACAACCAAGAATACTGCCCATTACTATCACAGTTTTCCAGAAATTACATGATAAACTTGTAATGTAACATTTCTTTCTAGCTTCCTACTGAATTGTGAGCTATTTCTTGTTTAAAAACCAAGCCACCCTTTTGTTGCCATGTTGTTATTTTTTTTTAATTTTCAACTAAAAACCAAAGTGCATTGTACGCCCTTTGGCCAGTCTTGTATGTGCCTTGATCCAATGCTACATGTATTCAGCTTTTAAAACTCGACAAATTTTTCATACACCCTTAAATATGAAAAATATTGGTCTTATTGCTGAATAAAATTTAAAAAAATGAGGACAGAACAATTGTATTTGCTTTTTCCAAATTAAGTCACTGAATTTGGGTAAAATACCAAACTACTTAAGACCTTGATGATTTCCTAAAGCATCCCATGCATAATAATAGACATAGACAGGTATTTTTTAAAAAATCTGCAACTTGAATTTGTGCTCCACTTTACTCAGAAGTACTCCAAGTACTTAATGAATTCTTTCAGGTTTTTTTATTATTATATTTGATGGAAAATGATTCCCCAGAAAGCATCTGAACTTGACAGTGGTCATAAAATGCATATTAAAGTAACATAGTGTTTACCTCTTGTCTACACTGTCTACATTGTACTGTCACTTTCAATCAGTGAATTTTTTTAAAAGTTAATGAATAACTTTCTCCCCCCAAAATTCAAGCATGTATGCCTATCAATTCAGTAGATGCTCCAACTTATATTATTCTGTTGGGAAATAGAATATATAGTTGACTTAACAGTAGATCAGAAATGCTCTATTAAAACTCAGAAGGCTCATGTTGTATACTTCCGGAAAAATTCATAGGCCATTTAGATCATTACTTTACTTAAATTTCTTTTGTAGAGGACAGTTCTTTTCAGGATTTGTTTGATATTGACACATATTGTAATTATTAAATATAGGAACAAGTTACGAGAAGACATTTTGGACTCTTTTTTTAAACAGGGATAATTTCCAAAGATGATCATTTCATCAAAATATTTCATATATGGTTATATAAGAAGTCTGGAAAAAGACTAGATTTCTTCAGTCCCTTAAAACCTATGAACTCATCTTCTATTTAAAAAAAAAAAACAGCATATAGCACAAGAGAAAGTTCAGTATAAGCCTTTCAAAAGCATAGAGAATTGGGGAATGTGTGCTGACATGTGCCTTCTTTCCAAGTGTTGACTTTTATTATGTGATTTACCATATCTTCATCTTGAATGATACAGGAATATTTCTTTATTAAAAGTGTGAAAAAACTTACAGTTATGAAGAAAGTAAGTTAGGATGACTTTTCCTAAGCTTACAAAGATATTCAAAATCTCTACTGGACAAATAAATGTTTATATCCCTGATAAATTTTCCAGATGCAAGTCTTTGCCCCAAAGGGCACTAGATAAATTGCTACCAATTACCAAACTTAATATCTAAATACTATTGACAAAAAAAATCTCCAAATTTGGTACTAATGTAGGAAATATAGAAAAATAGTAGTCTAAGCTTGAAAATTTATGACCTATACATTTAACAAGAATACATCTGGGAAGCTGAAACAAAAAATCACTCCCTTGCTGAATGTTCAACAAAGTTAAAAAATTGTTTTTTGGAAGCACCCACTTGAAACTGCATTAAATCACTGTATTTCAATTCCCCTTTACTATTTAGAACAACAACAATGCTCTATTTTTCAGACATGTCTGTTTTTAAAGTATTCCCCTGTGCTATAGAAACTAAAAAATTCTGCTTTACTATCCTTCTGGCTTCTGACTAAAGCATATTTTGTATCTATACACCAACATGACAGCTTTCAAGAAGGCAGGAGCTTAAAAACATTCTAAAGAGAGGCACATATCATGCTCTAAACTTAAAGCACTTGAAACTGCAGACATTTAAACCACTACTAAATTTATTTCAATAGCAGCTCATTTGCCTGTTGCTAAAAACTTTAACAACTGGATTTTTTCTCCATCTTATTCAGGGTTCCTATTTAAATAATAGAACTGTATACTTTTACTTCAGAGTAGCCTCTGAACTGTAATTGTTAGGTCAGGTTGGTTTTTTGGGAGAAGGGGGGGGAATGTTTTTCTTTTGGCCAAATGAATACATGATATTTTGTGTTTATTTGAGAGTTGTGAACTTCCAAGTACTACATGGCTAGTCCAAAGGAGTGAGCATTTGAATTTCATAGGTTATATCACTCTTATCTTCCTAGAATCATAGATATTGATGGTTGTTAGAGACCTCTAACACTATGAGGAAGAATTCCCTTATAACATCATTCAAAATTGGTCATCTACTACTTCCAGACCTCCAGTGGTACTCATTGCCTCCCACTAAGCCCATTGTAATTTTGGATAGCTCTGTTAGGAAATGTCTCCTTTTATTATCCTGAGGGAAATAATATGTATAATGGAAAGAGTGATTAATCTAGTGTCAGATGTCAGATAGTCTTGGTTCAAATCCTGGCTCTTCCACAGTTACTGCATGATCTAAGTTAAATCACAATCGCTCTGGGCCTCAGTTTGCTCAATTGCAAAATCAGGATGTGTACTAGATTACCTCTGATGTCCTTTCCATCTCTAAGTCTATAACCCTTCACTAGGTAACTTAAAGTCCCCTATCTAGTTCATGGTTTTACTTTTTGTTTGTTTTGGAGTTGTTACTGTTTTTTGTTTTGTTTTGTTTTGGGAGGGGAGGCTTTCAGGGTTAAGTGACTTTCCCAGGGTTACACAGCTAGTAGATATCTGAGGTCAGATTTGAACTCATGTCCTCCTGATTCCAGGGCCAATGCTCTAACCACTGCACCACCTAGCTCTGCTACTCACCTATATCTAGTTTGAAATCAATGATCCTGGAACCTACCTCTCTACAAATTCCACTTAATAATTCTTAATCAGTAAATTAGTACATTCTGAATGCTATCATATACATATATTGTACTTATGTAGAAGCCACCAAAAAGAACTATGACAGACAATCCCTGCCATCTCTCAGGATCCTTAGCTCTGTACACAGGAGGTAGATATTTAAATTTTTTCCTATGATATTGTTATTGTTTCAGAGATGATATACATGCCCATGGCAATTTACCCAGAAATAAAGCAATGGACAAATAGTAAGGACAAAAAGCAAGTATTGCCTAAGGTAACTAGCAGTAAAATGAACTGTTTTTCCCTCACTGGAGAATTCAGGTAAAGGCTGGCTGGTCACCTGTAGAATAGGTTGTAAGGGATATTCTAATTCTTGAGCAGGTTAGGCTAGATGGCTTCTGCAATTCCTTCCAAATCTGAGATTTTATGATTAGTGTGTCTGGAAAGCTTTGACTCGTCTGGCATGTGCCTTGCACATTCCACTCGGGGCAGCTCTAATTCTTAGGAAGTTTTTTTTTTTTCTTCCATCAAGTCTAAATCTGCTTCTTTATTACTTCCACTCAGGGCTCTAAAAGTTCTGTTTTCTAGGGCCAAATTTCAGTCTGTGCCCTTACCATGTCCCAGGGTTTTTTATATAGGTCAAATCAGGCTAAAATATTAGGAGAACCTTAAAGAGAAAAGTAAGAAGAAGAAGACAACAAGAAAGTAAAATAAAATGTTATTTTTAAAGTATTTACATACATTAAAGCACTATAAAAATGCTACCTATTATAAGAGAAATAAGAATCCTAAGAGACACAGAAGCAGACAGGAATGAGCCCTCACTCACTTTACCTTGGTACTTATAGGGATTAAAATATGATTTTAAAAACATACAATTAGTGCCAGTATCCCATCCGAACACTTTTCTAAATTAATATTAACAATGCAAGTTCAGGAAAATATGCCAGTTCACTACTGAGGTCATCTACACCTTTGTTGCTAGCAAGATTCTCTCAAATAATCTTTGGTTGTTTTAGGTTTTGCAAGAGATTCTTTATATCAACAGTCATTCCCTGAACACTACCTTGAAAGACACAAATTCACCCCATTTGTGATGTTTAATAGATTTGAACTCAGCATTTTAGAAATAAAACTTTCAGTAATAAAATGCTAGTGGCTGAATTCACTACAGTACCCTTTTATAGCTCCAATGTGTCTTGTGAGAGGCATGGCATAATGGCAACAAAATGCTGTCTTTTTGAAGGATGTGCCCAAGTTTTGGTGTAGAATTTAAAACATAGAACCTATGAAAGCACTACTAGCTTTCATAGTATACTATGTATACATACTACTAGTATATGGAGAAAGAAATCCTAAGGTTGCTAACCAAATAAGTGCCCAACACAGCTTTCTAGGTTTCTTTACAATTAGCTGACTAGGACATACAGAATAACAGGCATTATAGGTTTGTCCTTCCTAGCTGTGTTTAGAACAGAAATATAATATCTATAGGAGTTACATTAAAGAGATGGTGTGCTGATATTTCTTAAAATTATGCCCTTAATTTAAAACAAAAAGAAGGGGGGTTGAGTTTATAATTTACTTATTGATAGTTTTGAACTTCCATACAAGGCTTTGATAGAATGTGAATACTATTAAAGCTACCCATGTTGTTTGATATTTAATAACTACTCCAAAGATATGAAACAAAATCAGAGTGCAACCTATTCAGTGGTACTTAAATTTAATATCTGTTAGTGACACTTTGTAAACACTTAAGTTAATTAATTGAATCATATCTTGTATTAAGGCCAAACTTGAAACTTAAAATTTTATACACACCCAAATCCAGGTGGAATGAAGCTAGCAGACTTCTCTGTGTGTCCCTCCTTAATTCAATTCAACATTTATTAAGGAAATACCATGTGCAAGACAATGGAAATACAAAGACAAAAATAAAGAAGCCCCTGTGTTCAAGGAAACACATTCTAATGGGCATAAAACAGGTAGAGTAGCAAGAAATCCCAAAGGAGAGACAAAAGGCAGCTTGTGCTAGGTGAGTTTACTTCCACTGAGACCTGGACTGAGATAGCCTCAAGACCCTGAACCCCAAACATTAAGGAATGGCAGGGCCCCTCCTGGATCTGTATTAATCCTCCTTTCAGTTGAGGCCCCACAGCCATCATCCAAGGAAACAACACCTGTAAAGAAAAGGCCAGCCACTCCCAACAACTACCAGCTGAAGCAGCAAGCAAGGGCTCTGAACCTAATAGTCTTGGGAGTAGTAGTGACACATGACCATTGATACTGCTTCCACTCTGGCTCTCATAGCCCTCATTGAAGTGAGACAAAACTACAAGCCCAAGCAGTGACATTAACCCCTAAGATGGCTGATCCTACTTCCAAGCCAGCATACACAGCCATAATCCTGGGAAGCAATCCCCATGGAGACATGTCCTGACAGCTTATTATGTGGGTTCTACAGCTACAGATGCTAAAGACCCAGGGGGAAAAAAACTTGACAACAAAGTCCTTGAGACTGTCAAATAGTTCAGAGTTGGTAATGATATGATTTTACCAGTCAGAATGATATTAAAGAAATATTACCATCTACTTTGTTGATATATACTAAAGAACATGGAACCTTTCCATGTGATAGGCAACAGAAATCTTCTGTACATGTTGTCTGTTCCATAAGAATGTGATCTTCTTGAGAGTGGGGACTTTTTGTTCTCTATTTATATCCCCAGGGCTTAGCACAGGGCTCTGCACAAAGTAAGCACTTAATAAACATTTTTCATTCATTCATTATTCTCATTTTAAAGATGAAAACATTAACATTCTGAGAGTTTAGGTGATTTCCCCATAATCACACATTTACTAAGTGTCTAAGAAAAGATCTGAATCCAGGGTTATGGATATCAAGTCAAGTATTCCAATCATTACATAGAAAAGAAAATATAACACAATACTTCATGACAGAATAAGAGTATACTTTACTACCTTTCCATCAGAGACCTGCATTGATTGTGTTACCATAGTAATCATAGGGAAAATTAGTCTGATAAGAAAAAGAAAGTATAGCAAGTCTTTAATGATTAACTTTAAGGGTAGGAAACTGGTTTTAAAAATCCTTCATGGCATTACCCTCAATAATAATGTAAACTTTGCTTAAATTAAAACATTTATTTTGATGATTAGTTACTAAGCCAAAATCACAAAACTACTTAAAAAACTAATATGAATAGAAAATACAACATTTGAAACTGTAGCAGTTCATACTTGTGGGAAACTTTTTTATTATGAAGGGCAGATCTTAACAACTAGCAACATGTCCTGCGAAACTAGCCTTTTGCTGAAGTGCAACAGCTGATTGTGTAACCTGGAACATGGCCCTGAAGTTGTGTGAATCTAAATTAACATATTATATTTCTCTTCTCATAAACCACTTAGCTTCCAGACCTTATCTCTGTTTTGTAACTTGTCTTAACAGGACATTTTTATTTCCAGGTTAACCAGGTACTCAATAATTTGAAGATATAAAAATGTTGTTAGCATATGTGTATAGAGAAAACAATCGAAAAAAGATAGTCTCATAAAATAATCACTAGACTCTAAAGTATTATCCAAGGGTCAAGTTAAAAGAAAAAAAAAAGTTGAAATCAGGGGTTAGTGTTATTCAAGTACAGTAATAACATTACCCCAAGTATACAGACCAGTTCACAAACATGTTAATCCTTCCCCACCTCCCAAGACAAATTTCACACATTCTTTCCCAATTCTATAGATTTCCTCAGAGTTGTAGATAGGAAGATAGCAGCAGGAGCCATTAAAACTAATTAACACTTCACCTCTTTTGTAGGCTTTGCCCTAAGATTTCTTTGGGTTAAAGAAAAGCCTAGTTCAAATAAAATAACTAATAAAATGGTCTGAAAGGATATTTACAAATTTCAGAGTAAAGTCAAAATAATGTCACTACTAACATAAAATGTGCAAGGAGCAAGTTAGTGCTGCTTTCTTCTCAGGAAAAAACAAAAAGTGCATGTGTGTACATAAGTGTAAAGAAACATTTTTAGGAAGGAATTTGGATGAAATTTTTATAATGTAGAAAAATCCTCATCATCTTTTATGTTGTAGAATTAAAGGGCTAATGGATCTAGCAAAAACTATTTAGTCAACCAGTTCACCCTCCACCCATGCTGTTTTATTCTACACATGGGGTACTGACCTACCTTACTCATAAACATTTTCTAGGACATGACATTCTATAGCTTCTCCCAGGACTCCTTTCTGTCTTGTGATTCACAAATTTTATTTAGATACATAATTTTGGCTAACTTATACCTCCATTCCACACAACGTTAGTGCAGTGAAAACTGGAATGATAGTCATTATTTACACATTTTGTTGAAGAAAGAGTAACCTTTTCCAGAAATCCACCATAGCTTAAACTTCTCATTCAAACATTTTAGAGGCAGATATTTCAAGACTAGAAGATAGAGCACCAATGTTGTTATGTCATTTTAGCTGAAAAGTCCTGAAAATGAAGTAAATTTGTTTATTCTATCAAGCTTAGGCCACATCAATGTATCTAACCTTTCTACCAATACAAGGTAACACTGATTAATGCAAGGTTCGAGTATATAACCACTGATGGAAGCCAGACACTATCCCATTACCATGGGAAGTATATCAATTAGACTTACCCCTGAATAAAAAGTGTCTATTAAAGTTGCTAGAAAATGGGGACACAAAGGACAAAGGGAAGGGAAGCAGTTATTGTTTAAGTACATATTTCTTTCTTTGGGATGAACATAACTAGAAATGTCACATAAAAATGAAAATATTTTATTTCACAAAAAGCTTCACATATCCACTGATTATTGTGCTTTGGCCCTTTGGAACACTACAGTCTAAGGAAATAGATTATCCATCCCTTATTTTCCCTAACCAACAGCATGAACTTGAGTAATGTAAATTTGCCAGAAAAAGTTAAAAGAGAATTAGCCTTTTTTTTTCTAACACATACATATACTAACCTATTACATTCAATTTCTACAATGAACAAACCTGGAAATGCTATCCTGGTAGAAACTCTAATATAAACAACTATGCTAGGAAAATCCTGGGGGCACAGACAGTAAAGAAACCACCAATGCTCTACCAATTATGAATAAGTTGAATGAATAAGTAATGAATAAGTTCATTACAACTTGGAACAAAGGCTTTAAAATTATGCACTATAATAAATCACTACCTTTATTAACAAGCATGATCAAAAATTAAAAATATAATATATACTAGGAAGTATACTAAAATAAGAGAACATTGGATAAATCTATTACTGGGATTCTAAACAGAATACTACCAGCTAGAAGAAAAAAATGTAAGCATTCAAATTATGATCCATTAGGAAAGTAGATTAAAGAAGTAGCAGTAAGGTAGACTGAACTAAGCATTTGGAATTGGAGTAAAAAATGTAAGTTCAAATCCCAAGTCTATGACTTCATGGCTGTGTTACCTAGAAAACCAGTTACCTCTTTGGACCTCAGTTCCCTCCTCTGTAAAAGGAGGTCATTATACCCATTGATATCTAAGGTCCCTTACAGCTCTGAATCTAATAATCCTGTCATTTGGAAAATAATATTTAAAATAATTTTAAAATGAAGCATGACCTTATTACACTTCAATCAGTGTTTATTACCATCACTGTTATGAAACTAAATATAGTATACTTGGTTACTAAAAATATCTATGAGCCATGGTTTATCTATCAGCAAGGCCATTTCAATATTTATCTGTTTGCAAGTGTTCTTAACCATCCAGAGAAGAAAAATCAGGCACATGAAAAATGACTATTTTGAATATTATTAGATAGAATGAAGAGAAGGGAAAGGGGGAAGAGACATTGTAAATGAACGATGAGTAGGGCTCAGAAAGAAATGAGGAGAAATGAAACTCCTTTCATGTTCCATACTTCTCCCTGAAATAAAAGGCCCATCTTTCAAATAACAATACACTACCAGTGTTGTTATATAGCTGCATATCATGAAATACAACTTTCACATAGAAACAAAAAATGAGTATCATTCCAATGGCACTAGATAGGTGCATTTTGGGTTTGAACAGACTTCAAGATATGACAAAAAAGGAACTATAAAGAGAACCTAGACTAAACAATGCCATCAAAGAAATTTGTGGTAAGAAAACATTGGTTTTTCTCCATGTGCTCACACATCTCCCCATTCCATTTGGGGGGGGTGTTTGATTGATTTTAATCTGAATTTAACAAATACTAAATAAAATAGGTGTTTCTATTTACACAGTAAAAATGAAAAAAAGATATACATGAAACTGTTGTTATTGTTCAGTCATTTTCAGTCCTGTCCAACGCCACTTGGGGTTTTCTTGGCAAAGATACTGGAGTGGTTTGCCATTTCCTTCTCCAGCTCATTTTACAGATGAGGAAACTGAGACAAACAGATTTAAGTGACTTACTCAGGATAACATAGCTAATAAGTATCTGAGGACATATTTGAACTCAAGAAGATGTCTTCCTGACTCCAGGCCCAGATTTCCATCCACTGTGCCACCTAGTTGCTCCCACAAGAAACTGTATATGTTTAATCTATATAACTTGCTTTTCTTTTTATGTATGTAATAATTTTCATTTTCATTTGTTCAAATGTATTCAAAGCATTTATGCTTGTATGAGCTGCTTTGTCTTTTCACAGTACTGAAAAATAAATGTCTCAAATGATTGACTTCTCTTTCTCCCTCTTTTCCTTCCCTCTTCTATCCCTATGCACTATCCTTTTCCCTCCTCCTTCATTGGGAAAAAGAAAAAGAAAAACCTTGCAATAAATATGTTTAGTTCAAGCAAAACAAATTCCCACCGAGGTTATACCACAAAATATATAGCTTATTCTGCATCATGAGACCATCACCTCTCTGTCAAGAGGTTAGTAGTAGCATGCTGCATTATTAGTCTTCTGCAATTGTAGTAGGTAATTTCATTGATCAAAGTCTTTAAAAATTGTTCATTATAAAGTTGTTATTGTTTGAATAGGTCTGGTTTTGCTTATTTTACTCTGCATCAATATACATGCCTTGCCAGGTTTGTCATTAACTGTCCATAGTTTCTTATGATATGATAGCATTTCATTACATTCATACACACTAATTTATTTAACCATTCCTTAAAGGTAAGTAGCACTTAGTTTCCAGTTCTTTGCTACTACAAAAAGAAATAAATAAAACTTCTATAAATATTGTTGTACATATAGGCCCTTTAATTCTTTTCATATTCAATTTTTATAAACTCTGTCAGTCTAGTCTAATTTTCAAAAAGAATATATTCTTATAGAAGAATATGACCCAGAAAGGAACTGGAGATGGAATGGGGTAGGGAAGAGTACCTATTTCATAGATGAAAAGCAGAGGATTCTGGAGAGAGTTCTTGTGTGAGTGAGAATTATGGGACCTTTATCAGAGAAGCTTTTCCCTCCAATAAAAATTCTCCTCCCAGTCACCTTTGTCTCTTCTAATTTTAGCTACACTGGTTTTCTTTGAGCAAGAACTTTTGGATTTTATATAAAATTCTTCTGTGATACTCTTTAAGGGTTCTCCCTACACAAATTTGAAGATAATTTTTTCTTTGTTTCTCTAATTTATTTATCACCTTTCATATCTGAGTTATACAGTCATGTAACCATTTGGAAGTTATCTTGAAATGTGGTATAAGTTGATGGTCTATACCTATTTTGTGCCAAACTGCTTTCTATTTTCCCAGCAGTTACTATAAAAGATTAAGGGTTAACCTCAGAAGCTGGAGTCTCTAAGTTTATTTTCTTCTGCATGTTGTATACTGAATATGTTCCCTGATCAACCTCACTACTTTTTAAACAGTACCACGTGGTTGTGATGATTACTGCGTTGTAGTGTATTTTGAGATCCTGTACTGCTAGGCCACCTTTACTCTCAATGTTTTTTTCATTACTTCCCTTGAGATTCATGACCTTTAATTCCTCTATATGAATTTCATTATTATCTTTTTATGGCTCTATAAAATAATCCATTGATTTTGGTATGTCACAGAATAAGTAATATAAATAGTATCATAATTTTTACTGTATCGGCACCTCCTATCCATTAGCAAGTCACATTTCTCCAATTATTTAGATATATCTTTATTCCTGTAAAGTGTTTTGTAATTGCATTCATGTGTCTTGGTAGACATATTATCAAGTATTTTATATATTTTGTTGTTATTTTGAATGGATTTTTCTCTTTTTATCTCTTCCTGCAGGGTTCTATTGCTAAAATATGTAAATTTTGATGACATGCAGGTTTATCTTATATTTAACAACTCTGCTGAATTTCTTAGTCATTTTGATTAATTTTAGTTGATTCATTAGTGTTCTTAAGATCAGAGGTATTGAACTTGTGACCTGATAGACTAGAGTAGCCCCAAACATAAGTAATTGGGAAACATTTAACAAAATAAATTAAAATACAGCATGACATCGGTAACATTGATTCGTAGTTTTCTAAGTCAATATGTGAGCATCTAGGTGATGCAATGGATAGAGTACTGGGCTTTGAATCAGGAAGACTCATCTTCCTCAGCTGTGTGACCCAGTGCAAGTCACTTAACACTGTTTGGCTCAGTACTTCATTTGTAAAATGAGTTGGAAAAGGAAATGGCAAACCATTCCAGTATCTTTGCCAAGGAATCCACAAATGTGGTCATGAAGAGTCAGACATGACTGAAACAGTTTAACAACAACAACATGTCAATACATGGCCAGCACGGATCTGCCTAGGTCAACTATCATATCATATACAATAGGAAGAGCTTTTCTTCCTCTTTGAGTATGTTTTCTTATTATAATAGCTAAAATTTATATCACTATGTTAAATAGTACTAGTGGTAAAGGTAATCCTATACTTACCATTACTGCTATCAAAAAGGCCTCTCAACTTTCTGCATTATATGTAATGTTTGCTCTCTGTGATATGTACTACTTAACATGTTAAGAAAAAGTCTATTTATTCCTATATTTTCTAATTTTTTAGAAAAATAGGTATTATATTTTGTCAAGGACATTTTCAGCATTTCTTAGTATAATTATTTAGCCTTTTATTATCCTACTATGCCTTTAAATATAATCTCTTATGTTCATTTTTCATATTTATCTTTTATGTTTGTGGTTTTCCTTGCATTGAACTAACTACATTTCTGTTAGAAAACTGACCTGTTCAAAATCTTTTTAATATGTTGTTACAGTCTATTTGCTAATATTTTATTTAATATTTTTGAGTCAATATTCATTGGGGATATTAGTTCATATAATTTGTTTCCCCTGCTTTCTCTCTCCTTGGTTTAGTTATCAAGATTATATTTGTATGATGGAAAGAGTTCTTTTCCTATTTTTCAAACTAGTTTAAGTAAAACTGATATTAATTATTCTTTCAATATTTCATAGAATTTATTTTATAAAATTCACTTTAAAATCAACCTATTCCTAGAATTAGTTTGGTTATTTTTTCCCCTAAATTAAATTTGGGAGTTCATTTATGTTTTTTTATTTCTTTTTCTGAAACTAAGTTAGTTAAATAATCCATTTCTTCTGCTAATTGGGATATTTTTATTTTTGTAAATATTCACACCACTTTATCTACATTATTGGTTTTCTTAGTATATAATTGAGGAAAATAATTTCTCTTAATTTCCTTTATTTCAACTTCAATTACTGTGAATTATCTTTTTTCATTTTAAAATACAAATAATTTGGCTTTCTTTCCTGTTTTTAAAAAATTATGCTAGCTATCTGTTTATCTATTTTGTCAGTTTTAAGCCAGCTTTTATTTATTCATTCAATGGGTTGGATTTTTTATAGTTTTTGTTTTATTTTGTTTCCATTATGTTGGTCTCTTCCTTGATTTTTTGAAATTTCTACTTTGGCCTTTAGTAAGTTTTATATTTGTTGCCTTTCTAGGTTTTATAATTGTATGACCATTCCATTAATTTGTTCTTTTTATTGTTTTGGATGAAAGCATTTAGAGATATAAATTTTGCCCTAAGGACAACTTTAGCTGCATCTTGTAAGATCTGTTATCTTATCTCACTGTTATTTACTTTCATCAAATTTTCTAAAATTTATTCTTTAACCCAATGATTCTTTATTGCTAAATTGTCGTCTCAATTTAATTTTAATACTTTTCTCAAAGGTCTTTTATTGAATATAATTTTATTATTGTGATCAGTTAAGGATATTTAGTACTTATGCCTTTATACATGGTGAGGTTTTTATATCATACAGTAGATGGACAATTTTTGTAAAGGCACCATGGAAGGCTGAAAATTGGAAAATCTATCATCCCTAAATTCTATTCTATATCTCTAGGTTCTATCCAAGTGCTTAACTTCATTCTTCCTTATTTTTGTTTATATTTCTCTAAGTCTGAAAGGGGCAGAATGAGGTCCCACACTATTATAATTTCATTGTTTACTATTCTCTGCAGTGTGATTAATTTTTCCAATAAGTATTTAGATGTTGTGCTATTCAGTGCCTATATATGAATTATTGATTTTGATATATTACCTAAGTGTCTTTAAGTATTAAGTATAATGTAGTTTACCTGCTTATGTTTTCTTATTGTTTCTATTTTTATTATAGCCTTATCTAAAAGCAGGATAGCCATCACTACTTTTTTTTTTGGTCTACCTGAGGCACAGATATCTTCTGTACCAGTCACTCATTATAACTCTTTGTGGATCTTTACTTTGAAACTGTGTTCTCTGTAAATAACATATTGTGGAATTCTGCTTTCTAATCTATTCTACTATCTTCTTTTGTTTAATGAGTAAGGTCATTGCATTCTCATTCATTGTTATGGTTAATTGTGTATTCCCATTCATCTTGTCCTCCAATAAGATTTTTTACTCTCTCTTTGCTCACACATGACCCTTTATGAATAAGAAGAATGTTGTAAAAAAATAATAAAGGAATTTAATCTAATACTTGTGATCTCTAAACGACACAATGTTTCACCCCATTGCCACTCTTCTCTCTGAACATGGGCATAGTTATTTCTTTTTTCACTAAAAATCTCCACCTACCCCCCTTTGACCTCTTCCTTTGGGCTTTGGAGTTTATTTTCCTTATGGATACTCCTTTATCTATCCTGCCTTTCCTCTTTAAATTCCTTCTCCCAGTCTTCAAGTATTTGCCTATTGAGTTTAATGTATTTCCATACCACTCTCTTTGTGTTTGTTTGGGTATATAAGTGTGTGTGTGTGTGTGTGTGTGTGTGTGTGTGTTCAACCTTCAACCTTTACCTAGTTCAAATGAAATTGAGATCCAAAGGATATGTTACCTAATCCATTCCTCAATGTTGATATTTTTTTCATAACATATACACTTAATAAATGCTTTCATTCATTAATTCGTCATCTATTTCCCTGTTGAATTTAATGTATTTCTACACCATTCCCCATGTTTGTGAGTGTTTAAGTGTGTGTATGTCCATCTTCCTTTACCTAGCTCAAATGAAAGTGAGGTTTAAAGGATATCTTTTCCCTAATTCCTTCCTTTATGTTGATATTTTCTTCATAATATATACCCTTAATAAATTTTTTTATTCAATCATTCTTCATCTCCTTGTTGTTGTTCAGTCATTCAGTTATGTCTGACTCTTTGTGACCCCATGGACCTTGGCAAGTCAGAGCCTTTTATTCTCTGCTATCTCTCAAAGTCTGTCCAAGTTCATGTTTGTTGTTTCCATGATGCTATCTATCCATCTCAACCTCTGCCATCCTCTATTCCTTTTGCCTTCAATCTTTGGTGGTTTTGTCTATGATTCCCTTTATCTCTATTCTTCAATCTCTCTTTATGAATTGGCTCATTCCTTGGTTCCTTACAAACACCCTCAGGTATTGCTCATACTTTAAAAACCTACAACTGAACCTACTATCCCTCAAATTATCTTCACCTATCTCTCTTCCCCTTTATAGTCAAATGCATGTACTCCTTGTCTCCACTTTTCTTCCTCCTTAGTCCTTCCAATCTAATTTCTGACTTCATCACTCAATCAAAATTGCTCTCTTCCACTGTAGGAATGATTTCTTAATTTCCAAGTTTTAAGATTTTTTTTCTCAGTCTCCATTCTTCTTAACCCCTCTGTAGCATTTGACCCATCATTCTGGAAACTCTTTCCTCCCTAGTTTTTGTTACATTGTTCCATTCTGATTCTTCTCTTATTTGTCTGACAAACTTTGACCAGACTGCTGGATCATCATGCATGCACTGCTCCCTAACTGTGATTGTTCTTCAGTTCCCATTGTCTCTCTACACTTTCACCTTGAGTTATGTCTTCAGTTTTCAAGGGCTTAATCATCATCTCTAGACAGATGACCTAGTTCTAATACTTCTCTTGAATTCCAGTACTTCATCAGCAAATGATGATTGGACATCTCAATCAGACCTCCCATAAGTCATTTTATACTCAACACACACAAAATAAAATTCCTTTATCTTTCCCCTAAATAAACCTGTCTCTATTCCTAACTACCCTTTTTCTGTCAAGATACTACCATTTTTTCAAGACATTTAGGTTTACAACTTCAGTGTCATATTTGACTCTTCACTCTCAATCCTTCCACACTGAATCTGTTGTTAAGGCTTGTCAATTCTTTAAATATTTTGAATCCAACTCTTCTTCTACACTCAGAAGCACTTAGACTACTGCAATAGCCTTATAGTTGTCTCCCTGAAATCTCTTCCTCTTTAAGTTATCCTCCAAAGAGAAGCTAAATTGATACGTGTTCCTGAATTCAGAACCCAGTACTCACCACCAAGCTGCCCACATATTGACTTAGAAAACTACAAATCAGCATTATCTATGTTACACTGTTATTTTAATTTATTTTGGTAAACATTTCCCAATCACACAGGTATTATGTGTCTGAGGTGAAATTTGAACTCATGAAGATGAGTCTTCCTGACTCCAGTTCTGGCACTCTATCTACTATACGACCTCTTGGCTATCTGTTTACAATATACCACCTTAGTAAATATCATTTTCTAAGTGCAATTAGTTCTGCCTAATCATCGATAGGGAACAAACTGGTGGAAACTCCTGAGTGACAGCCCTAGAAAATGCAGATGCTCAAGGTCATCTCCAGAACCCTGAGGGCAGTATCAGTCTGTTTGCATACAGGGAATTTAACTTGCCAATCTAGTTGTTATTATAAGAGGGATTCTATACTTCTTTTTCTTTTTTTTCTCTCCCATTCCATTCCCCTCATCCCCACCTCTTTTCCTATCTCCATGTACCCTTTCTCTTTTTTCTTCTTTCTTTCTTGCTTTCCCTTTTGTCCTTATCCTCTGTCCCTTACACCCATCGTGGGTTCAGGAAAAGATAGTCCTAGAACACTGAAGTTTGGTTATTTAGAAGAGATCCATGAAAATTTCCCACACAGACAAATATAGTATTCCTTTCTAAATCTAAATCACAATTTAACGTGTAAAGGGATAGGGCTTTCATGAAATTTTCTTAGTTATCTCCTGAGCCCTGTTCAAATTTTCAGGAATACGATTCTGATAAAATAAGTTCAGATTCTATGATTTAATGACATTTGAGCAAAAAGTATAAAACTGAAGGACAGGAAACTATCTCCGGGAAGATAGGAAGGTAGAAAAGGAGGGAGGGAGGGAAGAAGAGGGGGAAGAAAGGATACCCTCATCAAAAACTATCAAAGTAATTTTAAAACAATGATGCAGATAACTTCAGAATATGTAAACCATTTTAATCCAGGACTTTTAACTACTTAAATTCCATCTTCCACTGCACAATGCCAGACTCTAGCTGACATGTTCTTCAAAGACTCTAAGCAACAGAACTCAGCAGTGACTTCAGTTAGACAGGATCCTTCTGAGGTTTTCCAACTGACAGCTGTTTGCTTTGGGATTATGTAGTACTGAAACAACTCAGGAGGTGAATAATACAGCCAGCACCACGTTCCAGACCAGGCGTTTTTATTACAGTGATTTTAGCTCTGGGCAAGCTGCCGTAATCAGCACATTTTGACAGGAAATTCACTGACTATGTATTTTCTTCTTAAACTGTATGCAGCACTTAGACTACTTCTGAGTAAGATGCATGGAATGACTCTAATCAACACTTTGTGGTTAGAACAGCTAGACTTAACATTAACCATTTTTTATGCCTTAATTGTCAAAACTGTTTTCTTTTCAGACAAATTCAATCAACTTTAATGTTCAAAGTAAAATCACCCAAACCAGTTTATCTTCCCACAAGGCAAACAATCCATATCCTTCTATCACTGACTATTTCTCTTGGGATTAAAGAACTTGAAAGGAAGGACTTGGCTCAAGTCACACAGACCAGATGAAGGAAAATAGGCATTACCCAAGCCTGGGATGAGTATAGAAAAAGGAAAGAAAGCTTTTAATTTTACCAACATTGAAAATTCCAAATATCAAAATTTCAATGTATTTAAATTTTATTGGCAGCCTTGTTTTAATTTTTTAATTTATCTGAGAAAGTAAAAGAAGTGGCTCAGTAATGGAATGTGAGGAGTAGAAGTATCCCAGGCTCCTCCATCGGACCAAAGTTTCCAGGAAAGCTGATAAAAAGGAAAACTTCTCCCATCACCATCAGTAGGGCTCTGTGGACCATTTATTTGGGGAAGTTAAAAAGTTATCTGGCCTTATAGCCATAGTGTGGCAACAAGCCCAAACGTCAAGCAATTAAGTGGCAACATGCCAAGGCAAAGGAAACAGAAAAATGCAACCCTAGACTCCTATTTTGGGGGCATAGAGCGGAAAAGGACTGTGAGGTCAGAAGTCCTGCTCCAAAAGCCCCAGGGGAAAACATGAGTGGGTTGCAGGCCATAGAGGACCTTAAGAAGGACTTTAAAAATCAAATAAGAGAAGTGGAGGAAAAATTAGAAAGAGAAATGAGAAGGATGCAGGAAAAGTATGAAATGAGGGTCAGCAGCCTGACTGAGGAAAACAACACCTAAAAAATAGACTAACTCAAATGGCAAAGGAGGCCCAAAAGGGCAATGAGGAGAAGAATGCCTTAAAAGTCAAATTTGCCAGATGGAAAAAGAATCTCAAAAGTTCACTGAGGAGATTCATTCCTTCAGAGTTAGACTGGAGCAAATGGAAGCTAATGACTTTATGAGAAATCAAGATGCTGTTAAGCAGATCCAAACAAACTAAAGATTAGAAGGCAATGTGAAATATCTCATGGGAAAAACCACTGACCTGGAAAATAGATCCAGGAGAGACAATTTAAAAATTATTGGACTACCTGAAAGCCATGATCAAGGAAAAGAACCTAGAAATCACCCTTCAAGAAATTCTCAAGGAAAACTGCCCTGATGTTTTAGATCCAGAGGGCAAAATAGAGGTTGAAAGAATCCACCGATCACCTCCTGAAAAAGATCCCAAAAAGAAACTCCCAGGAATATTATAGCCAGGTTCCAGAATCCCCAGATCAAGGAGAAAATACTACAAGCAGCCAGGAAGAAACAATTTCAATATTGTGGAAACACAATCAGAATAGCCCAGACCTGGCAGCTTCTACACTGAGGGATCGAAGGGCATGGAATATGATATTCCAGAGGGCAAAAGAACTGGGAATGAACCCAAGGGTCACCTACCCAGCAAAACTGAGTATTTTGTTTCAGGGGAAAATATGGGCATTCAGTGGAATAGAGGACTTTCAAGCATTCTTGAGGAAAAAACCAGAGTTGAATAGAAAATTTGACATCCAGACGCAAGAAGTAAGAGATGCCTGAGAAGGTAATCAGGGAAAAGAAATCAAAAGGAACTTATCAAAGTTGAACTATTTACATTCCTATATGGAAAAAGCAATAACTGTGACTGATGATATCTTTCTCACTATGAAAATAATGGAAGAAGGGGGTGTGGTCATATGAATACATATGTGAATGTGTGTGTATATGGTTACAGTTATATATGGATAGAGGGCATAGGTTGATTTCGTTGGGAAGGGAGAGTACTCAAGGGATGAAATTATGAGGTGAGAGAGGAAAGTGGCAAGAGGAGATGGGAGAGACATGGTAGGGTAAACTATCTCATGTAGGGGAAGTGGGTGCAAAGGAGGGGGAGAATAAGGAAGGCTAAAAAGGCAAAACCACATTCACATTGAATTTGGTTCAGGGAGAAAAATGACATACATACTAAATGGGATATCTCAACCTGCAGCAGGATAGGAGGAAGGGGGATGAGAGGAGGGATGATGGATGGGAGGGCATCCTTGGGGTGAGGGGAGGTTGGAAGTACCCACTATAGAAGAGGGACAGGATCATGTAGGGAATGGACCAGGTGGGGGGTGGGATGAGTGGGAGGGAATTTTAAGCAGCCTTGTACAATATATCTACTATGGTAATGTTTTGCATAGCTAGACATGTACAATATATACTGAATTACTTATCTCCCAAGAGGGAATGGGTGACAAGGGAGGAAGGAAATGGATCTGAAATTCGAGGTCTCAACATTAAATGTTTCAAATATATATAAATACTATTATTAATACTCTTTTGCCTATAATTGGGAGATAAGATGTGCAGGCATTGGGATACAAAGATTCATCTTCCTCTAATGGAAAAGTCGATGGGGGTATGGGAGAAGGTATGGGAGAGAGCAGATTGGAGGAACCGATATCTTGTGGGACTGCTATTCTGGGAGGTTGGGTAGGGGAATAATGGGGGGAAAATGATTGTAACTCAAAACCTGGGGGAAATGAATGATGTAAAACAGAAGTTAATAAAGTATTTGTTTAAAAAAAAAAGTTACTTGCTATCTCCCATAATAGTTACTGATGTTGTGCTGAACCATCTAACCATCTAGCCTCCATTCCTGGTGATCATTCTTTCTCATCTGACCTGTGCTGGCCACACTTGCTGCTACAGCAGCTCATCTACTAAGTGACTAGTTGGATTCACTCACCAGATGTTCCTCCTACCTTACACAAACACAAAAATCACAAGGGAAGAGGGGGGTGAGAGTGGGACAAGTCAAGGAAGGACTGTGCTCTCTCTCCAATTAGGTGCTGGCCCTCAGCAAAGTTGTGAAGTGAACAAAGTTATGAATTAATTTATGAAAAAGTACTAGAGCCTTAATGTGTTCTCTCTTCTCAGTGGCATTGGCATTAAACAAATAGAAGGCCAGAGAAGATAATACTGAAACCAAAGGAAAAAAAAGAGCCCTCATTTTAGGCTGATGGGAAGCCCGATGAGGAAGATCTTTTGACAGAAACAGTATAGGGTTGAACTGTGCAGCCTCCCTAGTGATGGCTTCTTTTCATCTGGCCTATGCTGGCCATATCTGCTGCTACACAGATTGGAAAAAGGTACATTTTAAAAAACTGACTACTCTTTTGATTTTATTAAAATTCAGAGCATATTAGCTAGACTTTCTATGGAACATTTAAGGTAAGGATGGACTAGAACCTTACAGGATAAGAAGGCAAATGAGTTGATACGTACTATTCTAGGGAATAACCACATTAATCAAAGAACTAGTGAAGTATTGAAAAGTATGTATTATTTTTGCATATGTAAGTTGTTTTAGGTGGTTAAAATGCATATTAAAAATTATCAGGACTTGGTTCCTATTTCACTATAAGTTACCCCATAACTCTATTTAATAACTTGTTATATACAAATGTGACCTGAGCTGAAATTTATTCATTAGTGAGCCTACTTTGTGGGAAATAGCACATTTATATAATCCTTCTAAGTAAAAAATTGTTATATGGACTCTAAACAGCCCTTTCAGTGGAAGATAATTTATTAGGGCTAATACTAATAGCTTACATACATGGTCTTAAATGTTTCTAGAATACTTTAATACACTATCTCATTTGATCCTCATGAGAACTCTGTGAGATATTTGCTATTATGCATTTTGCCTATGAAGAAATTGAGTTACAGAGAAGTTAAGTGACTTGCTAGGGTCACAAAAGTAATAACTAGCTAAGGAAGGATTCAACTCCATATTTTTCCAATTCATAGGTTAGTAGTCTATCCACTAGGCCACACTGCCTCTCAGTAGGGAGTAAAATGTCTGTAATATTCTACACGGCATCAAATCAACCTCTTAAGTATCCCCCAAACAGCTATAGATAACCTATAATAAGTAAAAAATATCAAATGAGAAAATATTGGTTAAGCATTTAGCACAGTGCTAGCACATAGTAACATAGTGGCCAGTACATAATAGCTATTATATGTTTATTCCCTTCAATTTTCCTTTGTCCCACTTTCCCCTAAAATATGAAGGTTAATGACACCTTGTACAACATCTTAACAGATTTCCATCAACAAGAGGTGACATTTAGGAAGGAAAGGATATTTTTTGAAAGACATGTATGTATTCTTTTAAAATCAGGACTATTTAAAAAATATTTAACTAAATAATAAATGATTGGGTTTTGTCCTCGTTCAGAGAAAGGTTGAGAAAAATACAGAGCTTTTAGTCATCCATAAGCTCAATTTGAGGCAAAAATGTAACTTTAGTAATTGAAAAAGTGATCATTTTTATTTTGTTATAAACTTGTGGTGTATAGGTATATTGAACTCTCAATAAGGAAGCTCCCTACAATGTTACAAAGAGCCAAGTCATTTGTGACTTATCAATCAATTAATAAATATTTGTTAAGTCTCTACTATTTGCCAGGTACTCCACTAGTTTCTGGGGCATACAAATAATAAGAATAAAACAGTCTTTATTCTCAGAAGTTTCATTTTAATCAGGGAGAGAATTATAAATATAAATATAAATATAAGCAGCATAAATATAAAGAGACTGAATATAAATAAATCAGAAATAGTTTAAAAAACAAGGTAGTTTGGGAATGAGGACATTAGCTGTAGGGAAGATCAGGAAAAACTTCATGTGTTTGAGTTGAGTTTTGAGGGAAGAAAGATTCTTTGAGATAGAGGTGAAAAAGAAGTACGTTTTGGACAGGGGAGGTAGCAGGTATAAAGGCACTGAGATTAGAAATGGAATAGAGTTAGAAGGAGCATTGGCATGTGCCCTGGCCTTTCCTTCAGGCAAAATAAAGTTAGAATATGTATGAGGAAATTATTTTAACCTTCATTTGAAAACCATTATTTCTATTTGTCTCAAAATTTAAGTTTTGAGAAACAAAGCATTCCCCTTTAAGAAAAAAAAGATGTTTTTCTTTTTCTTTTTTTTCGTGAGCCAGAAGTCTACAAAGCTCAGTAAAGAAACTAAATTGATGGTGATTACACATCAGACAAGAAGAATTGGGGGTGAGCTCCTCAATGAGAAGCCAGATAGAAGAAAATATGACCTCCGAAAATACTATTTGTTTATGTAGGATGAGAAAGGGAAAGGTAAGAATTCTGGGAAAAACTATAGTGGTATAAAAAAACAAAAGATATCAATTAAACTGTATTTTTTAAATGTTAAAGTGTCATAAAAATGTTAGCTATTATCATTACTCTTTATATTACATTGGCTGAGGATGGGGTGAAAGGATGTGCTCAAAAGTCTCAGGGATGTAAAAAGCAACTTAGGTGGCACAATGGAAAAAGCACCAGGCCTGGAGTCAGGGAGATCTGAGTTTAAATCTAGCCTTATATCCTTCCTAAATGTGTGACCTTGGGCAAGTCACTTAACCTCTGTTTATCTCAATTTCTTCAACTGTAAGATGGGGTACTAATAGCACCCACTTAGCAGAGTTGTTGTGAGGATTAAATGAGATAATAATTGTAATGCACTTAGCAGAGTGCCTGGCACGTAGTAGGTGCTATATAAATGTTAGCCATCATTTTTATTGGGTCAGCTAGGTGGTGCAGTGGACCAAGTCCACTGGTCCTGGAGACAGGAAGGCTCATCACCTTCTTATGTTCAAATCGGGGCTTGGAGACTTGCTATCTGTGAAATTCTGAGCAACTTATTTAACCCTGTTTGCCTCAGTTTCCTCATTTGGAAGATGGAAATGGAGAAGGAAATGGTAAACCATTCGGGTATGTTTAACAAGAAAACCCCAAATGGAGTCATGAATAGGTGAACATAACTAAAAAGAAATGAGTAACAAAGCATTCATATTATTATTATATAATTATTGAATAAACCATGTGAAAATGCTATATAATTAATACTGCCTTTATTGGTTATCACAAAGTCTTCGACTTAGTTTTACACATGTAATTTTTTCAGGTACTGTATATATAACATGTATGTACAAGATATTATATATAATAGACCCCAAACTCTAATTTGATATACAAATGGAAAATGATTCTCTCTTTAAAATATACCACTAACACAATAATGTCAAGAACAACTGATATTTTATGAAATAGTTTAAAGTCTTTAAAATTCCATCTAGCCTTGAAGCCATTACCATGTCTTCTAAATGGAACTAAGTATGGCTTCCAGATTAAAGAGTGTGCTAAAACAAAATCTGATATTCATGGAACAAGTTGGTTTAATGTTAATATGCACATGCACACACACACACATTAAAGACCTTCAACATCTCATCCTTCAAGAATATCAAATTATCATTTGGATTCACTAAGTCAAAATTTCATAATATATAGCAAGGAAACATAGGGGCTGCAAGTTCAGGACATGAATGTGGAAGTCAAATTGAACTAACAGGTGAAGGTGACAATTGTAAATACTTTTGATTTTTCCAAGCAAATCCATTGATCATAAAACTCAAGGAGAAATTTATGGCTGTATAAGTCAAGAAACTTAATGGCATCCTGAAATCAAAGTTAAATTGAAAAAGCAAATTAAAAAAACATAACACCAATACAATATCATTTAAACATGTACTTTCATAATTGTTATATGTACCATAATAATTTGGAAAGTATTAGAACAAAATATGTACAATATTAATGAAATTATGACCCTATTCCCCTATGATAGCTATGAAAAAAATTAATATTTCCTCATCCAAAAGGAGGAAGAAGGGGGCAGCTAGGTGGCGCAGTGAGTAGAGCATCGGCCCTGGAGTCAGAAGGACCTGAGTTCGGATCCGGCCTCAGACACTTAACGCACACACAAATAAAAACCTAGCCATGTGACCTTGGGCAAATTACTTAACCCCAATTGCCCTCCAAAAAGCAAACAAAAAAAGGAGGAAGAAGGCTGAGGAATGTTCTCAAAGCACATAATAAATGTTAAAAAAAACTTTCAAAAATAATTTTCAAACAAATAGACATCATTTCACCAAACATAGTAAAATGCAAGAATAGGTACATACCACGGGATTTATTTAACATAATTGAAACCAGGTTATCCACCCCCACCCAATACCAGTGGAGTTCAGAAAATGCCTAGGATCCATGAAAGGAATCAAAAGACCTGCAATAAACCACATCCACATGAACTCAACAATATGTTGACAAATGAACAAGTGGCTCAGTCATAATTTATTTGTGGAAAGGGAAAGGTTTATGATAGCAATTCAAAACCTGGTCATCACCACCAGTAATTATAAGTGAGGTATCTTTAAGCAGTCTGGAATTACTGATCAAAGCAAATTATGCAAAGACATGATAAAAAAAAAACAACCTCTGTAATACAGCACTAAAGGCTATAAAAATTTAACACCTACTGAATACTTAGGCAAGGTACAATCTAGTGGTTAGAAATATACAAGAGAGGGGAGGCTAGGTGGCACAGTGAGTAAGAGCGTCGGCCTCGGAGTTGGGATGACCCGAGATCAAATCCAGCCTCAGAAAATGAGCACCCACGCATAAATAATGACTAGCCGTGTAACCTTGAGCAAGTTACTTAACCCCAACTGCTTTAAAAAAAAAAAAAGAAATATACAAGAGAAGCCCAATATCTTTCATAAACCAATAGAAAACAAATACAAGTCCTATAAATACAGACATCAAATTATCTTTGAGAATTCAATAAATAAACTGTACTAGAACCAGATTATTATCATAAATATAAGTGCTGCCCATATTTACCCAGATATAACATTGACAAAGTTTTACAAGTGGAATATTACTAGATATCTTCAAGTTAGGCAGATTGATAAAGATGTGGCAGAAGAAATTAAAATCATGTGGAAACAGGATGAGGTACAATTCCTCTCTCTCATTCTGTCTATTTACTAGAGTTGTCCCAAAGATACTTTCAGTGAGCGTAAAGAAGGTTAGATTACATTGTAATATTATGCTCAATTATTTTACATTCCTCAGCATAATTCTGCAGAACATTAAATATAAAAGAATAATGGCAAATTAATGTCATGTCCCAGAACTTTCTACCTAAATTCCATCTAAAATATCAGAAATAGATTAATAGAAATATAATATCTTAACATTTATACAGTACTTTAAGGCTTACAAAGTATATTACATCATCTTATTTAATCTCCATAAAACAACTTTGAGGAAGGTATTGTATTCTTGTCATCTTACAAATGAGGAAATGGTCACAGTGAGGGTAAGTGGCATAAACATACAAGTTGTATGTATCAGAAGAGTTAAAAACAATTCTCTCCAGACTCCAAGTGCAGCACTCCTCCCCAATTTCTTCATTGTGCTACATTTCTGCCTTCACCATAAACATGAATCACAGGAAATAGAAAGTAACACCAAACAATTTCAGAATAAGAAATCATAATGAGAATATCATTGTGCTCTTGGCATCATTAATTAATGCCCAATAAACATCAATGAACATGGAACAAATCAGTCATTTGCCAAATTTATATTAGCCTTTGAAACTTTGTACATGCAAAGAAGAAAGACTGGGGGAAACAATATCCACAGCAGGAACCTACTAAAACTCTTGGAGAGAAAGTATGAATGTTAGAGAAAACATACAGAAAAACTACCTATTTCACAGTCTGTGTGAATTGCAAATAGCAAAGTAATGTCAAAAACATCATCCTTTACCATAATTCTACCCACATATCCTATATACATTCACAGAAAAAAAGGCTAAAAACTTGAATTCCTACAAAGTTAAAAGGCACAAAGCTACTCCTAAGAGAACAAGAAAATCAAAAGAGCACACAGATTTCAGAGTGTTTACCCACAGCAGATTTAAATTAAAATAAAGTTCAGATTTTGCAAGTACATATATCGATTTCTGGAAACCTATGCTAGGTACATTAAAAGAATAACACGGCTGGGTCAGAGAAAGAAAATATACCGGATCAATACTTCAAAATGTTTCAAAAAATCAAATATGTAGTTCAGGATTGTGGTTCATGGAGCAGAAGGTAGGATGAAATAATACAATTTTCCCAATTTAAATCATGGGAAAAATCATATTTTATATACTTATATAGATATGTATAAACATACATTTGTGAAATATTTGTCTGTCCATATTTATTTTTTTAAAACTGAAGTTGAAGTCAATAGATTATAAAGTCTGATATTTGTTCATGAGAAGAAAAAAAGAACCAAGCAACAATTCCCATTCAATTCAAAGTGTCTCTCTGCTTTGGAGAAGTACATTTCCCTCTTGATCTTTACCTCACTTAATGGTACAGAGCTATCAAAGGAGTCCCCTAACACTTGGAGATCCTATAAACCTAAGCTACAAGGTTTATAGTCTTACAACCTATAAGGCAATAAACCTGTAAACTCCTTCCTGCCCACTTCAGACAGTTCTTTGTAACACAAATCAACAAATTCAACCTGCAGAAAACACTTCATTCTGCAGTCATTTCCTTTTAAGCTGAGCATGTGTTTGCCCCCCAAATCTGTGTTTAATTAAAGCTAAGAGTTTAATCAATGCCTTCTCCCAGAAGCTTTCTATTCCTTCTGGCTAAATAGATGTCACAGTCATAGTTACATTTTTTTCAAGAATTTATCGCCATAATTGTAGTACAACCTCAGCCTTCACAAGATCTCTCTGCCACACTCATTACTCCAGCTTTCTGAGGAATCTCTCCTAGGCCTTCTTTTCAATGGCTTACTATTAGCTAAGGCAAAGTCCAGGATATATAAAACACCATAAGGAACCTGAAACTTGGCAAAAGTTAGACCCAAAGTCTAGGTTTACTGAGCTTTTCAGGATCTAGACAAAGCTAATCTGGTACATAAGGTAAGAACCATTTCTACCCTTCCTGTCTGAATTCTACCTAAGCATTTATCAAGTATCTACTGTGCTAAAACTCAATGATACAAAGAAAAGGAAGGGGACATGGGCGGGGGGGGATTGTTCCTGTTATGGAAGGGCTCAAATTCTAATGGAAGACATAACATGCAAATACACATGTACAAACAAGATATATAAGAGGACAAACTGGAGAATATAAACAGAGGAAAGAAACTAACATTAAGGGAGATAAAGATAAGGCAAAGCATGTTATAGAAGATGGAATCCTAGTTGAGATTTTCAGAAAAAAAAAAAACCAGAAGACAGAAATGAGAAAGGAAAAAAATGCAAGCAGCAAGGAAATGGAGCGGCTTGCACTTTGAATAGCAAAGAGGTTCATGCCATACGTTGGCAGGGGTACGTTGGAGGGTAAGGAGGCAGGAAATGTAAGAGGGCTGGAAAGGCAGAGGGGACCAGATTATGAAGGACCTTAAAAGCCAAATGGAGTACCTATTTTTTTTTGCTTTTTTTTTTAATGGGGGAGGGCAGGGCAGGGCAATTGGGGTAAAGTGACTTGCCCAAGATCACATGGCTAGTAAGTGCTAAGGATTTAATATTTGATCCTGAATGTGACAGGGAATAACTAAAGTTTATTGAATGGAAGTAAAGGGAACATGATCAAACCTGAATTCTAAGAAGATCAGTTTGGCAGCTGAATGAAGGACGGAATGGATGGAAGAGAAATTTGAGTCAGGGAGATCAATCAGTAGGTGAATATAATAATTCAGGCAAGAAGTGATGAGAACCTACACCTGAGCAGTGTCAGTGTCCAAGGAAAAAAGGTTTATATATGAGAAATATTATGAATGTGGGAATGACAGCACTGGGCAATTGACTGGAAATAGGAGGTGAGAAAGCAAGAAGTCAAGGATGATGTCTACAGTATCTGGTGATTGAGAGCATGGTGATGCCCTTAACAAGTAAGAGTCCAGGACACACCACTGAGCTATAGCCACAGAGCAGAAACAAAACACAGAAGATATTCTGTAAAGGAGACTGCAAAGGACAGGCAACTAGATAGAACAGAACCAGGAGAGAGCAGTGTCAAGGAAATTTAGAGAGGAAAAAGAATTTGGAAGGAAGAAGTTGTCAAAAATGTTAAATACCACAGAGAAACTAAAAGGATGAGGAATGAGTAAAGGTCATTGGATTTACCAATAAATAAATCATCGGTGAACTTGTAGAAAGCAATTTCAATCAAGTTGTAAAACAGAAGCCAGATTATAAGGTATTCAGAATGGAATGGGAGGTAAGAAAGTGGAGGCAACATAGCAGGCTTTTTCCATGCATTTGGCTGTGGAAAGAAAAAGATAGAGGATGATATTTTGAGAACATGAGAGAGTCAAATGGATTTTTTTAAGAATAGGAGAAATCTCTCCACATATTTGTAGGCATCTGGAAAGTACATTATTAATTGGTTGCCTTGACCACTGAAGTCTGATATGCAATTCCTTTAGAAAACTTTCAAAGTTTGATGTAAGGGATTACATCTGATTTATAAATGGTAGTTTACATTTGCTACCTAATATTGATCATGTCTGAATTATACAGTTCTTTTGGGCAAAGAATACTGAAAAACTTTGAGAAACAAGAAATATAATGTAATCTTTAAATAAGTTGTAAATAGAAGGGTAAAGTGTCTAAGTGTAAGAATACCATTTCAAAGTTATTTTACCAAATAATTCATTAAACATTACAATGCCATATACTCTGAATTGTCTAAAATAACTTTAGCTCTAAGTATCAAAGCAGCCTGTGAAAATACAAACTCTCAAAACTGTATGCCTGGCTATGTCATATAGCAACTTGTCTTTTCTATAGAAGTACCATTGAAGATGAATCACTATTTAAAATAACCAGGAGACATTTAATGTAGTTTTAAATAAAGAGAACAGAATTAACAGTAACATGGATTCTCCTCTTGCCCATGGCCTTCATACATATAGGATTTCTGGGCAAAAGACCTATGGTAGTATCTGCTTTCAATTGTAACAATAAGCATAATGGAAACAAGTTGACAATAAAGGTTGGCTTCTTAAGAAAGGCAAGATTGACTAGAAAGAATGACCTACTGTGATCATCCTTAATTATTCTATACCACCTAGAACAAGTAGCTATCTAAAATACCCAGTAAGAAAAAGCAAAAAAGGAACGTGATAAATGTCGCAGGGGGTGTGGGAGAACTGGGACACTAACGCACTGTTGGTAAAGTCATGAATTGATCCAACCATTCTGGAGAACAATTTGGAACTATGCCCAAAGGGCTATAAAACTGCATGCCCTTTGATCCAGTAATATCACTACTAGGCCTGTATCCCAAATAAACAAAAAAAGGAAAAGAACTATTTGAACAAAAAATATTTATAGCCGTTCTTTTTGTGGTAGCTAAGAATTAGAAACTGAGGGAATATCTATCAATTGGCTGAACAACAATTATAATGGAATATTATTGTGCTATAAGCAATGACAAGCAGGAGAATTTCAGAAAAACATGGAAAGACTTACATGAACTGATACAAAGTGAAATTAGTAGAACCAGGAGAATACTGTACATAGTAAGCAATATTACATGGCAAAGAATTGTAAATGACTTGTCTATTGTCAGCAATGCAATGAGTCAAGACAATCCCAAAGGATTCATGATGAAAATGCTGTTTGCCTCCAGAGAAAGAACTGATGTCTGAATATAGATAGAAGCATACTTTTTGTTGTTGTTGGTTGTCCTTATCTTCTTGTACAAAATGACTAATATGGAAATGTTTTTTATGATTGAATATGTATAAGACTGCCCACCACCTCAGTAAGAAGGTCAGGAAAGGAGGGAGGGATACAATTTGGAACTCAAAACTTCAAATAAAACAACAAATGTTTAAAATGTTTTAACATGCAATTGCCGGGGGGGGGGAATATTCTATAAAATAAAATATATAGGCAGATAGAGAAAACATTTTGATCAAATATTCAACCATACAATCACAAATCTGCTTGAGAAATAAGTCCTTCCTGGGACGGCTAGGTGGTGCAGTGAGTAAGAGTGCCGGCGCCAGAGTCTGGATGACCTGGGATGGGTCCCAGCCTCAGAAAATGTGCACCCATAAATAATGACTGGCCATGTAACCTTGAGCAAGTTACTTAACCCCAATTGCTTAAAAAAAGAAGAAAGAAGTTCTTCCTTATAGATAGATATTCATTAACCGAGTTCTTACAAATTTTTTGGAGGAGGGATGGCAGGGCAACTGGAGGTAAGTGACTTACTCAAGGTCACACAGCTAGTAAGTGTGTCAAGTGTCTGAGGCCACATTTGAACCAGGTCCTTCTGACTCCAGAGTCAGTGCTGTATTCACTGCACCACCTAGCAGCCCTGTTCTTACAATTCTTTAGCCAAAATGAACAAAATTTTCATAGGTGACTCTCAGGAAAAGCTTTCCATTTCTTTAAGTATTGGACTATGGCAACATAATCACACTTGAATTGAAAGGACTCATTTCTTCTGGTATTAGGGCTGTTGCAGTATTGAAAAAGTATATTTATCTCCTCAGGTATGCATCTTGTCCTTCTACACTAGACAATACAACATAATCCCAGGGATTAGATTTTACATGATTTTTCATTCCTATCACATCATACTACACACTGCATAATCAAGTATTCAATAAATATTTGTTGTTGATTAAATATTAACTGACAACCATTTTGTTTCATCATTTTCCAGTCATATCTGACTCCTCATGACCCCATTTGTTTTGTTGTTTTTTCTGGCTGAGATACTGGAATGGTTTGCCATTTCCTTCTCCAGCTAATTTTACAGATGAGGAACTGAGGCAAAGAGGGTTAAGTGACTTTGCCCAGGATCACACAGAGAGTAAATGTCTGAGGCCAAACTTGAATTCAGGAAGATGAATCTTCCTGACTCCAGGCCCTGCACTGTATCCAGTGAGCTGCCTAGCTATTCATATCCCAAGAACAGAAACACAGAATTCCTTCTAACCTGTCTTAGCAAATGAATCTATCAACCAGTCAGCAATATGTGGAATAACATCTCTGTTTTCTATTATACTAGAAAGTTATGGGGTAGGGGACACTTATGAGTCAAGGATTCTAGTCAGTTAAGAGTTGAATTTACCAAAGGAATACTATACTACATATACATAACTATGAGGAAACCAATTAAAATTATCCTATTTATTATATCTTCATTTGAATACCAATATAATCAACAAAACTTAGAGATTACTGTTCACTGTTCCAACTCTTACACTATATATAACCTACATATACACACATACATACATATAAACATACATGCATACATATATGCACACATGTACCACTATACTGCTGGTTCTTGGAACCATTCTGTGACCATTTACATAGACTCTGGGAGCCATTTCTATTAGAATGTAAGCTCTTGGAGAGCAGGGATTTTTTTTTTTCATTCTTTATATGTATAGTTTCAGTGCCTAGTATAAGCCTAGTACATTGAAGGAATTTAGTGTTTATTAACTAATTTATGGCATAATCAGACTCAATGACAAAGTTACATAAAATCCCATACAAACTCTGGAAGCCAGGACAAAACAAACAGGTAAGAGTGATTGAAGACATTAAAGTTACTTGCCTGGAATTTACTCTTCTTTTGCTTCTGCCCCTTGGAATCCTTCATTTTCTTAGTTGCAGTTCAGGTGACTACTTACTACCTATCTATGCAAATATTGTGCAGACTAAGCCCCACTTCCCAGGAAAGTTTAATCTCCTTGTGCACACAGATTGTTTCTATCTCCATTGGCCTAACTCACTGTCTTGCACACAGTAGATACCTAACAAATGCTTGTTGGACTCAGTTGACTTGCAACCCTCTTATTGATTCCCTTCTCAAAAACAGAGAGTTTGCAAATATTTCCATAACTGGTAAAGATTAGTTTTGTCATATGCAAATCTAATTCAGTATTCTAAATTCTTTAGTTCTAAATAATGTTAATTTCTGAGAAGTAACTACAACCTATGGCTAAAATGGATCGACAATTAAGTAGAAAACTAGTCAAATTTATACGATTGTATGAGAAAAGTTGTTTACTTGTTACTCTTTTAATGATGAGCATTTCTAGCAAACAAAATCCCAATGTATAATTAATTTTAAAGATATTTTAAGAGGTATATGAAGTAGAAAAAACCATTACCCATTCATATTCCCATACATTGAAAAATCTAACATAAGAGGAAATTTTTGCTAAAAGAGTGACTCAGTTCTGACTCTTGGCCTGAACATTACTGCTACAATATTCCCAGGACATGTAGCAAGCTAATTTTTAAATAAACTACTTATCCATAAAATACCTCCATAAAATATTCAAACTCCTCTGAGCTTCTGTCAAGCTCTCTATTAAGGTTGCAAATTTTTTATTAGCTACTAACACATAAAAGAATTCATTTTACATGCTGCTCACTGTGAACAGAAGAATAAACAAATACTGCCATTCAAACTCAAATCCAGCCTACATTGAGGCTTGATGCAGGTCTGTGAGAAGATTATAATTAGACTGTGAAACCCTAGATTCTAAGCTGTTCCCAAAATCATCTTTGACATTCTATTCATCTACCTTTGATTTCTCTCATTAAGAGAAATTAAATTCACCAGCCACTGTGCAATGAGTATACACACACATGCACACAAAACATACATGTATGCATGTATGAATACATATGCATGTATTAACTACAAAGAACAAACTCTGTTGAAAAGCTCTTCATATTATATTGCTCCAACTTTCTGGGTAAATATTTATGTACATAAAAAACTAAATAAAATGAAAATAGCTTACGTAAGGGCAAAAAAATATCTAAAAAATAAATACTAACAGTTTACTTTGCTACCATGATAATGATAGCTAACATTTACCCAGTGCTTACCATGTTCCAAGCACTATGTTAAGCATTTTACAATTATATCTCATCTGATACTCACAACTACCATTGGAGATAGGTGCTATTTAATATTTGATCCCATTTTACGGATGAGTAAATTGAGGCAAATAAAGATTAAGTAATTTGCCCAGGATCACACAGCTATTAAGTGTCTGAAACTGGACTTGAGCTCAGGTCTTCCTGATTCCAGGCCTAGTGCTCTATACACTGTTCTACCTGGATACCAATGATAAACTAAAATTTGGGATCAAGACATAAAATACTGAAGCCTAATATTAATTTTCCCTTATAAAAGTAAATGTCTACTCCTTTAAAGTTTTATTTTGATTCCTCATCATGTAATAAACCCAGACTCAAAGAAGGGATCATCTAATTCAACCCTTCCATTTTACAGGTTAGAAAACTGAGACCCAGATGACTTGACCAATGTCACAGGTAGTGACCATCAGATGTGGAATATGAACCCAGCTCATCTGACTCCAGAGTCAATTTTCTTTCTACTGCATCACATGTCAAGGAGTGACCCTGGGTCATCCCAGTGAAGTATAAACTCTGGAGAGATGATGTACAGAAAAGCAATCATACTTGACTCAAAATTAATGATACAAATTCCTTTATTTAAGATCACATAAGAAAATATAGTAGTTCTTAGAAAATATATAAGTAGATGAATAGTCTAAAAGTGTAAGAGACATATTTTCAGAATTTTAATGCTATTAGATCTTTCTGTAATAACAATGCTATAGTTATTCAATATTCATGTGTGGGAATACTGAAAGGATGAAGATCTGTGTGAAGGAGTGTCTGACAGCTCTGTGAATCCTGAGCAGCCTCCCTTGGAGACTTTCTAGCTATTAATTTAGCTGATGCATTAACCATTTTTTAATTCAATACTTGCAAGATTCACAAAATTATGTTTGTAAAACATTTTTAGTTCCTTAAAAAAGGCTCTCCATAAAAACAATACATTTAATAATTATGATTTTTAAAGCCAAGGAAAATGGGGATGAATTCCATAAAATCTAGATAGGTAAAAATTATGTTTTTATATTATCTTAGCATATATCCAGGCATGCATAGCATGCAGCACCACATCTCTTGATATCTTGTTAATATTTATGTAAGATGAGTATTAAAAATTTAAAAGAAAATTTAATGTGTCTTCTGGAGGGGCTAGTCAAAATAAATGTCTATGGACTAGAATTTTTTTTTCTTTATCCCCAAAATATGTACATTTAACATAAATGATTCTATTTTCCCTATGAGGAATATATTTTTAAAATAGCAGTGACTTAAGAGCAAATTCTACATTCTTCAAGAAAATGAAAAATACACATGGACATAGAGATGTCTTAATCTTCATCTTTTTTATCTTCTATAGTACAATATCCTCCTTTATTAAATGTCAAACAGTGTTGAATAAATATCTACTGAATTCCAGTTAAACCAGTCTCATTATGCAACTTCCCCACTCCTACCAAATATCGACTTCACATTGTGTATCTTTGCTAGTGCTCTTATCTAGGATGAAATGCCCTCTTTCTTCTGCTGATCTAAATACAATCACCCTTCAAGCATTACCTCTTCTGAATGAAACTTGACCTGACAATTCCAACTTTATACCTCCTCTAATTACTTTTTACATGAATCTTGAATTATCTGTAGACCAAAATTTAGCATTTATATACTGCATTGGTATATATTGTCATATACAGCACCATTTTGGTCATTTTTTGTGTAATTATAGCTGATCCTCCCAAATAGACTGTGAGATTCTTATGGGTAGTTAAAGTAATGTGCTAATTTTCATATTTGTTCTATTATTCAATAAGTACTTAGTAGTTGTCTGCCATGTGTGAGACATTCACCATATGATCTGTTTCATCACCATACTTTTTCCACATATGATGGTCAAGAGGCATGAGTGAAAGGGACACTAAAAGGTAACAAAGGTCAGGAGGAATAGAAAGTCCCTATTAAGCATTAGACTTGTCTGATGATAAGTAAATATTAAACTTAGGCAGTGTCCACATGAACAAAGCCTAAGTGAACATGACTACCCTCTATTCAGTCCAATTCACAGTGACATCTATATGAATTGATGAAGAGTAGGGGATGTAAAGTGCTAATTTCTCCACTCAAAAGATAATATTATTGTTATCTATAATGGATTTGGCCCTTCAAATACTATCTGGTCTGGACAGTTAATAATTAATGTATTATTTAGTCACTTTTGCAGATACCATCCTTTTCATAATGTTCTCACATCAGGATTAGTGTGGAGTTCTTCTCTCCTCCTATGTTAATCATTCTTCAACATGGTACCAAGACACAAGTCATCTACAAATAATGGAAGTTCCAAGGGGAAAGGAATGTCAGCTGACTCAGAGATTTGGATAGGTAATCAGAAAAAAAAAATTATATAATCAATCAGTGTATGATATCATCCTACATGGATATGTGATTTCAATACTTCATAGTTTTCTACCAGCACTCAAAAATTCATCTAACTATCTCTCAGTTTTCTAACCTACACTATTCCAGGCTGTACTATATTACTAGTTCATTGTCCCTCGCCAATTCTGGTAGCAAACAAAGTGAGCTGCAATGAACAGAGTTAGGAGGGTCTTTACAGGACATCACTACTATATGTCATTATAAGGCTTCTAAAGCTTGATCCATACCATCTTCTAGACTTTTTAAGTGATACATTCAACACGTATAGCTAGTACTATAGCTAAAGTTTCATTATTCAATGTATTTTATTCTGGATTATCCACTTTCCATTCTATTCCAAGAACTACTCACTCAAATATGCAATAATCTCTTGGTTATGCTTCATTGGGGAACATCTGAAGAGAACAATACAGGACATAGTGCTTTGGGGTTTCAATGAATAATGTTCAGAAAATAATTCTACCACCTTATGGCATCACAGATTTGGAGAAAGGAAACAATTAGTTCAAGGTTAACAGTAACAATAGCTAATATTTCTGCAGCATTTTAAGGTTTGCACAGTGCTTTATGTATGTTAACTTGTCTGATCCTCACAACTCAATAAAATAGGTGCTTTTATTTGCCCTTTTACTGGTGAGAAAGCTGGGAAGGAGAAAGATTAAATTACTTTTCCAGGGCCAGAAAAGTAAAAAGCATCTGAGACAGGATTTAAAATCAGGTCTTCTAGGGTCCAGCACTCTGTCCACAGTGACATCTGGCTACTCAAGTTACAAGAAAACTGTTACAAAATTCTCCTAAGGATGCCACACAGTGGGAGCAGACTATCAGGGAGGATGAAGTGGGAGTGAAAGCTATCAATTATTACAGATTGCTACACTTTAAGTTTACAAAAATTAACCTGTACACGTTCTTAAGATGGCACATGAAAGAAGAATAAAAGTAGAATTTTAAATATGAAGGGGAAAGAGTGTACCTCCTACAATATTTCAAAATAAAACTGGTATGTCAATATAAAATGGTTTATTTTTAGAGGATTCCATGATAAAGAATACTAATTTCTATTTTTTAAAAAATCAAAGCTAAGTCTTTGCATATGGAATAATAGTACATTTTTTTTTAAATTTAAACTTTTTTGTCTTGTTTTGTCTTTGTATCCTTCGCACATCACACAATGCCTTATATTTACTAAGTTCCTGTTGTATTTTACTGGATTGGTCAATAAAGCAGAGATAAGACAGCCATGAAGAATTCAAAAATGAAATTTGAAAGAGAAACTATCATTTATCATTTAGAATGATTTGACAGTGGTGGGTCACAAATGTCTACCAATCTTTGTAACCAAAGGCTTATGGAGAAGCAGTTGTACCCTGATCCAGTAAGAGTTATTTCTAGTGATCTCAGCAAGACTCATCTTAAAAAGAACCTAATTGCCACCAAAAGCTAACTAAAATCAGACTGCAGGACTACATATATATCCTTCTCTCTTAAAACTTAAAATCTCCATCCTAGATTTTCAGGTAAGGTTGAAACAGCCATAGGGAATTCTCAGGGATATACATTATGCCATGTGGAGTTAATTTGCTATTTAAAACAGTAATGGTGACCAATTATGTTTTTAGTACTACTCCAAATAATGAGAGTTGACAGCAACACTCTAGAGAGCATTTGTACCAGGATCCTAATTTTACAGCAACTTAAAACCAAATATTTCTAGACAAATTTAGTGTTAAGCTTTGCACTACAGTGAGCTGTCTGTCAGGCTTTAGCTCCCTGGTTACAATATCATTCTTTTAAGAAAGTACAGTACATTGCTTACCCATGATCAGTAACAGCAAGAAAGACCAAGCTGGTACATCTATTAACAAGAGACAGAAACTTTACCACTCGCAATCAAGAAAAAGCCTAATTTTCTATACAACACAAACAAACCTTTCAGGAAATTCCAAATGTACCTACAGGAACACTTTACAAGAGCAGGTAAAGACAGGATGTTTGTGCCATCCTTTTACAGCTATAAAACCCCCAAATTGCATAATTTCTAGTTAACAAATAAGCATTTCTAAACAAAAAATCATATAGTGCTTACAAAATACTATATCTAACTAAAATACTATATTTAGTTTGAGTATAAAATATAGTATTTAATTTCTTGAGAAGAAAAAAGTAAAAATTTTGAAGATAGCTCATCATATGTTTTAAGTTTAGGACATAAAGTAAGAAGCAACAAGTCAAAGATAGGTTATGCTTTAGTTCTTTTTTTTTGTTTTTGTTTAAAGTATATTTTTAATTTAATGCTTTTTGAGTTTAATTTTTAATGATTATTATAATTATGCAATAATTTAAGTTAAGTTTTAAATCTATATTCCTCTAGTCCCAGCTGATAGATAATCCTTGAGGGCAAGCCAACACCCTCTCAAAATCAATATTAGCACAGTACAGAGATGTTTTTCCTAGAAGTAATAGATTGATATTGAAACATTCAAGACTGATTTCTATTATTGCAATTATATAAAACTGAAAAAAATGCTTAAACAACTGAATACCAAAAATTAAACCCAACAATAATGTCATAAACTAAAGGATGTGGATCTATAATGAAACAATAAAGAGTTTTAAGTAATACTAAATTTAGAGAATTAGAGTTACTTCTTTTTCTGATACTGTTTGATACCATCAAGAGATGATACAGGGAGGGCTAGGTGGCACAGTGAATAAAGCACCGGCCCTGGAGTCATGAGGGCCTGAGTTCAAATTCAGTCTCAGACACTTAACATTTACTAGCTGTGTGACCTTGGGCAAGTCACTTAACCCCAATTGCCCTACCTTCCCCCCTGCAAAAAAAAAAAAAAAGATAAAAAAAGAGATGCTATAGAGGTATTCTAATAAATGACAGCTAACCACCATGTATCATGCTTCTACTTATCTACTTATAAGGCGGGATCATTTTAAGTTATCTTGTTGTTAAATATCAAGATAGTTCTTCTGCTTGATACCACTAACCATAAGTAATATCCATCTCTTCACCCAGAATTCCAGAAATAATACTTTCTGCTTTTCTTCGCTTAAAGGATATTGACTCTCTAGCCTTTGGGCACCTCTCTACAAAGGGGAAACATCCTAGGTCCAATGATAACTCTCTCTACCCTAATCCTCTTTCACACCCTCTCTATACACACACACACACACACACACACACACACACACACACACATACACATACATACATACACACACACATACCATTTAAACTTTAAGTCACAGGTACTAGAGGAAAAAAGCTGGAGTATAGTCAGGCTATTGTGGTGGGAAGGAGGGAAGAGGGGAAAAAAGAGTAATGATCACTGAGAATACTCACTCATATCTTCTTAACACCTTCTAGATACATAGGGTCTAACAAACTACAAACTATAGAAAGTACTTATCTCTAGCTAATTTCTTCCCCCTTAACCCATACACACAGACACATATACTTGTGCACATGCACACGCACACACACAAACACACGCACATTTTGATTAAGTATAGTTTTACTCACTGTTGCTCAGCAAAGAAAAATAAGAGCATATATTTCTCATATTTATGTTGACTTATCTAGAGATTAGGTTAATTTTTCCAAGATTTTTGCTTTTTACTTTTTTATAACACTTTTAAAAAGCTTCATTTTCTAGGTAAATTTTTTAAAACAAGCAATAATATTAACTAGGATAATTAAGCCAATATCAATAATAATAATAATAATAATATTTATGTAGCATTTACTATGTGCCAGATACTGTGCTAAGCATCTCATTTGATCCTCATAAGACATTATCCCCATTTTATAGATTAGGAAACAGAAGTCAAGTGACTTGACTGTATTTTGATTGAGTATTTTTCATCAGAGTCATTTCCTAACAACCCCTTCTACCTAACCCACTGAACCTTCTTTTGTAACAAAGAAAAATAATCAAACAAAACTGACTTTTGCCTTATGTCTGTACTCAATATTAGTCACTGAATTTGTTCTGAGTTGAGATGTCTTTTTGTATTGATTTTGTTTTTGTCTTTTGTTTTTTCTTTTGTTTTTTTTTTAATTTTCAATAGCTTATTGTTTATATTGTTGTGATACTGCTTATTTCACTCTGTCAGTTCATACAAATCTTCCCATAGTTCTCTGAATTTCTCCTCTTTCTGTTGGTACAATAAATTTCTGTTGCATTTATATGCCACAATTTGTTCAATCATTCCCAACTAGATGAACACAGATTTTGTTTACACCTCTCTGTGAATCCAAAAAGTATATGCCCTATAGTGGAAATATCCAAGTTTATTCCCTTAAAAACAACTGATAGCAAGACTTCAGTGACAAATACTTAAATTTTGGATCCTCAGGATCTAAATTTTTATCTCCTCCCTATTTTTCTTCTCTTAATGAGAAATTTACCATCTCAATTTTTTTAGGTAATTGGGGTTAAGTACCTTGCTCAAGGTTACACTGCTAGTCATTATTTATGTGTGGGTGCTCATTTTCTGAGGCTGGATTCGATCTCGATTCATCCCAACTCCAAGGCCGGCGCTCTTACTCACTGTGCCACGTAGCCACCCCACCATCTCAATTTTTAATGGACATCATTCCATATTCAATCAATCAAAACTGCATTTATTGAACACTCTCTGTGAACTGATGAGCAACAAGGAAAGTGAAGATAGGTTGATGGCTCTTGGGGAAATTATAAACTAATGAGGGAGGGAGGAAAAACAAACATGAAAAAATATAAAGAAACTCCTACAAGAATATATAAACACCTAACTCCTATGCATGACCATAGATAAGACTCTGTTCACATCAAGGGAAAATCTATCTAGTCCTTTTGGACATTTGTTTAACTTTGACTCTTGAACACTCTTGAACATGGATATTGAATCAAGGAACAAACATCTACTATATGCCACCAAATACTGTGCTAGATGCTAAGGATACGAAACAAATATTGAACAGTTCCTGTTCACAAAAAAACTTAGAATGTCTAATTGGGGAGACAACATACTCATACAGGTTTATAAAAGAAACATTCAAAGTAAATACAAAGTAACCTTTAAAAAGAAGGCATTACTAGGTGGTGGGATTACCAGGGAAAGACTGAAAGGGGAGGAAAAACAGTATTTCTTGTATGAGGGGCATTTAGCACAAAGGCACAGAGATGGCAGATCGAGCATCTTGTGTGAAGAACAATAGGTTGGGCAATATAGCTAGACTATAGAATATATGGAGGGAAATAATGTTTGTTAAGAGCTTCGAATGTCAAAGAGAGAGGTTTATATTTTATCCCAGAGGCCATAGGAAGTTACTGGAAGCTTTTTGAATAGAAGGTTGATATAATCACACATACAGTTTAAGAAAATCAGTTTGGTGGTTATGCAGAAGATGGACTGAAGTGAGGAAAGGATGTCAGCCCAGAAAGTGACTGGGAGGCTATTTCAAGAATATCAATGACTGGTGATAATGTCACAAAACAGTGTGGTAGCTCTATAAGGAAAGAAAAGGGAATGTATGTGAGAAATAAGATTTGTCAACAGACTAGACATGAATGAGTGAGAGTAATTAGTCAAGAACATCAAGAATGTGAGCCTAAATGACTATAAGGTTATTTGATCAAAAAGTTTTGATCCCTCTATCTTTTCTTGTGGAGGTTCCAGTTCTTCCTTCTGCTTCTTTTCCTTTTGGAAGGAAAATATTATAAATAGTTGTCTGACCCCAGAAACCATGCAGTAAGGGATAGGAAAGATTTGAACTCACGTCCCCTTGCTCCAGAGACAGTGCTGTTTCATTGAACCATGTTGCCACAATTTAGCATCTCTTCCTAGTTCATAGCTCTAATATACTTTAAAAATGACTCACACCACACACCCTCTTCTCCTTTTAAATGAGACTAGAATTTAAACTAACCACATTGGAAGTATATTCCATGATACAGATCAATCAAGAAACATTGCTTTGATATTTAACCTAAATTTTCCCTAAGGTCATTACATTATCCCTAGTTATATCCCCATATACCTCATTAATTAAATGTTTCCTCATTAGTGTTTACATATTTCAAGTAAAGAAAGACCCTAATGTAATATATTATTTTCATACAATTAAGGATCTAGGGAAAAGCACATCTATTTTTGGTTCTTTTAATTTATCTGCTGTTTTGTAGGAAAATAAATTGTTGCTGCAAAAAGAAGAGATGGGGAGAGGGAAAGAGGAAGGGGAAAGAGAAAGAGAGAAAATGAAGAGGGAGGGATGGAGGGAAGTAGAGAAAGGAAAAGGAAGAGAAAGAGAGGGAGAGACGGAGGAAGGGAGAGAGAGGGAGGAGAGGAAGGGAGAGGGAGAAACAGAGAGTGGGAGAGAGAGAGAAAGAGAAAGGGAGAAAGGGAGAGAGCGAGGAGGGGGGAGGGGAGAGAGACAGGAAGAGAGAGGGAGAGAGAGGGAGCGGGAGGGGGAGAGAGAGAGAGAGAGAGAGAGAGAGAGAGAGAGAGAGAGAGAGAGAGAGAGAAAGAGAGAGAGAGAGATCCTGGACCCTAACGCCTCAATACTCATCACTTAAAGATGTTATGAATATGACCAGTCTCTCCTATCACCAATCCAACTATATCATTCTTTAGCTCTAAAACTTTTAGGAGTTCCACTTTCCCTCTAAGATGAAACACAAACTCCTAAGACTAGCATTTAAGGCTCACTACAATCTAGTACCAAAATACTTTTCCATCCTTATTTCCCAGTATTCACATTCATATAAAGACAAAAAAAATATTTAAGAAATCCTAATAAATGAAGACTATTATCTCTAATTCTTTCCATGGTTAATCTATCTGTGTTATATAATTGTATAATTCTTTGATCATCTGTGACTTCACCAGTGTGGTCCCCCCTTCTATCAAATCAGTCCATAGCCTTTTAAGATTCAGTAGGGGTTTTCTAAGGGAAAAATATATATAGGACCCCTCAGATAATTGAAATGCTCATTAATTTTATATCAACTTACTTATGATGATATGTAATTTAAAATAATTTCTATTTTGCTGCCATCTTAATGTACCTTAATAAAAATATTGAATAAATCAAACAAAACAAATTTAAAGTTCATTATTTTTTATATTCAGAAGCTATAACCTTGAAGTCTATTTGCTGGGTTTTTTTAGGTATGCAGTATACATGGGAGGGAAGGAACTTTAGAAGAGAAAGATAACTGTGGAATTTAATTGCTTGCAAGTAGTTCTACATTTTGTTCTCATATAAATAAATAGAGGGGTGGCATTAATATGACATATAAATGCCAACTATTTTTATTTCAATTAAAACCTAAACTACATATACTACCCAAATTAATGTGATGCTACTAATAATAGAGACAAGTCTATGGGGTAAGCAATAGAGTAAACAAATATTTACATAAATATATACAAATGGATATTCTGAAATGAATGGATGAGAGATATGCTCATTGTAGCTTCATCTGTAATTCTGCAGTTATTTTTTTTTTAATGAGCTTACTTTTTTTTGTTGTTTGGTTTGGTTTTTAAAGACTGGGTCTCACCCACCCAAGCTAGAAGTACAGGGACA
>WOXC01008315.1:0-185160 GCA_011680675.1 Gymnobelideus leadbeateri
CAGAGATTATCAGAGATGGTGGTTATTAGTTGAACAAAATAGGAAAAAGGCACAAATAAAAAGTTAAAAACTTTTGGAATTTTTTTTAATTTTTGGAAAGATTCAATACTTAACCAGGTTATAGAAGTTGACTCCTCAAACTGTTCAATAGAAACAATGCTGCAATAAATCTGACTATTTTATCTGCTCCTATAGCATGTACTGACCCTCTGAGGGAGATACTGGATCATCAATGGAGTGACCAGAAAGTCAAAGAGAGAAAAGAGAATCATTCAAAGGTATGAATAATCTACATATTAGACAATCAACCACTAAATAATTGAGGATAGACTGCAGGGTAAATGTTGGATTTATTGTGAGTACATGGGCTCAAGAAACCCTTAGGACCTAAGGCTTAGGTAATGACTTGATTTATAATGATCAAATCTATAAATAAAAGCTAAACATGTGGAAGTAGATAAAATCCACTACAAAAGAGGAAATATACTTTAGATTTATTTAGGCACAGTCTCCATATTTCTCTTTTTCCAAAGCTAGCAAAAGAGCTCCTCTTGTTACTCACTAATAAATTATTCTCTTCCTGTAGTTACATGAAAATAAGCTAGGAACATACAACATATAATAACCCAAGAATACCTTTTGAAATTATTTTGCAATCTCCTATACAATTAAATATAAAATCAGGATAAAATGAAGGATCTGTGTAGTTCTAGCTTTTGGAGGTGAGCTTGGAGTCAGGAAGACCTAAGTACAAATTTGGACTCAGATGCATAATGACTGTATGACCTTAGGAAAGTCACTTAAACTCTTTTTGCTTATTTCCTTAATTGTAAAATGGGGATAATAGCAAGATCTTTCTTTCAAGCTTTTTTTTTGTATGAAATAAATGAAATAATACTTATAACACAGCACAGTACCTAGCACATAGTAGTTACAATATAAATTCTTATATCCTTCCCTGCCCCCTTTAATTAACTATTTAAAAAAAAAGGGATTCTCTCTGAGGATGATATAATATATTGCTGGTTTACAGTGACTCTTACCTCTCAATGTAGCATGAAATTCACTCTAGAATTTATCTATGAAAATTCTATTTTAATGCCTTACCTGGTGCAGAAATAAACCTTGATGTTTTGAAGACTTCAACAATGGATAGCAAGCTCTACGAATGCCAACACTGAAAAGCTTAAACCATGATTGCAAAAATAGATTGTAAGATTTTCATTTGGGTGCCAACCGAGTTAAGTACAAAGAGGCTTTTTGCCTCTTTGGAACAATTTTCCTTTTTTTTTTTTCTTGTTTGGTTATAGTAACATTCATTCAATCAATCAATCAATTAATATTTTTAAGCCCCTCCTGTGAACTAGTCATGGAAAATACAAAAACAAAAATAAAACAGCCCCTGTCCACAAGAAGCCTATGTTCCATTGAAGAGAGAAATATCATGTACATATTTAGGTATTTTACTATATGTTATTACAACAATTTACTACATACTGTAATTGTTCTCTCTCTGTGTATATATGGATATACATACATATATGTATAGACACAGAGAATAAATAATATATTTTTTTTGAGGTGAGAGAAGGCACTAACATATATGTAAGAAGAAATGAAAGGCTTCAAGTAGAAGATATGGCTTGAGTTAAGCTTTGAAGGAAATTAGAGATTCTAAAAATTGAAGGTAAAGAAAGAGAGAATTGTATGCATAAGGGTCAAAACAAAGGTGTGGCAACATAACATTCAATGTTGGGTTTGAAGAAGAGTGAAAAGTAAAGTTTTGCTGGACCACAGACTATGTAAAGGGAATTAACTAATAAAATAGAAATTCATTAATACATTTACTAAGTTGGGGAGGCATTTCATTCTATTTTGGTTGAGAAATGGATGAAATCATGGATCCTGGAGGTATTGAAATTAGTTTTCATACAGAAATTTTAATCCTTCTAGTGATATTAATTTAAAATAATACTTTAAATGTTAAAAAGGGGTATGGTAACACTTTAAAATATAAGAAAGTAGTTTTCTAGTTAATTTATATATTTATTATATTGATATTTTTAAGCTAATTTATTCAAAACATGAGATATCTTATAAACATTTTTCTTTTTCTTTCTCTTTCTATTTTTCCCTTATGGATATATCTACATAAACACAAAAACATATATGTGTATTTTACAGACACACAGACATATGAACACATATACATCATATACATGCATAGGCATGTAAAAATATATATGCATATGGATATTACAAAAGAAGTATTTGCTAATTTACAAATTCATACTTTTTTTTGCTATTAACAACTCTATGGTCTCTTAAAAGTTGAAGAGTTACAGATCACAAATCATTTCTCTAACATAATAAGCATTCCATATGGTAGCTACAACTCAAGAAACATTAATAAAACTATGATAAATTATTGTATATGTCTTTAATCAAAATATGTGATTTGTTTTGTTTTGTTTTGTTTTGTAGGGGTTGAAAAGGAGAAATCTAAAAAGGTACATGAAGACTGAAATTTTAAAGTGTGTACCTCATAAAAATGAGTGTAAGCTTCACTTATCAAGTACTTTCATATTAAATTGAAGGGCCATACTTTGAAACTTGAAAGAGATAATGTTTACAACTTAGATGAATAAAAAGATATAGATAAAAATAAAAACTTGATGAATGTATTGATAAACAAAAGAAAATACATATAAAATAAAACAATTAGTGAAATATTAGGCACCTCAAAAATAACAAAAAAAAAAGACCAAAACATATTTGCCTTGAAACCAAAGAATTAGATGCTGAGAGATCATATAGACTGAAAACATGAACATAGGGTTTGAAAACAAAATAGTATTTTTAAGAAATATCAATAAAAAATCAAAATTAAAGACATCATATGAAAGAAAGAGGAAAAGAGCCTGACTGAAGAGAATATAAATTATTAACAAATTATGTTAAAATTGAGCTTATACCTATGATGTTTCTTTTTTTAAATAAATAAAGACTGAATGCTTATGTAAATATATTAGAAATCTGAATTATAATTTTACCAAAAATGCATGTCAATAGTATAAAAGAGTAAAAATTCTCTGATATATCTGTAAATCTTAATTAGAAAATGTTTCTAATGGCAAAAAAAAAAATTAGAAAAGGTAAAAATGACCAAGCTCAAGTAAATCATTAAAAAAAATAAATTCCTACATTTAAATCCTTTATCAAGTAATTTTGCCAGTAAAAATATGAAAGCTTAATAAGTAATTTCATTATTCTAGTTAATATAAAAACATTAAGAAAATTTTAGAAGATAAATTATATTTGATATTCAAAAATAAATTATCTGAATTCCATCTGTCAATAGAAAACTATAACAACAACAGAGTTATTGAATGGAATGAACAGGGAAAACCAAAATTATAGTCTGCTTAAAAGAAAACATGTAATAAAAAAGATATTGGGACATTCAAACTTAGACATTAAAACAAGTCTAAACTTTAATTATAAAGTACACATTTTTTGAAAGTGCATACAACAACAATGATATCAAATGAAATTAAAAGAAATTTTTTGAAAATAACAGGCAAGTATTCTTCATGACGGTGAAAGAAATAATGAAACAAGAAGTGAATGGAGAAAATAACTTGAGAAAAGTAGCAGAATGAAACCAAGATCAGAAAATTAATCAGCATTTGTATAATAAGAATGAAAAAGGAAGAAATTAGAAAGCAAAATACCCTGAAAATAACCATAAATTCAAGAAAATAATCCTGAAGTTGAACCAGTAAAACACAAGCAAGATCAATAAATATAGAGAGAATCCACAAAGTGACAGAGAGAAACAAAACTCCCTCTGAAGGCAGCCTAGAAAGCAAACAGGAAGGGTCCATCACAGTGGCTGGGAGCCAAGCATAGTCCTCTGCAAGCTGCAGTTCTGGCGCCAGGACAGCCCTAATTATCAGTGGCCAGTGCAGTCTTCAAGAGAGTGAAACACCAGCAGCTGCAGCAGTTTCCAGACTTCTCAACCCATTAACACTAAAGACAAAGCAAAAATTCAGGGTGGAACTCTTTTGGAAGAGGGAGGGGTGCAAAGAGCATGGTCCTGCCCCTGCTCCCAGGGCAAGAAGAGGCAGAGGCAAGGTGACTGCACCATGTGGCTGCCTATGGATCTCCTGGCCAGCAGATTTCAGGGGGACCAAGAGACCATTTAGAAGGCAATTGCTCTTGCTTTAACCCGCTTGGATCTTGATTGTGGTCTTAGGAGGTGGTCCTGGGGTGTGTGGCCAGTGAGCCAGAGGTAATGGGGGATGGAGAGAGGGCTCCCTCCTAATAGCTCTGGCAGCCATGAAAACCCCCAAAATTTGGAAAAAAAGCTCTCTCCATTCTGGAAGCAGAGTTCTACAATGGCAAAAAGCTCAAAAGTCAAGTAATTGACCAAGAATATGAGCTAGCAGAGGTAGCACAAACAGACCACATAATTCTTTTTGGGGGACAAAAATGTATCAAGACATGGAGAAGGAGGAAGACAACAAAGTCAGAACTCCTGCATCAAAGGCTTCCAAGAAAAATATGTACTGGTCATAGGCCATGGGGGGCTCAAGAAAACTTTAGAAAATCAAGTAAGAGAAGTAAAGGAAAAATTGGGAAGAGAAATTAGAATTATGCAAGAAAATCATGAAAAGTGAGTCAATGGCCTGCTAAAGGAGACCCAAAAATACACTGAAGAAAATAACACCTTAAAAAGTAGACTAACGCAAATGGCAAAAGAGGCCCAAAAAGCCAATGAGGAGATGAATGCCTTAAAAAGCTGAATTTGCCAGATGGAAAAGGAATTTAAAAAACTCACTGAAGAGAATAATTCCTTCAAAACAGGATCAGAGCAATTGGAAGCTAATGACATTATTAGAAATCCAGATACTATAAACATATCCAAACAAAAGAAAACAAAAGACGGCAATGTGAAATATATCACTGGAAAAACCACTGACCTGGAAAATTGATCAAGGAGAGATAATATAAAATTACTGGGCTACCTGAAAGCAAGATAAAAAAAAGAGCCTAGACACCATCTTTCAAGAAATTATCGAGCAAAATTTCCCTGATATTCTAGAACCAGAGGGCAAAATAGAAATTGAAAGAATCCATTGATTGCCTCTTTTAAAAGATACCAAAAAGAAATCTCCTAGGAATATTAGAGCCAAATCCCAGAGTTCCCAGGTCAAGGAGAAAATATCGCAAGCAGTCAGGAAGAAACAATTTGAGAATGGTGGAAACACAATAAGGATAACACAAAACCTAGCAGCTTCTACATTAAAGGATCAAAGGGCTTGGAATATGATATGCTGGAGGTCAAAGGAGCTAGGACTAAAATCAAGAATCACATACCAAGCAAAACTGAGTATAATACTACAGGGGAAAATAAGGCTATTCAATGAAAGAGAGGATTTTCAACCATTCTTGATGAAAAAATCAGAGCTGAACAGAAAATCAGACTTTCAAATACAAGAAGCAAGAGAAGCATGAGAAGGTAAACAGGAAAAATAAATCATAAGGAACTTATTAACGTTGAACTATTTATATTACTACATGGAAAAATGATAACTGTAACTCAAAAGACATTTCTCAGTATGAGGATTGTTGAAGGGGGTATATATGTATGTATATGTGTATATATACACATGTATGTATGTATGTATGTATATATGCACATATGTACAGGAGAGTGTATGTGTTTATAAATATATAAGTGAGTATGGGCATGTGTATGCTCATATATACATAGAATGATGGCACAGGGTGATTTGAATATGAAGGGATGATATATAAAAAATAAAATTAAGAGATGAGAGAGGAATTCATTTGGAAGAAGGAGAAAGGGATAGATTAGGGCAAGTGATCTCATATAAAAGAGGCAAGAGAACATTGTTCCAATGGAGGGGAAGAGCAGGAAGGTGAAAAGGAAAAGGAAAGGGACAACCCTACTCCCTTCCTAAGATTTTGGCCTAAGGACGGAATAACATACCCACTCATTTTGTTATCTTATCCTTCAGGAAAATAGGGAGGGTGGGAGTAAGAGGCGTATGATTGAAGGGAGGCCAGATTGGGGAAGTGAGTACTTATAAGCAAACATTTTTGAAGAGGGATAGGGTAAAAAGAGAAAATAGAATAAGTGGGGGCAGGAGAGGGTGGAGGGAAATGTAGTTAGTCTTTCACAAAGTTGCTATGGAAATGATTTGGGTAACTACATATGTATAACCCATATTGAATTGAATTGCTTATCTTCCCAGTGGGTGAGCAGGGAAGATGAAAAAAATCTGGAACTCAAAGTTTTAAATACAAATGTTTTAAAAAAATTTGCTTTTACATGCAATTGGGAAATAAGATATACAGGATACAATGGGGTATAGAAATCCATCTTGCCCTACTAAAGGTCAGGGGGCTGATGGGGGAGGATATGAGAGAACAGATTGGGGGAAGGGTATTCAGTAGGCTTGCTATTTTGGGGTGAGGATTAAGGGAAAGATGGGAAGAAGAAATTGTAACAAAATCTTGTGTAAATGAATGTTGAAAACTAAAAATAAAAGAAAAAAAGATTGATAAATGTAATTAGAAAACACATTTCAAAATTGAAGGAAAATAAATAATTGGAAGAATGCCTCTGCTCCTGGTTAGAGGGCAAAAATGTAATAAATTGATGATAACACCTAATTTAAGGATTTAGTTGCATACCAATCAAATCATCAAAGGTTTACTTTTGTGAATCAGAATTATTTATTTATTTATTTATTTATTTGTTTGTTTGTTTGTTTGTTTATTTATTGGAGAAAACATCCTGAATTTCAATGGGAATAAATTGCTGTAAGTTGTAGCTAAGGGTGATGGCAATTCTTGATCTCAAATTTTATTATAAAGGAATAATTATAGAAAATATTAATTACTTGCTAAAAATAGAAAAAGTAGATAACTGGAACTGACTAAATAAAGAAAAAATAATAACACTCAGTATTCTACTATCCAATAAACCAATGGGCATATAATATTTTGTAGATTATCACCTATTTGATAAGAATTAGTATATTAATCATTCAATATTTAGGAGGAATATATTTAGGTAATTATTAGATCATGTCTCAGCATCTACCACAATTAAATTTCAAATAGATAAGTGGCTAATTTATTTTTTTAATAGGATAAATAGAAAGGGATACCTTTTATAGCCATAGCTAGGTAGAAAATTATTAAGCAATAAGGGCTAAAAAGAATTCCAATCCCAAACCAAAAAATTAAATTATATGGAATTGAAAAGTTTCTGCAATAAAACAATCATTGTAGATAGAATAAGAAGGAAAACAAGTTTAGAGACAAAAAATTTTCTAAGAAATATTTCTAATTAAGTTCTAATTTCTAAAATATATAGGGAAATAACACAAAAAAATGACCAAAGTCTTTCCAACACATAAGTACCTAAAGATATGAATCAATAGTACACAGGAGAGTTGCAAGATATATTCACTCATATAAAAGATTGTTTCAAATCACTAATTATAAAATAAATGAACATTTAAAATCTCTATGATTTAATTTCCTGCTTATCAAACCTAGCTCTGCTCCTAATTCTGTAAGGTTGTAACTTTTTTTCTAGCTGCCTTCTCAGGCCAAAGACCTTTCATCGTTTTTAATTTTTTTTCAAATGCTTTATTAACTTCTGGTTTACATCATTCATTTCTGTCATATTTTGAGTTACAAATTTTTCCCCATTTTTCACCTACCCCCCACCCCAGCATAGCAGTCCCACAGTATATCCCCTCATCCAATCTGCTCTCTCCCATCTCTTCTCCCATACCCCCTTCAATTTTTCCAGTAGGGCATGGTGAATCTCTCTTCCCCAATGCCTGTAAATCTTATTTCCCAATTACATGTAGAAGAGTATTAATAATATTAATAATAATAATAATAATAATAATAATAATACTCACTTTCCCTCACCTTCACTAGCACATACGCACTTTTAAATCCTTTTATATCTTGTCAACCCCCAACAATAATGGAAATATTTAAGTAAGAACAGGGACTGATGATCATTTTGTTATCATTTGTACTCTCTTTAGTAAGCACTTTTAATGTTGGATCTATCTTATCTGAGATAATAGAAGGTGAGAATAATGAGTATTTAAGGGTCTGTGAGAAGAAAAAAAAAGACTATTATGCATTCCCCAATTGAAAAATGGTCAAAGGATATGAATAAGTAGTTTTCAGAGAAATAAATTAAAGCTATCTATAGTCTTGTGAAAAAAATGCTCAAAATCAATATTGATTAGAGAGATGCAAATCAAAACAAATCTGAAGCACAATATTGCACATGTCAGATTGGCTAACATGAAAAATGGGAAAATGAAATGTTGTAGATGTGGGAAAGTTGGAACACTAATTCATTGTTGGTGGAGCTGTGAGCTGATTCAACCATTATGGAAATCAACTTGGAAAGATGTTCAAGGGGCTATAAAAATGTGCACAACCTTTGACTCAGCAATACCACTTTTAAGGCTATATCCCAAAGAGATGATAAAAATGAGGAAAAAGCTCTTTTCTTGCTGGGCGGCTGGCTGCAAGGTGGCTCAGCTGCTCTCTCCGTGTAATCTGGATCCATCCTTCCTCCTGGAGCGATCCAGCCAAGTCTCGTCATTATGACCAAGCAGATGACCCTTCGGGGCACCCTTAAAGGCCATAATGGCTGGGTGACCCAGATCGCCACGACTCCCCAGTTCCCCGACATTATCCTGTCAGCCTCCCAAGATAAGACCATTATCATGTGGAAGCTCACCAGAGATGAGACAAACTATGGGATCCCCCAGTGGGCCCTCAGGTGTCACTCACATTTTGTTTGTGATGTGGTCATTTCATCTGACGGCCAGGTTGCACTTTCAGGCTCCTGGGATGGCACACTAAGACTGTGGGATCTTACAACTGGCACTACTACCAGGCGTTTTGTTGGTCATACCAAGGATGTGCTGAGTGTAGCCTTCTCTTCAGACAACCGTCAGATTGTCTCTGGTTCCCGGGATAAGACTACCAAGCTGTGGAACACCCTGGGTGTCTGTAAATACACTGTGCAGGATGAGAGCCACTCAGAGTGGGTGTCCTGTGTCCGTTTTTCACCCAATAGCAGCAACCCTATCATTGAGTCCTGTGGCTGGGACAAGCTGGCCAAGGTCTGGAACTTGGCCAACTGCAAACTGAAGACAAACCACATTGGCCACACGGGCTACCTAAACACAGTTACAGTTTCTCCTGATGGCTCTCTTTGTGCCTCTGGAGGCAAGGATGGTCAGGCCATGCTGTGGGACCTTAATGAAGGTAAGCACCTCTATACTCTGGATGGTGGTGACATAATTAATGCCCTCTGCTTCAGCCCCAATTGCTACTGGCTCTGTGCTGCCACTGGGCCCAGCATCAAGATCTGGGACCTAGAGGGCAAAATCATTGTGGATAAGCTTAAGCAAGAAGTGATTAGTACCAGCAGCAAGGCTAAGCCTCCCCAGTGTACATCCTTAGCCTGGTCTGCTGATGGCCAGACTCTTTTTGCTGGATACACAGACAACTTGGTACGGGTGTGGCAGGTGACCACTGGCACTCGGTAAAGGGGTCAACCATGACTCAGATTTTGAAATAAAGACCTTAATTTTCTGCCTTTTGAAAAAAATGAGGAAAAGAACCAAATGTAGAAAAAATATTTTAGCAGCTCTTTTTGTGCTGATCAAGAACTAGAAATCAAGGGGATGCCCACCAACTGTGAAATAGATAAACAAGTTGTGGTATATGAATGGAATGGAATACTATTGTGCTGTAAGAAATGATGTATAATAGGATTTCAGAGAAACTTGGAAAAAACTTATATGAAGTAATGCTGAGTGAGGGGAGCAGAACCAGGAGAATATTGTACATAGTATCAGTCACAGTGTACAAAGACTGATATTGATAGACTAAACCCTTATTGGCTATAAAAGGACCTAAAACGATTCCAAAGGACACACAATGGAAAATGCCAGCCACATCCAGAGAAAGAACCATGGAATATGAATGCAGAATGAAGCATACTATTTTCTTTTTGCTGTTCTTATTTTTTGTTGTTCTTTCTCATGGTTTTTGCCATTTGTTATGATATAACTAATGAGAACATGTGCTTAACAGGAATGTATATATAGAGCCCTTATCAGAATGAAGTCATCTAGGGGAGGGAAGGGGAAAGGAAGGGAGAGAAATTATAAAAGTTATGGAAAGGAATGATGAAAATTAAAAATAGGGGTGGAGCAAAGATGGCAGAGTAGAAAAAGCACTTCCAAGGCACTTTCCCCCACACCACTTCCAAACCATGTAAAAGGTGGACTCTGAACAACTTCTGGAGCTCCAGCACCCACAGAATGACACAGAGAATCTAACCTTCTGCTGAGGACAGCCCAGCAGCCCTGCAGGGAGCAGCCAGCACATCACTCTAGGAGTGGCCAGCACAGGCAGCACTCTGGGAGCCCAGTCCAGGCCCACCTGAGTTGTGGTTTTAGCCCCAGGGCGGCCAGGCCAGTAGCAGGCTGGAGGGACCCTAGAACAGCAGCAGATGCGGTGATTCCAGAATTATCAACACAGATATGCCTAGGACAAAGTGAGAAGTTAGTGCCCTTTGGACTTTGGCACCAGTATTTGGGGAACACATCAGCTTCTTCGCCTAGGGGTGAGAAGCAGCTGAGGAGACATGGCACAGCTGCAATTTTGCAGCTTCAGTGGCAGCTTCAGCTCCTGGTTTGTGAACTGTAGGGAGATCCAGAGGTTTGTCATTGGGGGGTAATCCCTCTTGCTTTAACCTCCCTGGATCTGGATTGCAGTCTGGGTGGGGAGGTTGTGGGGTGGGTATCCAGCTTGCTGGAGCATGCAGAGGCTTCACAGAGGCCACCCAACTAATAACTCCAGTAGTTGTGAAGAGCCCAATGTTTGGGACAGAAGCTCCCCTGTCTGGTGGCAGAGTCGTACTGCGGCAACAAGCCCAAAACTCAAGTAATTAAGTGGCAACATGCCTAGGCAAAGGAAACAAAATAAACAGAAAAATGCAACATTAGACCCCTATTTTGGGGGCAAAGAGGATCAACACATGGAACAGGAGGAGGGCTGGGTAGAGGGCACAGGTTGAATTCAGTGGGAAGGGAATGATACTTAAGGGGTGAAATTAAGAGGTGAGAGAGGAAAGTGTCAAGAGAAGATGGGGAGAGACGGGGTAGGGTAAACTATCTCATGTAGAAGAGGCAAGGGGAAGGAGCTGCAGGGGAAGGGAAGAACAGGAAGGCAAAAAGGCAAAACCATATTCTCATTGAATTTGGTTCAAGGAGAGAATCACATACATACTAAATGGGATATCTCACCCTGCAGGAGAGTAGGGGGAAGGGGGATAAAAGGGGGCATGATGGAGGGGAGAGCATTCTAGGGGTAGGGGACATTGGAAGTACCCACTTTCAAAGAGGGAAAACTATAAAAAAATAAAAACAAACAAATAAACAAACAAAAAAACCAAGAATCACCCACCCAGCAAAACTATGTATGATGTTTCAGGGGAAAATATGGTCATTCAGTGGAATAGAGGACTTTCAAGCATTCTCTATTTTTCAAATGCTTTATTAACTTCTGATTTACATCATTCATTTCCGCCAGATTTTGAGTCACAAATTTACTCCCTGTTTTTCCCCTACACACTGCCCCAAAATAGCAGTCCCACAGGTTATCCCCTCCTCCAATTTGCTCTTTCCCATATCTTCCCCTATACCCCCTTCAACTTTTCCAGTAGGGCATGGTGGATCTCCATGCCTCAGTGCCTGTATGTCTTATTTCCTTATGACTTCTATATACATATGTGTGTATGTGTGTGTGTGTGTGTGTGTGTGTGTGTGTATGAATGTATGTTTGCGTGTATTTAAACATTTGATTTTGAGACTTTGAATTGCAGCTTCATTCCCTTCCTCCCTTGTCACCCACCCTTACCGGGAAGATAAGCAATTCAGTATAGGTTTTATATGTGCAGCTAATGCAAAACATTACCATAGTAGAGACATTGCAAAAGACTGACTGTATTTCCCTCTCTCCTATTCTACCTCCCACTTGTTATGATCTCTACTTTGATTCTGTCCCATTTCATAAGTGGGTGCTTCCAACTTCCCTTGCCCCCCAGCTTGCCCTCCCTTTCATCATCCCCCCTCTCATCCCCTTCCCCGCTACTCTCCTGTAGGGTGAGATACCCTATTTAGTATATATATATATATATATATATATATATATATATATATATATATATATATATATATATATATATATAATTTCCTCCCTGAGCCAAATTCAATGAGAATAAGTTTCACCCATTTATTTTTGTCTTCTTATACTTCCCCTCCATTGTAACCATTTTCTCTTGTGCCTTCTATATGAGAATTTACCCCATCCTGTCTCTCCCCATGTCCTCTCATCATATTCCTCTCTCATGTCTTAAATTCACCTTTTATGTATCATCTCTTCCAATAAATTGGTCCTGTGTCCTCTATCTATGTATACCTATAAACATATATACACTCATTCACATATGTATTCATATGTCCATATACCCTTCTTCAACTATTTTCATACTGAGAAAAGTTTCATCAGTTGCAATTATCATTTTTCCATGTAGGAGTGTAAATAGTTCCTTATGATTTCTTTTCCCTGTTTCCTCTTGCTTCTTGTATCTGAATATCAAATTTTCCATTCAACTCTTGTTTTTTCATCAAGAATACTTGAAAGTGGGAGGGGGCGGGGAGGGGGAGCCAAGATGGCAGAGTAGAAACAGCTCATCCAAGCCACTCTGCCCCCAGATTCCACCCAAACTATGTAAAAGGGGACTCTGAACAACTTCTGGAGCCCCAGCACCCACAGAACGACACAGAGAAGCTAACCTACCACTGAGGACAGCCCAACATCCCTACAGGAAGGACCAGTGCAACTGTCTGGGAGCCGGCAGCACACAGCATGCAGAGTGCAGGGAGCCAAGCCGAGTCGAGCCCAGGTCTGTGTGAGTCAAGGTTTTAGCCCCAGGGTGGCAGGGCCAGCAGCTGGCTGGAGAGACCCCAGAACACCAGCAGTGGTGGCAATTCCAGTATTATCAACATAGACATGCCTAGGACAAAGTAAGAAGTTAATGTCCTATGGACTTTGGGACCTGTATTTGGGGAATTCGTTGGCTACCTCCACTGGGGGCTAGAAGCCACTGAGGAGAAATGCCATTTTGTAGTTTTCAGAGGCAGCTCCAGCTCCTGGCCTGCGAATTGTAGGAAGATCCAGCAATCAGTCTTGGGGGGTAATCACTCTTGCTTTAACCTCCCTGGATCTGAATTGTGATCTAGGGTGGAAGTGGTGGGTGGGTTTACAGCTTGCCAGAAATGGAAGTTGTTCCCCACACGTTTGGGACGAAAATTCCTCTATCTGGCCTTAAACCCATAGTGTGGCAACAAGCCCAAAAGTCAAGTGATTAAGTGCCAGCATGCCAAGGCAAAGGAAATAGAAAAATGCAACCCTAGACTCCTATTTTGGGGGCATAGAGCGGGAAAAGGACTGTGAGGTCAGAAGTCCTGCTCCAAAAGCCCCAGGGGAAAACATGAGTGGGTTGCAGGCCATAGAGGATCTTAAGGAGGACTTTAAAAATCAAATAAGAGAAGTGGATGAGAGGAGGGATGATGAATGGGAGGGCATCCTTGGGGGAAGGGGAGGTTGCAAGTACCCACTATAGAAGAGGGACAGGATCATGTAGGGAATGGACCAGGTTGGGGGTGGGATGAGCCTAGTACAATATATCTACTATGATAATGTTTTGCATAGCTAGACATGTACAACATATACTGAATTACTTATCTCCCCAGAGGGAATGGGTGACAAGGGAGGAAGGAAATGGGTCAGAAATTCGAGGTCTTAACATTAAATGTTTCAGATGTATATAAATACTATTATTAATACTCTGCTTATAATTGGGAGATAAGATGTGCAGGCATTGGGACACAAAGATTCACCTTACTCTAATGGAAAAGTCGAAGGAGGTATGGGAGAGAGCAGATTGGAGGAAGCAATATCTTGTGGGATTACTATTCTTGGAGGTTGGGTAGGGGAATAACTGGGGGAAAATGATTGTAACTCAAAATCTGTCGGAAATGATTGATGTAAAACAGAGGTTAATAAAGCATTTGTTTAAAAAAAACAAGAATATTTGATAGCCCTCTATTCCACTGAATGACCATATTTTCCCTTGAAACATGATACTCAACTTTTCTGGGTAGCTGATTCTTGGTTTTAATCCCGGGTCCTTTGCCCTTTGGACTATCATATTCCACACCATTCTATTCTTTGATTTGTTTGGACCTGTTTAAAAGCATCTTGATTTCTCAAAGAGTCACTAGCTTCCATTTGCTCCAAACTGATTCTAAAGGAATTATTCTCCTCAGTGACCTTTTGAGATGCTTTTTCCATCTGGCAAATTCAACTTTTTAAGGCATTCTTCTTCTCATTGCCCTTTTGAACCTCTTTTACCATTTGAGTTAGTTTATTTTTTATGGTGTTATTTTCCTCAGTCAGGTTGTCTCTCATTTCATAATTTTCTTGCATTGCTCTCATTCATCTTCCCAATTTTTCCTCCACTTCCCTTATCTGCTTCTTAAGGTCCTCTCTGGCCTGTAACCCTCTTGGATTTTTCTTATAAGCTTTTGATGCAGGAGTTCTGACTTCACCATCTTCCTCCTGTTCCATGCTTTGATCCTTTTTTGTCCCCAAAATAGGAGTCTAATGTTGATTCTTCTCTTTTCTTTGCTTCCTTTGCCTGGTCATGTCACCACTCAGTCACTTGACTCCTTGACTTTTTGTAACAGTAACACTATGCCACCAGATAGGGAGCTTCTTCCCAAATGCTGGGGTTTTCTCACCTGCTGGAGGTATTAGTTGGGTGCCCTCTCTGAAGCCTCTACATGCTCTGGCAAGCTCAGCATACACCCCAGGACCTTCACCCTTGACTGTGATACACATCCAAGCAAGTTAAAGCAAAAGAGATTACCCCTCAGATTGGTTGCTTGGTCCCTCTACAGTCTGCATGACAAGAGCTGAAGCTGCCACCTAGCAGTTGCTCTTCCACAGCTCCTCACTGGCTTCTTGCCTGGGGGAACCGGCTGATGCACTCCCAAGTACTGGATCCCAAAGTCCATACTACACTGACATTTCACTTTGTCCTTCACATCTAGATGTTGGTAATTAGTGAAACAGTCACAGCTGCTGGTGATCTGGAGTTTCTTCACCTGGAGCTGGACAGACCACCCTGGGGCTAAAACCTCTAGCTCCTGCAGGACTGGGGTTGGCCTGCATAGAGCTACTCTCACCAAATCCTGCTGGCCTCCTGGCCTGCTGGGCTGTCCTCAGTGGGAGGTTAGCTTCTCTGTGTCATTTTGTGGGTTCTGTAGCTCCAAAGTTTGTTCAGAATCACCTTTTACATGAATTGGAGTAGGTGAAAGCTGGAGCCCTGTGGAAGTCCTGTTTCTACTCCGCCATCTTGACTCCACCCACTTTCAAGTATTCTTGAGGGAAAAAAAAAACAGAGTTGAATAGAAAATTTGACATTCAGATACAAGAAGTAAGAGAAGCATGAGAAGGTAAATAGGGCAAAGCAACCATAAGGGACTTATCATATTTGAACTATATACATTCCTACATACATACATACATATATATATATATATATATATATATATATATATATATACACACACACACACATGTATGTGTATATGTGTGTGCAGATATACATATATAGAGGGCACAGGATCAATTTAATAGGAAGGGATAATACTTAAAAGGTGAAATTAAGAGGTAAGAGAGGAGTATAATGAGAGGGAATGGGGTGAAACAGAATGGGGCAAATTATCTCATATAGACGAGGCAAGGGAAAAATGTTACAATGGAGTGGAAGAACAGAAAGGCAAAATCGAATGAGTCAATCTTATTCTCATTGAATTTGGCTTAGGGAGAGAACAGCATACACACCAAACAGGGTATCTCACCCTATAGGAGAGTTGAGGGTAAGGGGACGAGAGGGGGGTTAATGGAAGGGAGGGCAGACTGAGTGGGAGGGAAGTTGGAAGCACGCACTTTTGAAAAAGGATAACATCAAAATAGAGAATAAGTACAAGTGAGGGGTAGGATAAGATGGAGGGAAATATAATCAGTCTTTCACAATATATCCACTATGGAAATGTTTTGGATAGCTATGCATGGAAGATCTATATTGAATTGCTTAGCTTCCCAGTGATGAGGGAGGAAGGGAAAGAATCTGGATTTTAATGTTTTAAAATCAAATGTTTAAATATGTGTATATAATAATAATACATATAATATAATAATTAATAATATAATAATAATTATTATTTTACATGTAACTGGGAAATAAAATATACAGGCACTGGGACATAGAAATCCACCATGCCCTACTAGAATGTCGGAGGGAGCATGAGGGCATATATTGGAGAGAACATATTGGGGGAGTGGATATTCAGTGGGATCACTATTTTGGGTTGGTGGGTAGGGAAAATGGGGAGAACATTTACAACTCACAATCTTGTGGAAATGAAAGATGTAAACTAAAATTTTTTTTCAAAATTAAATTTTAAAAATTGCTTGTACTTGAATTAGAGCTGGCCTTACTCTGAATTCTTTGAGATGGTTCCACCACAAAGCACTATGAAACCCCAACTGTTTTGGATGTGCCTGGATGGGCAAAAGTGAAGTCACAACAGAATGTAAGCACAGTATGTCAGATTAGAAATGGGCCTCAGCCATGACTAGTCCAAATTAAAAAGCAAACAAACAAACAAACAAAATAACCCACACATTAGATTTGTTTTATAGATATAAATTTTAATTAATAAAAGCACAGATCTTTAAAAATATCCCTTCCATAACAGAATATTCTAACCTGGGGTTTCAGAATATTATTTTTGTTTTTATATCTTGATAGCGTTTTCTATATATTTGGTTATCTTTTTCTCCTATGTATAATCTTTTATGAATTTAAAAACTTTATTCTGAAAAGAAGTCTATAGATTTCAAATGTGTCCATGATATACACAAAAAGATGAGATGCATTTCTCTATGAAATAATGAATATATAATTTAATCTTTCTAAGCCTTGATTTTCTTATCTTCAAAATAAATTAATGAAACTAAGGGACCACAATAATCTTTTCCAACTTCAAATTTAAATTCCATAAGATTATGAACTTAATGTAAAAAAAGAAAACACTGATAATTTTTAGACATTTATTTTTATATAGTTTTAATTGAAGTACTCTGTTCATTTAGTTTTTCATTTTAAAATTTTTAACGATTTCATATTTCACCAACTACTTGTAAAAATATTTTAGCATCCTTTATTTTATTCCCCCCTCTTGATTCCCCACATTGAGAAGGCCACCAAAAATTATTTTAGACATGTGAATTTATGCAAAACATATTTCCACTTTAGTCACATTTTGAAAGAAAATAGACAAAAGTAAACACAAGAACAAGAAAAGTAAAGAAAACAAAGAAAAAAAGTATTCTTCGATGTGCTTTCAGATTCCATCAGTTCTTTCTCTAGATGTGAACAACATTTCTCTGAGTGAGTCCTTTAGAATTGTCTTTGATCTCTGTGTTACTCAGGATAGCTAAGTCATTCACAATCCATCATTATATTGCAATTTCTATATAGAATGTTCCCCTGATTTTGATCATTTCACTTTTTATCAGTTCATGTATTTCCAGGTTTTTCCAGAGAGCATACTGCTCATCTTATGTTATAGCACAAGAGTATTCCCTCACAGTCATATACAACTTGTTCAGCCATTCCCCAATTCTTCAACATCCCCTCAATTCTTTGCCACAATTAAAAGAGCTGCTATAAGTATTTTTGTACATATATGTCCTTTTAATTTCTGTTTGTTTGTTTGTTTGTTTTTTATCTCTTTGAGATATAGACCTTGGAGAGGTATTACCTGATCAAAAGGTATGCATCATTGTACACCCCTTACTGCATAGTTCAAAGGGCTCTACTGAATGATTGAAACAATATATAAATTCATCAACGATGCATTACTGTCTCAGTTTTCCCACATCCACTTCAGCATTTGCCATTTTTTTTTTTTAGGGTCTGCAAATGCATTCATATTAAACATTATTCCAATTACAAAGGCATATTGTACTAGGTGGGATGAAAGATGGTAAGGAAGAAGTACAACCAAACAATGAGAAGAACAAGATCATTTAGTTTGCTTCCATCAGGATTCAGGCTCAGTTCTTTCTAGTTATATCTCTGGATGGCACATTTCTCACTTTCTTGAGTCATTCGGGATTAACTTATATCACTGCATTGCTGAAAAGAGTCCAGTCTGTCATAGTTGGTCGTCACATTTGCCATTTTTTTTAAAGCAATTGGGGTTAAGAAACTTGCTCAAGGTTACATGGCTAGTCATTATTTATGTGTGGGTGCTCATTTTCTGAGGCCGGTTTCGATCTCGGGTCATCCCAACTCTGAGGCTCTTACTCACTTCGACACCTAGCCACCCCCATTTTCTTTTTTATATTATTAGGGTGTTTGATCAACATGGGTTGGTAGCTCAGAATTGTTTTAATTTTCATTTTTTATCAAGAGTGTTTTAAAGCATTTTTTACAGTATGGTTCTTGTTCATACCCTTTGATCTTTTATCAATTGAGAAATGCCTCTTATTTTTTACAAATTTGACTCAGTTCTCTATATATTTGAAAAATGAGGTCTTTATCAAAGTTGTTGAAAAATCTTTTCACAATAATGATTATTATGTATTTTCATTTATCCTGTTTTCAACCTGTTTATCCTACTGTCTACCACTTTTCACTCTTTCCATCATCGAAAGTGTTTTGCTTCTGTCTTTTACATACTCCAAACATCCCTCTCTTCTATCACCCCATCTTACTTATCCTTCCCCTCCTAATTTTCTGTGGGGTAAGATAACTGTCTAAACCTAAATGAATGTGTGTGTTACTCCCTCTTTTAGCCAATTCCTTTGAGAGTAAGGTTCACTAGTACTTCCTGCCCCCAACTTTTTCAACTTCCCCTCCACTGTAAAAGTTCTTTTCAATCTCTTTTATGTGTGATAATTATCCCATTCTACTGCTCCCTTTCCCTTTCTCTCAGTGAATTCCTTTCTCACCCCTTAATTTGATTCTTTTACTAAAAAAAAATCATTAAATCATATTCAATTCACACCTATACACTCTATCTATCTATCTATCTATCTATCTATCTATCTATCTATCTATCTATCTATCTATAGATATTACTTCTAAATGCCAGAATAATGAGAAAGGTTTTAGGAGTTACAAGTATTTTCCTATTTAGCATTGTAGAAAGGTTAACCTTATTGAAAGCCATATTATTTCCCATTTCCTGTTAACCTTTTTATAAGTCTCATGTATTTTGCATTTGAAACTCAAAATTTCATTTCATCTTAGAACTTTTCACCAGAAATGTTTATTTGAATATACATTTTGCCAAGGAAGGATTATGCCTAGTTTTTTTTTTTTTGGGGGGGGGGGGGGATAGATGATTATTGGCTGTAATCTGAAATATTTTGCTTCCTGGTATATCATATGCCAAGGCCCCAGATTCTTAAACATAGACGCTGAAAAGTTCTGTGTAATCCTAACTGTGGCTTTATATTAGAACAGTTTTGTTCTAGATTCTTGCAATATTTTCTTCTTGACTTGGGATCTTTGGAATCTGACTACAATAGTCCTGGAAGTTTTCATTAGGAGGTAGATTCTTTCAATTTCTATTTTGCCCTCTGTTCTAGAATATCAGTTCAGTTTTCCTAAATAATTTCTTTTCTACCAAATAATAATATTTTAATTTTTTTCTGATTACATGTAGAGATAGCTTTCAGCCTTCATTTCTATAAGATTTTCAATTCTTATTTTTTTCTCCCTTCCTCCTTCTTCCTCCCCACTCCTCAAGACAGCAAGCAATCTGATATAGGTTGTACATGGACAATCATATTACACAAAATTCTACATTAGTCATGTTGTGCGAGAAGAATCAGAACAAAAGGGGAAAAAAGCAATAAGAAAGAAAAAACAAAAAAATACAGGAAATAATATGCTTTCAACTGCATTTAGACTCTGTAGTTCTTTCTCTACATATGGATAACATTTTCCACCATAAGTCTTTTGTAACTGTCTTAGATCCTTGTAATGTTGAGAAGAGTCATGTCTATCAAAGTTGACCATTGCACAATGTTGTTGTTACTGTGTATAATGTTCTCCTGATTCTGCTCACTTCACTCAGCATCAGTTCACATAAGTCTTTTGCCTGCTCATCATTTCTTATAGCACAATAGTACTGCATTACAGTCGTATATCACAACTTGTTCAGCCATTCCCCAATTGATAGGCATCCTCTGAATTTCCTATTCTTTGCTACCACAAAAACAACCAACCAACCCTGCTGCATGCAGATATGTATATATATATATATATATGTATATATATATACGTATATATATATATATATGTATATATATATATATACATATATATATATACGTATATATATACGTTTGGGTATTTGTGGCTTTTTTCCCTTTTTTATGATCTCTTTGGGACAAGACCTAATAGTTTCTGGATCAAAGGGTATGCTCAGTTTCATAGCATTTTGAGCATATTTCCAAATTTTCCTCTAGAATATATGGTTCCAATTTTACCACATCTTCTCCAACATTTATCATTTTCCTTCTTTGTCATATTATCCAGTCTGATAGAGTCATTCCAATCACGGGAACACAACTGAGGACTGCTTCTATGAATAATTTCAAGAGTCTAATTGAATAGTATAATGATCTCTCTATTCGTTCAGCAATAAATTAGAGCATAACATTCATAACAACATAGCATAACAACTTATTACTAAGGTGGCCACATAGGCTTAAACAAAATATATCATTCAATATATATTATAGGATTCATCAGAATCCCTACATAGCATATATTATTCTGTTCTGTAAAATTCCCCAAAATGCTTGTTTACACAAGCAGGGAGTCCCAGTTCAGGGTCTTCCCTAGCACAACTTATCATCCTTAAGGGGTAGCAGAAAATACAAACACCATCCACCCCTAGGTCACAAGTAAGTCACAATCTCTTCACTCAATACACAGTGTCCAGATAAACTCTTTTCTCATCTTGATTTTAGGTTTACTTCCAAACTCTATGGCTCTTTCTCTGTGGGATTACTGCTCCCAACTCTTGCCTAGATTCTCATGTAGGTAGCTCTCTGTTCCTGCTCCATACCTCAGCTCGAAGATACTGTTCCACTCCAAGCTCCTACTTAAACATCTGTTTCTAGGAATCAAAGCTTAACATGGTTACAACAATATTTTATACACATTACCAGCACCATCATCTCAATTCACTTTAACAGTTCTTAAAAGGGGCTTAAACTAATCCTCCTTCCCTTGGGAAAGCAAATGAGCTCTTGTAATCTCGTTCTAAACAATTGTCTGTCCCCTTTATTATCTGGGGCTTGAGAGCTGAAAAGCAGTCATTACTACTGTTGCTTCAGTTTCTCGTAAGGCCTGCTCCTGTTTTGCTGGGACCCAGTCTGCACTAGTTTAGCCTATGCTAGATTTTGCTTCACTCTCACTCTGGGGCAACAGACCTTTCCTACTAACTTTTCAACTTTTTTGGGAGGTGGAAAGTTATTTTACCTCATAATTTTGTGAGTCCTGCCACTCCAGAATTTGTTTTGAGGCATTATTTTAAAGATGTTTGGAGGTATTCAGGGGCATGCTCAGGTGAGTCCCTGCCTTTTCTCAAATATCTTGGCTTGTTAAGCTCAATTTTGACTCTATCAGCAAACAAATGATTTTGTAATTTTTAAAAAATAATTTTGGTGTGGATTTCATTATGCTTCTCATAAATATGCATCTTAATTGCATTTTAGTATTCTATTACTTTAATATAGTGTATTTTGACCAATTGTTTGGCAATTATCTTGTATCCAAGGTTTTTCTTTGTTTTTAAATTATAAATAATCCCAACATAAGCATTTGTATATATTCTTTTTTGTAGAAGTCAATTCAAGAAATTCCTTCATTGTGATTCTCCATTCCCTCCTTTTGATCAAATCTTGAAGAGGCAGTCTTTCTCTTTACCATTACCTGCCTGTGTATGCCTTTGATCTTATCCCTTCTTATGTATTATGTGAACTTATTCCTTGTATCATTTCTTATGTCCTGTACGGCTTAGCATTCTGCTGAGAGAAAGTGACATAGACTAGATCAGGTGTTTTACATTTGCCACAAATGACCTCCTCCCCCTTACACCCCATTCAGGGACTCTTTCACTTCCTACTACTGACTCCTGGCCAGATTCCTCAGATGAGGAATGATTCCTCAGATGTGAAAAGAGAACAATAATTTGTGAGACCATATGGCTTGTGCCTTTCATTAACTTCTGGATGCTTAAGTTTCCTGAGGGAAGGGGAAAAAGGGGCTGGACCAAAATGACTTTCCCCTGCTCCAAGGAAATTATTTACATCTGTGTTAGAATAAAGCAACTTTCACCCCTTGCTACCAGCTCAATCTCCCAGCTGGGATGTGAAAAGCCTCCCGTATAAAGAGGCACAACTTGCCACTTGGTTTCAAATCTTCCATCTCATGTTGCCCCAGCCATCTGAGAGAAGAGGAAAAAGAAACTTGATAGGGAATATAAGATCTTTCTCCTGATGCACAAGTCTTTTGGAAGAAAGAGGAGTTATCAAGAAGGACCTTTCCTCTGACCAATTGATCAAGTCCTTCCTATCTGCTTCCAGGCTGCACTTGTCTCTAGATCAATCTGCAGCTTCCCCTGGGAAGAATGTTGTCTTTCACTCGGTGAACATTCATTCTCACACCTGATTATACCTTTGCTATCCAAGTGATTTTAAACTCATATTTAAATGCAGTTTATTCCCTAAAACCCATTCCCCATTCCTATTACTTTATTCCTTATTTTCATCCCTCAAAGTTTCAAGTAAAAATCATTCAAGATAGTGATTAGCAGACCTTCCACTGTACCCCGTGGAATGACTGTCCCATAGGCAACAAATTCTACTTTATCCTTAATATTTTTTTGTCCCCTGCATATAAAATCTACTATCACCAAACTTTGGCTTTCACCAGATGGCAAAACCTCACTGGCCAACCTTTCCAAAATTTGATGCAACTTATTTCATTCTCCATGGAAGAATGGTTGAGATGAGGGAGTTGGGATATTCCTTTCTCTTTCATTATACTACCAAAGGTATTTTCCTAAAGTGCACATACAATAATATTATTCTATCCCACCTACTTCTGTCACTTCAATAAACTTCAATGGCACCCTAACACATCCAAGATCAAATACAAAATTGTGTTTGGCATTCAAATACCTTCTTTTTATTTTTTTTTTATTTTTTTATTTTTAAACAAATGCTTCATTAACTTCTGTTTTACATCATTCATTTCTGCCAGATTTTGAGTTACAATCATTTTCCGCCCATTATTCCCCTACCCAAACTAACAGAATAGTAATCCCACAAGATATCGCTTCCGCCAATCTGCTCTCTTCCATAGCTTCTCCCATACCCCCTTCGACTTTTCCATTAGAGGAAGGTGAGTCTTTGCATCCCAATGCCTGCACATCTGATCTCCCTATTACAAGCAAAAGAGTATTAATAATAGTATTTATATATATTTGAAACATTTAATGTTACGACCTCGAATTACAGATCCATTTCCTTCCTCCCTTGTCGCCCATTCCCTCTTGGGAGATAGGTAATTCAGTATATGTTGTACATGTCTAGCTATGCAAAACATTATCATAGTAGATATATTGTACAAGGCTGCATATAATTCCCTCCCACTCATCCCACCCCCCACCTGGTCCATTCCCTACATGATCCTGTCCCTCTTCTATAGTGGGTACTTCCAACCTCCCCTCCCCCCAAGGATGCCCTCCCATCCATCATCCCTCCTCTCATCCCCCTTCCCCCTATTCTGCTGCAGGTTGAGATATCCCATTTAGTATGTATGTCATTCTCTCCCTGAACCAAATTCAATGTGAATGTGGTTTTGCCTTTTTAGCCTTCCTTATTCTCCCCCTCCTTTGCAACCACTTCCCCTTGCTTCTTCTACATGGGATAGTTTACCCTACCCTGTCTCTCCCCATCTCCTCTTGCCACTTTCCTCTCTCACCTCATAATTTCATCCCTTGAGTATTCTCCCTTCCCAACAAATTCAACCTATGCCCTCTATCCATATATAACTGTAATCATATACACACACATTCACATATGTATTCATATGACCACACACCCTTCTTCCATTATTTTCATAGTGAGAAAGATATCATCAGTCACAGTTATTGCTTTTCCATATAGGAATGTAAATAGTTCAACTTTGATAAGTTCCTTTTGATTTCTTTTCCCTGATTACCTTCTCAGGCATCTCTTGCTTCTTGTGTCTGGATGTCAAATTTTCTATTCAATTCTGGTTTTTTCCTCAAGAATGCCTGAAAGTCCTCTATTCCACTGAATGACCATATTTTCCCCTGAAACAAAATACTCAGTTTTGCTGGGTATGTGACCCGTGGGTTCATTCCCAGCTCTTTTGCCCTCTGGAATATCATATTCCATGCCCTTTGATCCCTCAGTGTAGAAGCTGCCAGGTCCTGGGCTATTCTGATTGTGTTTCCACAATATTGAAATTGTTTGTACCTGGCTGCTTGTAGTATTTTCTCCTTGATCTGGGGATTCTGGAACCTGGCTATAATATTTCTGGGAGTTTTCTTTTTGGGATCTTTTTCAGGAGGTGATTGGTGGATTCTTTCAAACTCTATTTTGCTCTCTGGATCTAAAATATCAGGGCAGTTTTCCTTGAGAATTTCTTGAAGGGTGATTTCTAGGTTCTTTCCTTGATCTTGGCTTTCAGGTAGTCCAATAATTTTTAAATTGTCTCTCCTGGATCTATTTTCCAGGTCAGTGGTTTTTCCCATGAGATATTTCACATTGCCTTCTAATCTTTCATTTGTTTGGATCTGCTTAACAGCATCTTGATTTCTCATAAAGTCATTAGCTTCCATTTGCTCCAGTCTAACTCTGAAGGAATGAATCTCCTCAGTGAACTTTTGAGATTCTTTTTCCATCTGGCAAATTCGACTTTTTAAGGCATTCTTCTCCTCATTGCCCTTTTGGGCCTCCTTTGCCATTTGAGTTAGTCTATTTTTTAAGGTGTTGTTTTCCTCAGTCAGGCTGTTGACCCTCATTTCATACTTTTCCTGCATCCTTCTCATTTCTCTTTCCAATTTTTCCTCCACTTCTCTTATTTGATTTTTAAAGTCCTTCTTAAGGTCCTCTATGGCCTGCAACCTGCTCATGTTTTCCCCTGGGTCTTTTGGAGCAGGACTTCTGACCTCACAGTCCTTTTCCTGCTCTATGCCCCCAAAATAGGAGTCTAGGTTTGCATTTTTCTCTTTCCTTTGCCTTGGCATGTTGCCGTTTAATTACTTGACTTTTGGGCTTGTCGCCACACTATGGCTTTAAGGCCAGATAGAGCAATTTTCGTCCCGAACGTGTGGGGGGCAACTTCCATTTCTGGCAAGCTGTAAACCCAACCACGACTTCCACCCTAGATCACAATCCAGATCCAGGGAGGTTAAAGCAAGAGCGATTACCCCCTAAGACTGATCACTGGATCTCCCTACAAATTTGCAGGCTGGGAGTGGGAGCTGCCTCTGAAAACTACAAAATGGTGTTTGTCCTCAGCAGCTTCTAGCCCCCAGGAGAGGGAGCCAACGCATTCCCTAATACCAGTCCCAAAGTCCATAGGACACTAACCTCTTACTTTGTCCTAGGCAAGTCTATGTTGATAATTCTGGAGTTGCCACAGCTCCTGGTGTTCTGGGGTTCCTCCAGCTGGCTGCTGGCCCTGCCACCCTGGGGCTAAAACCTCGGCTCATGCGGACCTGGGCTCGGCTCGGCTCCTGTGCTCTGCACTCTGCAAGCTGCCAGGTCCCAGACCACTATGCTGGTCCTTCCTGCAGGGCTGCTGGGCTGTCTTCAGCGGGAGGTTAGCTTCTCTGTGTCCTTCTGTGGGTGCTGGGGCTCCATAAGTTGTTCAGAGTCCCCTTTTACATAGTTTGGGGGGAATCTGGGGGCAGAGTGGCTTGGATGAGCTGTTTCTACTCCGCCATCTTGGCTCCGCCCCCCTCAAATCCCTTCTTAACCTAGCCTTCTCCTTCTGTTCCAATTTTCTTTCACCTTACTCCTTACCATCACTCTTTGATCCTGTTTCACTGGCTTCCTGGCTGTTTAATGAATAAGACCCTCTATCTTTCATTTTTGGACATTTTCTCTGTCTGCCATTCCTAAAATGTTCTCCCTACTCAACTTTATCCATACTTTCTGATTTACTTAAAGTCCTAATTAAAATTCCATCATTTATTGGAAGCCTTTTCTAAACCCTGTTAATTGCAGGGTCTATTTAATGAATATATAGTTTGCTTTGAATCATTTGCTATATATTATTTGCATGTTGTCTTCATTAGCTTTTAAGTTCCTTGAAGGAAGGTACATTATTCTGACTCTTTTTTTTCCCTCTATCACTTAAAATGATTCCTGTCACATGGTAGAAACTTAGTAAATGTTTACTTATTAATTAATTTACTATACCCTCCTTTTGCCCACATTTTAAATTGCTACTTACATCTCTCCTTGTCCATTCCTCTGATACATACAAACATCCCGAGATTTACTCATTATTAAAAAAAAGATTCATTTTTTTTTTACCATGCTTTATTTCCTTGCAAACCTTATCCCTTGAAAAAAGTTATCTATGCAAATTGCTTCTCATTTTTCACCTCCCAATAAATTTTTAGCTCTTTGCAATCTGGCTTTGGTCCTTATTATGAGGCTCAAGTTATTTCCCATAGTTCATCATTGAGCATTATATCTGATCTTTTCTCATTCGTCATCCCTCTTGACCTCTCTGCAACTTTTGATATTGTTACCATACTGTCAAGTAAAGTTTTATTTAGTCTTTATCATAAGTATTCTTTATGGAAGGAGGTAGCTTAGTATAAGTGATGGACAGTTTACCTCTGAGCCAGAAAGAATCTGGATTCAAGTTTTATTTCTGAAAAATGATATGATTTTGTGAAGTTGGGCAAGTCATTAAGGTTCTTTGTGCTCTAAAGTAATGCTCTAAGAATCTAAATTTCAACGATACAGATCTGTGTTTTTAAAGGGAGTTACTTATCCATGAATTATGTACGCAAACTGCATTTTCAGTCCTATTCTCCAATTTTTTTTAAGCCACAACCATATTTACCTTACAAATGATATTGCGTAGCATTCTGCCTTTCTTCATTTAATGAATAATCTGTTTAACTCAGTATTTATGTATACTAGGATGACTGGATAAAAAAACACTTAGTTTCAGCCTGGTTCATTTTTCATTTTTTTGTAGCCACAAAGAACCTGGAACTCTGTAGGAACCCATTGATGGGAGAATGTGTAAAATGGTAGTACATGAATGGAATGGAAAATTATTGCAAAGCTATACAAAATGGTGAATGAAATGAAGACAGGGAAGGATGGGGAAACTTCGATGAGCAAGTGAAAAGTAAAATAAGCAGAACTGGTAAGATTATATATGTAATGATTATAGCTATAAAGTAGAAAAACAATAATTATGAAACATTGATGAAATGGAAAAGATAACTACACCAATTATTTTTCAGAGACTATTCTACAGATGCAGAATATTGTATACAATATCAAGGTTTTTTTTGAAATGTTGATTCATTTTTCTGATCTCCTTTCATCCAGTCTTTTATTTTTAAGTTTAAGATATTTTGCACAGGATTGGGGCAGGGAATTTTCTTTTTTTATTTAGTAATGTAACTAACATAAATATAATATATACTAATGAACCTGTATTTTAAGCAGTTTTTAAGATACTGCTATTTCAGCTTTATTTGTTAATTACATATGAGTTTTCTTTTCTTTTAAACAAATGCTTTATTAACATCTGTTTTATATCATTCATTTCTGCCAGATTTTGAGTTACAATCATTTCCCCACCCTGTTTTTCCCCTACCCACCCTCCCAGAATAGCAGTCCCACAAGATATCGCTTCCTCCAATCTGCTCTCTCCCATACCTTCTCCCATACCCCCTTCAAATTTCCATTAGAGGAAGGTGAAACTCTGTGTCCCAATGCCTGCACATCTTATCTCCCAATTATAAGCAAAAGAGTATTAATAATAGTTTATATATATATATATATATATATATATATATATATATATATATATATATATATATATATATATATATATTGGAAACATTTAATCTTAAGAACTTGAATTTCAGATCCATTTATTTCCTCCCTTGTCAACCATTCCCTCTGGGGAGATAAGTAATTCAGTATATGTTGTACATGTCTAGCTATGCAAAACATTATCATAGTAGATACATTGTACAAGGCTGCTTATAATTCCCTCCCACTCATCCCACCCCCCACCTGGTCCATTCCCTACATGATCCTGTCCCTCTTCTATAGTGGGTACTTCCAACCTCCCCTCCCCCCAAGGATGCCCTCCCATCCATCATCCCTCCTCTCATCCCCCTTCCCCCTATTCTGCTGCAGGTTGAGATATCCCATTTAGTATGTATGTCATTCTCTCCCTGAACCAAATTCAATGAGAATGTGGTTTTGCCTTTTTGCCTTCCTATTCTCCCCCTCCCTTGCAACCACTTTCCCTTGCTTCTTCTACATGAGATAGTTTACCCTACCCTGTCTCTCCCCATCTCCTCTTGCCACTTTCCTCTCTCACCACATAATTTCACCCCTTGGGTATCCTCCCTTCCCAATAAATTCAACCTATGCCCTCTACCCATATATAATTGTAACCATATACACACATTCACATATGTATTCATATGACTACACACCCTTCTTCCATTATTTTCATAGTGAGAAAGATTTTGTCACAGTTATTGTTTTTCCATATAGGAATGTAAATAGTTCAACTTTGAGAAGTTCCTTTTGATTTCTTTTCCCTGATTATCTTCTCAGGCATCTCTTGCTTCTTGTGTCTGGATGTCAAATTTTCTATTCAACTCTGGATTATTCCTCAAGAATGCTTGAAAGTCCTCTATTCCACAGAATGACCATATTTTCCCCTGAAACAAAATACTCAGTTTTGCTGGATAGGTGACCCTTGGGTTCATTTCCAGCTCTTTTGCCCTCTATAATATCATATTCCATGCCCTTTAATCCCTCAGTGTAGAAGCTGCCAGGTCCTGGGCTATTCTGATTGTGTTTCCACAATATAGAAATTGTTTCTTCCTGGCTGCTTGTAGTATTTTCTCCTTGATCTGGGGATTCTGGAACCTGGCTATAATACTCCTGGGAGTTTTCTTTTTGGGATCTTTTTCAGGAGGTGATTGTTGTATTCTTTCAACCTCTATTTTGCCCTCTGGATCTAAAACATCAGGGCAATTTTCCTTGAGAATTTCTTGAAGGGTGATTTCTAGGTTCTTTCTTTGATCATGGCTTTCAGGTAGTCCAATAATTTTTAAATTGTCTCTACTGGATCTATTTTCCAGGTCAGTGGTTTTTCCCATGAGATATTTCACATTGCCTTCTACTCTTTCATTTGTTTGGATCTGCTTAACAGCATCTTGATTTCTCCTAAAGTCATTAGCTTCCATTTGCTCCAGTCTAACTCTGAAGGAATGAATCTCCTCAGTGAACTTTTGAGATTCTTTTTCAATCTGGCAAATTCGGCTTTTCAAGGCATTCTTCTCCTCGTTGCCCTTTTGGGCCTCCTTTGCCATTTGAGTTATAGTCTATTTTGTAAGGTGTTGTTTTCCTCAGTCAGGCTGTTGACCCTCATTTCATACTATTGCTGCATCCTCCTCAATTCTCTTTCCAATTTTTCCTCCACTTTTCTTATTTGATTTGTAAAGTCCTTCTTAAGGTCCTCTATGGCCTGCAACCCGCTCATTTTTTCCCCTGGGGCTTTTGGAGCAGGACTTCTGACCTCACAGTCCTTTTCCCACTCTATGCCCCCAAAATAGGAGTCTAGGGTTGCATTTTTCTGTTTATTTTTTTTTTCCTTTGCCTTGGTATGTTGCCACTTAATTACTTGACTTTTGGGCTTGTTGCCACACTATGACTCTGCTCCTGGACAGGAATTTTGTCCTGAACGTGTGGGGGACAACTTCTGTTTCTCGAAGCTGGAAACCCACTCATGACCTCCACCCCAGATCACAATCCAGATCCAGGGAGGTTAAAACAAGAGTGATTACCCCCTAAGACTGATCGCTTGATCTCCCTACAGTTCACAGACCAGCAGCTGGAGCTGCCTCTGAAAACTACAAAATGGCTTGTCTCCTCAGTGGCTTCTAGCGCCCAGTGGAGGAAGTTGACTCATTCCACAAATACTGGTCCCAAAATCCATAGGGCACTAACCTCTCAGTTTGTCATAGGCATATCTATGTTGATAATTCTGGAATCACCACAGCTGCTGGTGTTCAGGGGTCTCTCCAGCCAGCTGCTGCCCCTGTCGTCCTGGGGCTAAAACCTCGGCTCATGGGGACCTGGGCTCAGCTCAGCTCGGCTCCCCTCAGCTCCCCATGCTCTGAGCTCTGCATGCTGCCAGCAACCAGAGAGCTGCGCTGGTTCTTCCTGCAGGGCTGCTGGGCTGTCCTCAGAGGGAGGTTAGCTTCTCTGTGTCATTTTGTGGGTGCTGGGGCTCCAGAAGTTGTTCAGAGTCCTCTTTTACATAGTTTGGAGGAAATCTGGGCGCATAGTAGCTTGGATGAGCTGTTTCTACTCCGCCATCTTGTCTCCCCCCCCTACATATGACTTTTCTTTTGATTTCTATTCTTTTTTATTTATCTTTAAAATAAATCATTTGAGCGTTGGTTTATTTCTTATCTGGTCTTTATATGCACATTTAATTAATTGATTTTCTCCTTCTTATTAAAGGAATAACTCAATTTTCTAAATGTGCTTATAAGAATAACTTTGGCTACATCTTATAGATTTTAGTAGCTCAAGAACTCCAATTTTTAAAAATATATTATCCCTCAAACACACATATATTTAATTACTTATTTAATTCTGATAATGTAGGGTCCTCTCTGCTTATAGTATATATTTTGTTGACTTCATTTATAATTACTTTTATAATTTAGAATTCTTAAATATGTATTTTTATTTTTCAAAATTATACTTTTATCTTTAAATTAGAGTCATTCTCAAATATGTCTACATATCCTTCATTCCAATATTTTTTTTCTTGAATGCTTTATTAAATTCTAGCTTACATCATTCTTTTCCACAAGACTTTGAGTTATAAATTTTTACCCATTTTCCCCTTCCCTACACACCAAAGTAGCGATCCAACTGAATATCCCCTCCTACGCTTGGCTCTCTCCCATATATTCCCCCATACGCCCTCCGACTTTGCAGTAGGGTGTGGTGGATCTCTATGCCCCAGTGCCTGTATATCTTATGTCCCATTTACATGTAAAATAATGTTGAAAATAGTATATGTTAGCAATATATATGTATATAACTTTTGATTTTAAAACTTTGAATTCCAGATTCATTCCCTTCCTCCCTTGTCACCAACCCTTACTGAGAAGATAAGCAGTTCAATGTTGATTATACATGTGTAACTATGCAAAACATTTCCATTGTTGTTATATTGTAAAAGACTGATTATATTTCCCTCCTTCCTATCCCACCTCCCTCTTGTTTTATTCTGTACTTTGATCCTGCCCCTTTTCAAAAGTGGGTGCTTCCAACTCCTCTCTCCCCCAGCCTGCCCTCCCTTCCATCATCCCCCTCTCATCCCCTTCCCCCCTACTCTCCTGTAGGGTTAGATACCCTATTTAGTATGTATATTATTCCCTCCCTAAGACAAATTCAATTAGATTAAGGCTGACCATTCACTTTTACCTTCCTGTTCTTCCACTCCATTGAAACCATTTTCCCTTGCCTCTTCTATATAAATATATATATATATATAAATATAAACATAAATATATACACACATATATGTATACATATACATACATATGTGTAAATATACATATATGTGTGTATATATATACACACATATACACAAAAATATATATGTATATATACATATATATGTATATTTGTTACCTTCAGTTATTGTCATAGCGAGAAAAGATTCATAAGTTACAATTTTCATTTTTCCATGTAGGAATATAAGTAGTTCAATTTTGATAAGTTCCTTATGATTTCTTTTCCCTGTTCACCTTCTCATGCTTCTCTTGCTTCTTGTATCTGAATGTTAAATGTTCTATTCAACTCTGCTTTTTTCCTGAAGAATGCTTGAAAGTCCTCTATTCCAATGAATGACCATATTTTCCCCTGAAACATGATACTCAGTTTTGCTGTGTAGGTTATTCTTGGTTTTAATCCCAGCTCCTTTGACCTCTGGAATATCATATTACAAGCCCTTCAATCCATCAGTGTAAACGCTTCCAGATCGTGTGTTATCCTGATTGTTTTTCCAGAATATTCTAATTGTTTCTTCTTGCCTGCTTGTAATATTTTCTCCTTGATCTGGGAATTACAGAACCTGGTTATAATATTCCTAGGAGTTTTCTTTTGGGAATCTTTTTCAGGAGGTGATCAGTGGATTCTTTCAACCTTAACCCTTACTTTGTTCTCTGGTTCTAAAACATCAGGGCAATTTTCCTTTAGAATTTCTTGAAGAATGATTTCTAAGCTTTATTTTTCATCACAACTTTCAGGTAGTTCAATAATTTTTTATCATCTCTCTGGGCTCTATTTTCCAGGTCAGTGGTTTTTCCAGTAAGATATTTCACATCGCCTTCTATTTTTTTTCATTTCTTTGGATCTGTTTAATAATATCTTGATTTGTCATAAAGACAAAAAGCTTCCATTTGCTCCAATCTAATTCTGAAGGAATGATTCTCTTCAGTCAGCTTTTGAGATTCTTTTTCCATCTGGCAAATTTGGCTTTTAAAGGCAGTCTTTTCCTCATTGGGTTTTTGAGCCTTGTTTGCCATTTTAGTTAGTCCATTTTTAAGGTGTTATTTTCTTCAGTCAGGTTATTGTCTCTCATTTCATAATTTTCTTACATTGTTCTTTCTCTTCCCAATTTCCCCCCACTTTTCTTATTTTATTTCCAAAATCATTTTTAAGCTCCTCTATGGCCTGTAACCAGTTTGTATTTTTCTTGGAAGTGTTTCGTTCAGGTGTTCTGACTCCACTGTCTTCTTCCCATTCCATGCTTTGTTATTTTTGTCCCCCAAATAGGAGTCTAGTATAGGACTGTTCTGTTTGCTTTGCTTCCTTTGCTTGCTCATGTTGCCACTCAATCACTTGACTTTTGAGCCTTTTGCCACAGTAGAACTCTGCTACTAGAAAGTGGAGCATTATTTCAAATGCTAGAGTTTTTGCAACTGCCAGAGCTATTAGTTGGGTGTCTCTGAAACCTCCACACACTCTGGTAGACTGTTCACCCACTCTAGGACCTTCACCCTAGACTGCTATCCACATCCAATAACGTTAAAGGAAGATCAATTACCTCTTAGACTGGTTCCTTGGTCCCACTACAATATGCAGAGCAGGACCTCTGAAGCAGCCATGAGGAGGCAGATGAATTGCAGTAGAGTCTCCACTGCTTCTCACCCTGGGGGCAAATGCTGGATTGCACTCCCAAACTCCCAGTTCCTACAAAGTCTACACTTACCTCTCACTTTGTCTTTAGCATCTATGGGTTGATAACTCTGGAAAATTTCCACTGCTGCTGGTGATCTGAAGTCCCTCTCGTCAGAGGTTGGTCAGGCCTCCCTGAGGCTAAAGCTCACAGCTTGAGTGGGGCTGTGCTGGGCTCGGTTCCCAGAGTGCTGCACTTACCCCTTCCTGCCATCCTACTGAGCTGACTTCAGTGGGAAGTTAGCTTCTCTGTGTCATTTTGTGTGTTCTGTAGTTCCAAATTTGTCTAGAGTAATTTTTTACATGGATTGGAGGAGGTGGAAGCCAGAGCCCCACAGAAGTCCTATTTCTACTTGGCCATCTTTCTCTTCCATCTAGGCATTTTTTGAGAGTGATATCTCTCAAGAAGCGGGCTAAGTTTTGAGAGGTACCATCAACTTCAGTGAAACAAGGTGTATTTTTATAGGATAAAGACACCATTATATAGCAGAAATTATGAATATTAAAACAGCAAGAAGATTTTGTTAAGAGATTAGGTAAGAGGAGATGGGTCCCAGCCACAGTGGAACTGTATAACCCACAATGAATACAGAAAAGCACGTTGGGTGGTACATATGTATGATAGTGGTATTATAATAAGCCTCTCTACACCATAAGTTCACTCTAGGCCAGGTCTGTTACTGTGACAGTGCCTAATTGGGGAAAGTCCCTTCTATTGTTTTGGAGTCCAAATCCTGCTTGGGCATCCTGGTGGTGCTGCTTTCTGATGAGTTGAATATTGTGGCCCTGTCTGAGCCTAGATGGATATAGCTGTAATTGTTTGCATTGACACACCTGCTGCTTTTGTGGGAAATATGAGGAATGGGTCTGAGGGTAGTGGCTAGCTAGAGGCCGTGTCTGGGATCCCATCACATGGATATGCCTGCTGTTTCTATGAGAAATATGAGTTCATGGACACACCTGTTATTCTAGTGAGCAGTGAGGCATATATGAAGAAGTCAGGACATTGAGTGTGTGTGTGTTGGGGGGAGGCTAGGTAGGAGTATTGCTATTCACTGGAGTATATAAGGAAGTTAGAGCATTGGGGCTGTGGGCAGCTTTATTAGGATTCTAACACTGTGAGAGTCTATGTATTGGAAGGCCATACAATGTAGTTGTCATATAGATTATATGCTATATGCTTCTGGATAATTCAAAAAGTAGATAATTATGAAGCTGAGACTCTTGTCCTGCCCCTTGCTAGTTCTTGTTATTAGAACTCAGTGTGGCTGTCTACTATACTCATTCTCTTATTTATTCATATCTCCATTACAGTTCTGTGCAGCAGGAGTCTAAGTACTCAGTGTCCTTAGGTCATTATTTGACTCACTGAGAATACTATCTATTCCAACAATTATAATCTAGTGAGTTGAAGTAATACCGATTCACAGCCAGCTTTTATGTCAACAAAAATTCTACCTTCAGGATTCACCAGGCCCCCAAACAGTTCAACTTTTCTTTCTTTTAAAAAATAAAATCTGTTCAATATCCATCAGAGAATTGGTGCACACATCACTAACAAAATAGTAGTCATAAAAATACAGCAACAAACAAATCTCAAAATATGTCCCAAATCAATATCAGTTATGGCCACCAATAACAAAGTACTATAAAAAAGAAGAGACATTTACCCTAACAATTCCTATTCAAGTTCTCTGGGCACTTAATTTTATACCTAGTAATCTTATTCTTATCAAAAGCACCACAGACATTTATTTAGCAGCCACATAGGACAGTGTTATATAAAGGAAGCTAAAGAAACACTAAAACCCGTCCTCCCTTTCAGCTTGCCGTTCAATCCACTGGAAATCTCTACATTCCTTTTCTCTTCACATCCAAACTTCACAAATGCTGCAAATCCTAAACCATATTTCACTGTTTTACCTAGCCGCCTGTAGTCAACCAAATTTGGAGAGATTCCTCCTTTCTTTCAATTTCTATGTATTATTTGGGAATTATATGTACAGTTGTGCTAATGGCATGATATAAAGACAGAAATGAAACAGTCACTGCCTGAAAGACGCTTACATGGTAGAGTCATCAGAATCCATATAATTCACATGGTAATTGATCTGTTACTGCCTTTTGACATCTTTTGTAATCCTGGCTTGAATTAATATTTATCTTTAACTTTTCTTCTTATCAAAATTATTCTTTCCTCATTGACTTTCACATGACTATTTTTTTTTTGTTAGACTACCAGTAGGGATTCTGTCTTATAACATTTATATTTCTCATAGAACTTAATAGTGCTTATTCAAAAGTGGTATTTAAGAAATAATTATTTTACTTGGTAATCTAAAATCAGGCTTTTTTAAATTTTCAATATAAAATTTTGGAAATAGAAATTCATTTTGGTTTTGAAAAATCTCAATTTGCTATGATGATTTTTTTTTCAGAATCTCATAAGCATAGATGAAAAGGACTTTGAAAAGTTGTTTCTCATGACTTTTTGAAAACTAAAAGCCATACAGAGATGAAAACCAGCAAAATACACAAACCCAAAACTTAAATACTTTTCAGCATTCTTCAAAACAAACACCCCCCCCACTCTAATATATCAGGAAGATCATAAATTTATAAAAGAAAGGACTTTAAAAATTTAGTAATGTCCAGTCTCCTCAATTCACTAGCTGAGGATTCTGAGCTAGATATCACAGATTTTTACCCTAGTCCACTAACTCCAAATCCAAATTATAATGTTGTAAACAGTCAGTAGTAGGAGCACAGGGCCTAGAATCAGGAAGTTTCATAGTTGCTCAGTGATTTCAGACATGTCTAGCTCTTCTTGATCCCTTTTTGGAGTGTTCTTGGCAGAGATTCTGGAGTGGTTTGTCCCTTCCTTCTCCATCTCATTTTATAGATGAAGTAACTGAGGTCAAAAAGGTTAAGTGACTTGTCCAGGGTCACACAGCTAACAAGTGGCTAAAGCCAGATTTGAACTTAGAAAGATGATTCTTTCTGACTCTATGACTGGAAATCTATCCACTATACCACCTAGCTGCCCTAGGAAACAGGAAGACCCGAGTTCAAATACAGTCTCAGAAATTTCAAGGTGTAACTCTCTTTGTTTCTACCTCCTAAATAAAATAGCAGACTATAAGTCCCCTTCTCTGGGAAGTTAAAGGTCAAGTCACTTAAATTCTATTTGTTTAAGTTTCCACAACTATAAAATAGGGATGATAATAATGGCACCTGCTTCCCAGGGTTGTTATGAGGATCAAATGAGATATACTATTCGCTAAGCAATTAGCACAATACCTAAGACATTGTACGTGCTTAATAAATATGCGTTGTTTTCCCTTCACTTTTCCCTTTGCATGACAGCTAGCCCTTCTGTGATATAAAGAGCAAGGGCATTTGTGACAATTCAGTAACATTTATATTTATTTACCATTTTCAATTCCCATTGAATAAGAGTACTTTTGAGAAGATTTACCCCTATAGAGCTGCATAATGTTTTGATTCTGTATAATGTATAATATATATCAGGTTAAAACCCACAATGTTAACACAGATATTATGTCTATCCTGTGAAAAAGCAACAAAAAGAGAAAACACTTATATGCTTCAACCAACAGATTAGATTATTTAAATGGTTCCTTTTCTCTACAAGACAGGTATTTTTGTTTTGTTAGTTTTATTTGTTTTTTTGCTTTCACTAAGGATGCATTTAGGTGGTTATGTTTTAGTCAATTAGGTAAATAGGGTAGATTCATGTTATTTCAATATTTTGCTTTGAGGTACATTTTTGTGGGATGTTGATATGGTTATCAAACATAGCAAAGTAAAAAGGCAAAGGATCAGTTCAGCATTTTCTTCTCATGGAATGCCACCTCACCCAATCTTCTTCCAAACTTAAGCATTTTTTTCTTTTTTTTTTTTTAAGTTTTTTATTTTATTTTTTAAGTTGTATTGATGCCTTTTAATGTTTTATTTTTCCAAATGCTTTATTAACTTCTGGTTTACATCATTCATTTCCACTAGATTTTGAGTTACACTTTTTCCCCATTTTCCCCCTACTCACCATCCCAGAACAACAGTTATACAGGATATACCCTCATCCAATCTGCTTTCTCTCATCTCTTCTCACATAACTCCTTCGACTTTTCCAGTAGGGTGAAGGGAATCCCCAAACCCCATTGCCTGCACATCTTATCTCCCAATTATATGCAAAATAGTACTAATAATAGTATTTATATATTTTTTAAAATTTTGATTTTAAAAGGAAGATAAGCAACTCAGTATATGCTGTACATGTGTAGCTATGCAAAACATTACCATAGTAGATATATTGTAAAAGACTGACTATATTTCCCTCCCTCCCACCACACCTTCCTCCTGGTTCACTCCGAACCTTGATCCTGTCCCTTTTCAGAAGTGGGTGCTTCCAACTTCCCTCCCCTCCAACCCGCCTTCCCCTTTCCACCTCCCCCCCACGCTCCTTTAGCATGGAACACTCTATTACCTTTGCATGTCACTCTACCTGTTCAAAATTCAATGAGAATAAGGTTTTGCCTTTTTGCCTTCCTGTTCCTTCCCTCCCCTGAAACCACCTTCCCCTACCTCCTCTACACGAGACAGTTCACCCCATTGTCTCTCCCCATTCTCCCTCAACACATTGCTCTCTCACCTCTTAACCTCACCTTTTAAGTATCATCTCTTCCTATTAAATTTGACCTGTGACCTCTATCTATGTATATCTGAAAACATATATATACATATCCACTTATGTATTCATATGCCCGTATACCCTTCTTCAACTATTTTCATACTGAGAAAAGTTTCATCAGTTACAGTTATTGTTTTTCCCTATAGGAATATAAATACTTCAACTTTGATAAGTTCTTAGTAATTGCTTTTCCCTGTTTACCTTCTCAAGCATCTCTTGCTTCTTCTATCTGAAAGTCAAATTTTTTATTCAACTCTGTTTTTTCCTCAAGAATGCTTGAGAGTCCTCTATTCCACTGAATGACCATTTTTTTTCCCTGAAACATGATACTCAGTTGTTCTGGGTATGTGATTCTTGGTTTTAATCCCAGCTCCTTTGCCCTCTTGAATATCATATTCCAAGCCCTTCAGTCCCTCAGTGTAGAAGCTGCCAGATCATGTGGTATCCTGACTGTGTTTCCACAATATTCAAATTGTTTCTTCATGGCTGCTTTTAATATTCTTTCCTTTATCTTAGAAGTCTGGAACCTGTCTACAATATTCCTAGGAGTTTTCTTTTTGGGATCTTTTTCAGGAGATGATCTGTGGATTCTTTCAACCTCTGTTTTGCCCTCTGGTTCCAAATTGTCAGGGCAATTTTCCTTGAGAATTTCTTGAAGGACAGTTTCTAGATTCTTTCTTTGATCATGGCTTTCAGGTAGTACAATAGTTTTTAGATTGTCTCTCCTGGATCTATTTTCCAGGTCAGTGGTTTTTCCCATGAAATATTTCACATTGCCTCCTATTCTTTCATTTGTTTGGATCTGCTTAATAGCATCTTGATTTCTCATAAAGTCAGTAGCTTCCATTTGCTCCAGTCTAATTCTGAAGGAATTATTTTCCTCAGTGAGCCTTTGAGATTCTTTTTCCATCTGGAAAATTTGGCTTTTTAAGGCATTCTTCTCCTCATTGACTTTTTGAGCCTCTTTTGCCATTTGATTTACTCTTTTTTAAGGTGTTATTTTCCTCAGTCATGCTGTTGACTCTCATTTCATACTTTTCTTGCATCTTTCTCATTTCTCTTCCCAGTTTTCCCCCATTTCTCTTATCTGCTTCTTAACGTCCTCTATGGCCTGTAAGCAGCTCATATTTTCATGTGGGCCTTTTGGTGCAGGATTTCTGACCTCACAGTACTCCTCCTGTTCCATGCTTTGATCCTCTTTGCCTCCAATATAGGGGTCGAACATTGCATTTTTCTGTTTATTTTGTTTCCTTTGCCTAGGCATGTTGCCACTCAATTACTTGACTTTTGGGCTCGTTGCCACAGTAGGACTTTGTCACCACCAAGGGGAACTTCTGTCCCAAACATTGGGGTTTTCTCAACTGCCTGAGGTATTAGTTGGGTGGCCTCTGTGAAGCCTCCACACACTTTGGCAAGGTGGCCACACACCCTAAGACATCCACTTCAGACCATAATCCAGATCCAAGAAGGGTAAAGCAAGAATGATTACCCCCTAGACTGATCCCTGGATCCCCCTACAATTCGCAGGCCAAGAGCTGAAGCTCCAACATTGCAACTGGTGCAAGCTGTGCTGGCTGCTCAGCTGCTTCTCACCCCCAGGGAAAGTAGCTGAAGAATTCTCCCAACCATACACCACTTACCTCTCACTTTGTCCTAGACACCTATGTGTTGATAATTCTTGAAAAGCCATCGGTGGTGTTCTGGGGTTCCTCTAACAGGCAGCTGGTCTGGCTGCCTTCAGGCTAAAACCAATACTCACACAGGCCTGTGCTTGGCTCCCAGAATGCTGTGCTGTCAGCTCCCAGAGTGTTGTGCTGGCCACTCCCTGCTGTGCTTCCGAGCTGTCCTCAGCAAGAGGTTAGCTTCTCTGTGTAATTTTGTGGGTTCTGAAGCTCCAGAGGTCATTCAGAGTCCTCCTTTTAGATAATTTTGAAGTGGTGTGGGCTGGAGCTCTGTGGAAGTGCTTTTTCTCCTCCACCATCTTGACTCAGCCCACTCAAGCATTTTTTTTCTACTGAGTTTTCCAAGCTTTCCAGTTTTGGAAAAGGCTTAGGCAGACCAGGTTATCATGAAAGTCTAAATGGGAAGACAAATGCAGGAAGGTAAGTGTGAATTGATGATTAATAAATGCTTATTGATTTCTCATCTGATTAGATACTACAACTTTCTGGTAGTACTTGGAGAAGTAATGCAGGAGAGTAGGAAAACTACAGGATTTTGAATCACAGGACAAAGTTTATATTACTACCCTTACTAACTACCCATATAACTTAAAGCAAATAACATCTCTGCGCTTATGTCTAAGGTCTCTAATAATTCCAAATTTATAACTCATTTGATAACATTTAATTCCTCATTGCTATCATCATGCTACAATCTCTTTCTCAAAATCAAAAATTGTAGATTCTTGAAATCTGAAAAACAAAACAAAGCAAAAACAAACCTAATTTCTTAATTAGTCTGTTTGCCTGTTGACTAATTAAATTTTAAGTTCAAAGTAATTTTTAAATTATTTTGTTTTCTCAAAATACAACATTTATACAATCATCACCATTGTCATTATCATACCATTACCACTATCATTTTGTTCCATTGATTATGTACATTCATTATTTATTTCCTATCTTATATAATTTTATTTGTATATACTAGCATATTCCTTTCTTCCAAAGTGACAGTTATAGTTTATTCTACCAAACTGGCAGCAAATGATTAAAAATTTTAATGACATTAATTCATATTGCTCTGTTTATTACCAACACATAAATAAAAGAAAAAAAATACTGGAAATTTATATACCTAACACTTTTTACAGTCTACTGTAGCCTGAATTCAACCAACTAAGAATCACTTCATTCCAATCATACCTTTCTTACTTAGAGAACATAAGATGAATCATAACAATGTTGATTAATAATAAATCCATAAATTTTAGATGAGTGGCTATACTATTTTAGGCTGGTGACATTCGAGAAGGCCCATCTGAATTGTTGCTATTAAAGATCTGTCTGCATTTCCATTATGTCCTCTTATTTTTTAGTACTTTATAATTTGGGCCATAAACTTTTGCTTCAGGCTCAACCTTGGCAAAAATGATTTCAGCTTCTCAAGCACATTTTTTTTCTTTAAGGAATTTGAAACTGATCTTTGTTACTCATTTTTGAATCATGAGAGAAGCAAACCTCAGAGTTCCTTTTTATCCTTAAAATACTAAATATAGCTCCATCCAAAGCACAAATGTATAGCAGTGTCATTTATGGAGATAGCCCAGGTGGCTGTTTTCTTTGTAAGCTCTTTCCATTGCCTATCCAGTGACCTTGTTCAAATCATTGCACAGGGGAATGTGCTTAGAGAAAGTGCATTCTACATTAATGTGCAGAAAACAGAAGGATATATTTTGAGTTGAAAACTTTTCCATCATTTGATAAAAAAAAAAAAAACTTACTGTATTTTGATAGCTAAGAATAGAAGGACTCAGGAAGAAACAGAGAAACTTAAATTCCAAAGAGAGTTAGATGGCTGGGTTCTATCTACTACATAAGCAGGCAACTGAATGATAAAAAGAGGATTTAATCATTAAAAGTAAAAAAAGGGGAGGCGGAGCCAAGATGGCGGAGTAGAAACAGCTCATCCAAGCCACTCTGCCCCCAGATTTTCCCCAAACTATGTAAAAGGGGACTCTGAACAACTTCTGGAGCCCCAGCACCCACAGAATGATGCAGAGAAGCTAATCTCCCGCTGAGGACAGCCCAGCAGCCCTGCAGGGAGGACCAGTGTAATGGTCTGGGAGCCAGCAGCGAGCAGTGTGCAGAGCTCAGGGAGCCGAGCCAAGTGGAGCCCAGGTCCCTGTGAGCTGAGGTTTTAGCCCCAGGGTGGCAGGGCCAGCAGCTGGCTGGAGAGACCCCAGAACAACAGAAGTTGTGGTGACTCCAGAATTATCAACATAGACATGCCTAGGACAAAGTAAGAGACTTTGGGATCAGTTTTGGGGAATGCATCAGCTTCCTCCCCTGGGGGCTAGAAGCCACTGAGGAGACAAGCCATTTTGTAGTTTTCAGAGGCAGCTCCAGCTCCTGGCCTGCAAACTGTAGGGAGATCCAGTGATCAGTCTTGGGGGGGGGGGTAATCGCTCTTGCTTTAACCTCCCTGGATCTGGATTGTGATCTGGGGTGGAGGTCATGGGTGAGTTTACAGCTTGCCAGAAACGGAAGTTGCCCCACACACATTCAGGACGAAAATTCCCCTATCTGTCAGCAAAGACATACTGTGGCAACAAGCCCAAAAGTCAAGTAATTAAGTGGCAACATGCCAAGGCAAAGGAAATAGAAAAATGCAACCCTAGACTCCTATTTTGGGGGCATAGAGCGGGAAAAGGACTGTGAGGTCAGAAGTCCTGCTCCAAAAGCCCCAGGGGAAAACATGAGCGGGTTGCAGGCCATAGAGGACCTTAAGAAGGACTTTAAAAATCAAATAAGAGAAGTGGAGGAAAAATTGGAAAGAGAAATGAGATGGATGCAGGAAAAGTATTAAATGAGGGTCAACAGCCTGACTGAGGAAAACAACACCTTGAAAAACAGACTAACTCAAATGGTAAAGGAGGCCCAAAAGGGCAATGAGGAGAAAAATGCCTTAAAAAGTCGAATTTGCCAGATTGAAAAAGAATCTCAAAAGTTCACTGAGGAGATTCATTCCTTCAGAGTTAGACTGGAGCAAATGGAAGCTAATGACTTTAGGAGAAATCAAGATGCTGTTAAGCAGATCCAAACAAATGAAAGAGTAGAAGGCAATGTGAAATATCTCATGGGAAAAACCACTGACCTGGAAAATAGATCCAGTAGAGACAATTTAAAAATTATTGGACTACCTGAAAGCCATGATCAAAGAAAGAACCTAGAAATCACCCTTCAAGAAATTCTCAAGGAAAATTGCCCTGATGTTTTAGATCCAGAGGGCAAAATAGAGGTTGAAAGAATCCAACAATCACCTCCTGAAAAATATCCCAAAAAGAAAACTCCCAGGAATATTATAGCCAGGTTCCAGAATCCCCAGATCAAGGAGAAAATACTACAAGCAGCCAGGAAGAAACAATTTCTATATTGTGGAAACACAATCAGAATAGCCCAGGACCTGGCAGCTTCTACACTGAGGGATTGAAGGGCATAGAATATGAAAAGGAAAAAAAAGGGAAAAAAATCTAGGCCTTGAAGTAACTTCCAGGATTCGATATGGCAAAGTAAGTAGAAAACTACTGTAACTCTCCTATACTCACCTCCAAACAACCATAAAATAGAGCCTCCAAACAAATCCTGGAACAATAGAACCAGGGAATATATGGGGTAAAGCAGTCTTTTAGCCCAAGAAAGTGGGAGGATTAGGTGAAAGGAGAGCAGATTCCAGGACTGGAAGCATCTCAGAGGGTTTATACCAAACCCCACCTCACCAAAACACCAAGGAGATGCTGAGCCCCAGTATGTGGAGCAGACAAACACCAAAACCAGGACCTCTCACATGCCTTAGTGTAGCCAGCGGAAATGGCAGGTTCTAGCTTCAAGAACTATCTGCTTAAATATAATCTTAGGTTCCCTGCCCCACCTTGGAAGAGCTAAAAATTTATAATGTATCCCTAGACAAATAGGCATACTCCAGGGGCCACACTTCCATGTACTTCCGTGTAGCCCTGGGAAAATGCAAGAAAACCCCATCTGACCTCAGTACTCACCAGGAGGATCATAGCTCAGTAAAAGATAAGCTACCAGACCTCTACACCTTCCAGTAGCACCAACTAAGCCTCACCCATGCCTGCAGTACATCACTGGACAGGAAGGGACATCATAGGCCTCAGGGAAACATCAGCCTAGCATCAGCCAGGGCCTACAGCAATTAGAATAGGAAGACAGAGACAGTGTCCCTTTCACCTTGGGGAAAGAGCACAAATTTAAAAGAAAGGAAAAGGACAAAAAAGAATAGAAGCATGAGTACAAAACAAACAAACAAAAATTTGACCATAGAAAGTTATTATAGTGACAGGGAAGACTAAGACATAAACTTAGAAAGGACAACAATTTTAAAAAACTATGGGCAAAACCAAAAAGAGAAATAGAAAGTGGCCTCAAGAAGAGAAAGATCTCAAGGAAGAGCTCAAAAAGGAGCTTAAAATCATATAAGAAAGAAAGGGTGGGTAGGTGGTGCAATGAATAGAGCATTGGCCCTGCAGTCAGAAAGACCTGAGTTCAAATCCAGACTCAGATACTTAACACTTACTAGCTGAGTGATCTTGGGCAAGTCACTTAATAATTGCCCTGCCTTCCCCCCCCACCCCCGCCAAAAAAAAAAAAGGAAAAAAAAGAGATAGAAAAAATTTGGGAAAAGAAATGAGAGTGATGCAAGAGAATTTGTAAAGAGTCAACAGTCTGGAAAACTGCCTCAAAAGTAGATCTGACCAAAAGGAAATGGAGATACAAAAATACACTGATGAAAACAATTATTTATAGAGTACAATTGGTCAAATGGAAAAGAAAGTACAAAATCTAATTGAGGAAAACAATACCTTAAACTTAGAATTGAGCAAGCAGAAGCTAATGACTCTATGACACATCATTAACCAATTAAAGAAACTCAAACGAATGAAAAAAATGGAAGAAAATGCAAAATACTACATGGGAAACACAACTTACCTGGAAAACAGGAGAGACAATACAAAATCACTGGAGTACCTGAATGTCATAATCAGAAGGAGGACCTGGACGGAATGCTTTCAAGAAATGATCAAGGGGGTGTGGCTAGGTGGCACAGTGAGTAGAGCACCAGCCATGGAGTCAGGAGGACCTGAATTCAAATCTGGCCTCAGACACTTAGCACATAAAACTAGCCATGTGACCTTGGGCATGTCACTTAACCCCAATTGCCCTCCAAAAAGCAAAAAAAAAAAAAAAAAAAAGAGTTGAGAGAGAGAGAGAGAGAGAGAGAGAGAGAGAGAGAGAGAGATGATCAAGGAAGACTGCCCAGATATCCTAGTACCAAAGGACAATATAGTCATTGAAAGAATCCCAGGGGAGGGGGGATGGAGAGTGGAACCAAGATGGCAGTGTAAAAGCAAAGACTTGCATGAACTCTCTCCCTAACCCCTTAAAATACCTGTAAAGTCAAACTAAACAAATTCTAGAGAAACAGAGCTCACAAAAGGACAGAACAGAACAGATCTCCAGCATGAGATTGCCTGGAAGGTCAACAGGAAGGGTCTATCACACCAGGCTGGAAGTCAAGCCCAGCTTAGCATGCACCAGGCCAGCACAGACAGGGCCTCAGCAGGCCATAAGTGACTAAATCACTGGCAGCTTTGTCAGTTTCCATACTTATAAACACACACATGCCAAAGATAGCATAGAAGGTCAGTGCGAAAACTGTGGGACCTGGGTGAAAGAGGAGTGTGGTCCAGCCGCAGCCCTGGGGGAAAAGAAGTGATCGCTGTAGCAGCAGAGGTAGCAGAAGCTGCTTTTGGAGCTCTGGATCCTCAGATCGTGGAGGATAGAGGGGCTGAACAGAGGGGGATAATAGGGATCACTTTGTTGAAGCAGAGGCAGGATTCTCTTGCTTTGACCTGCTTAGATCTGGGTCTCATACCTAGAGAGGTGGCCCTGGGGTTAGTATGAGCACTGACATGGTGGAGCTTGTGGCAGAAGTGGAGAGAGAATCCTCCTCACAGTTCCAAGGAAGAAAAGAGTGTCTGGGGTCACTCACAAAGCAGATAACAGATCAGGGGAGGAGTAAACACCTCTCATTTAAACATGCCATGTTGGAAGAGCTAAAAATGTACAGACCCCTAAAATTATCTCTGAAAAGAGCTGTAAAAAAACCCTGAAACCTGGGACAGTACACTCACCCCCATCCCCAAAAGTTAAGCATTTGGCTGGGAAAATGAACAAACAGGGTAAAAAAAAAAAAACTCAGACTATAGAATCTCACTTTGTTAACAAAGAAGATTGAAACACTCAAGCAGAAGAAAACAAAGTCAAAGCTCCTACCTCAAAAGTCTCCAAGAAAAAAAAATATCAATTGGCCATAGCCTACAGAAGGGCTCAAAAAGGATTTTGAAAATCAAGTAAAAGAAGTAGGGGAAAAATTGGGAAGAGGAATGAGAGTGGTACAAGAAAATAATGAAAAATGAGTCAACAGCTTGCTAAAGGAGACCCAAAAATATTGAAGGACATGATATCTTAAAAAATAGACTAGGGTCAGCTAGGTGGTACAGTGAATAGAGTAACAGTTCTGAGTAGAGGACCTGAGTTCAAATCCTTCCTCAGACACTTGACACATTTACTGGCTGTGCGACCGTGCCCCAATTCTCCTGCGTTCCCTCTTCCAAAAAAAAAAAAATAGACTAACCCAAATGGAAAATAGGTCCAAACAGTCAATGAGGAGAAGAATACCTTAAAAATCAGAATTGACCAAATAGAAAAGGAGGGTAAAAAGCTTACTGAAGAAAATAATTCCTTAAAAATTAGAATGGAGGGGTGGCTATGTGGCACAGTGAATAGACCACCAGTCCTGGAGTCAGAAAGACCTGATTTCAAATCCAGCCTCAGATACTTGACACACTTACTTGCTGTGTGACTTTGGGCAATTCACTTAATACCAACTGCCCTCCAAGAAGAAAAAAAAAATAGAATGGAGCAAATGGAAGCAAATGACTTCACCAGAAATAAAGAAATTATAAAAAAGAACCACAAGAATGAAATAAAAATACAAGACAAATGTGAAATGTCTTATTGGAAAAGTCACTGACCTGGAAAATAAATGAAAGAGAGAATTTAAAAATTATTGGACTACCTAAAAGTCATTATAAAAAATGACCTAGACATCATCTTTCATGAAATTATTTTTTAAAACTGCCCTGATATTCAAGAACCAGAGGATAAAACTAATTGAAAGAATCCACAAATTACATCTTGAAAGAGATTCCAAAAGGAAAACAGAAAGAAACAATGAAGCCAAATTGCAGAGTTCCCAGGTCAAGGAGAAAGTTTTGCAAGTAGACAGAAAGAAACAATGTGAGTATAGTGGAAGCAGATTTAGGATAACATAAGATCTAGCAGCTTTTACATTAAGGGATCAGAGGGCTTGGAATATGGTATTCCAGAGGCCAAAGGAGCTAGAATTAAACCCAAGAATCACCTACCCAACAAAGCTGAGTGTCATCTTTCAAGAGAAAATATGGATATTCAATGAGATAGAAGACTTGCAAACATTCTTGCTGAAAACACCAGAGCTGAATAGAAAATTAGACTTTCAAAGACAAGAATCAAGAGAAGCATGAAAACGCAAAAATAAAAGAGAAATCAAAAGAGATTTATTAAAATTGAACTGTTTATATTCCTAGCTGGAAATATTATGTTAGTAATTTATGAGACTTTTCTCAGTATTAGGGTAGTTGGTGGGAATATGGATAAATATAGAGACAGATAGATAGGTAGGTAGGTAAATACACAGAAGGCACAGGGTGAGTTGAATATGAAGGTATGCCATCTATAAAAACAAAATTAAGGGGTGAGAGAGGAAGATATTAGGAGAACAAGAAAAAGAGAGATGGAATGGGGCAAATTGTCTCACATAAAAGAATCAAGAAAAAGGTTTCACAACATAGGGTCAGAAGGGGGAGGTAAGAGGAAATGAGAGAACCTTACTGTCATCAGATTTGACTTAAGTAGAGAATAATATACACACTCAGCTGGCTACCTTACCCTACAGCAGAGTAAGGTGGATAAGTATAAGGGGGTGGGGGAGTGATAGAAAGGAGAGCAGATTGGGGTGGGGGAAGTCAAAAGTAAACACTTTTGAAAATGGACAGGATCAAAGGAAAAATAGAATAAGTGGGAAGGTGGGATAGGACAACATGAGAATTATGGAAGTGTTTTGCATTATTATGCATGTATAACATATACTGAATTGCTTGCTTTCTCAATGAGGGGGTGTGGGGAAGGGGAAATGAAGAGAATTTGCAAATCCAAGTTTTAAAAACAAATGTTAAAAACTGCTTTTGCATCCAAGTTGGAAAAGAGATATACAGGACATGGGGTATAGGAATCTATCTTGCCCTCCATGAAGGTAAGAGGGAAGTAGATAAGGGGGTATGGGACATTAGAAGGGAGGACAGACTGGGGGAAGGGGTAATCAGAATGCATGCCATTTAGGGGGAAGGGAGAGGAGAGAGATAGGGAGAAAATTTTTAACTGAAGATTTTGTGGAAATGAATGTTGAAAATGAAAATAAATAATTTCTTTTTTTTAATATTTTTATTTTTTTAATATTTGATATCATTTTATTTTATTTTTTTAAACAAATGCTTTATTAACTTCTGTTTTACATCATTCATTTCCGCCAGATTTTGAGTTATAATCATTTTCCCCCCATTATTCCCCTACCCAACCTCCCAGAATAGCAGTCCCACAAGATATCGCTTCCTCCAATCTGCTCTCTCCCATACCTTCTCCCATACCCCCTTCGACTTTTCCATTAGAGGAAGGTTACTCTTTGTGTCCCAATGCCTGCACATCTTATCTCCCAATTATAAGCAAAAGAATATTGATAATAGTATTTATATATATTTGAAACATCTAATGTTAAGACCTCAACTTCCAGATCCATTTCCTTCTTCCCTTGTCACCCATTCCCTCTGGGGAGATAAGTAATTCAGGATATGTTGTACATGTCTAGCTATGCAAAACATTATCATAGTAGATATATTGTATAAGGCTGCTTATAATTCCCTCCCACTCATCCTACCCCCCACCTGGTCCGTTCCCTACATGATCCTGTCCCTCTTCTATAGTGGGTACTTCTAAACACCCCTCCCCCCAAGGATGCCCCCCATTCAATCATCCCTCCTCTCATCCCCCTTCCCCCTATTCTGCTGCAGGTTGAGATATCCCATTTAGTATGTATGTCATTCTCTCCCTGAACCAAATTCAATGAGAAAGTGGATTTGCCTTTTTTTTCCCTTCCTATTCTCCCCCTCCCTTGCAACCACTTCCCCTTGCTTCTTCTACATGAGATAGTTTACCCTACCCTGTCTTTCCCCATCTCCTCTTGCCACTTTCCTCTCTCACCTCATAATTTCATCCCTTGAGTATTCTCCCTTCCCAACAAATTCAACCTATGCCCTCTATCCATATACACACACATTCACATATGTATTCATATGACCACAGAACCTTCTTCCATTATTTTCATAGTGAGAGAGATATCATCACTCACAGTTATTGTTTTTCCATATAGGAATGTAAATAGTTCAACTTTGATAAGTTCCTTTTGATTTCTTTTCCCTGATTACCTTCTCAGGCATCTCTTGCTTCTTCTGTCTGGATGTCAAATTTCCTATTCAGTTCTGGTTTTTTCCTCAAGAATGCTTGAAAGTCCTATATTCCACTGAATGACCATATTTTCCCCTGAAACAAAATACTCAGTTTTGCTGGGTAGGTGACCCTTGGGTTCATTCCCAACTCTTTTGCCCTCTGGAATATCATATTCCATGCCCTTTGATCTCTCAGTGTAGAAGCTGCCAGGTCCTGGGCTATTCTGATTGTGTTTCAACAATATTGAAATTGTTTCTTCCTGGCCGCTTGTAGTATTTTCTCCTTGATCTGGGGATTCTGGAACCAGGCTATAATATTCCTGGGAGTTTTCTTTTGGGGATCTTTTTCAGGAGGTGATTGGTGGATTCTTTCAACCACTATTTTGCCCTCTGGATCTAAAACATCAGGGCTGTTTTCCTTGAGAATTTCTTGAAGGGTGATTTCTAGGTTCTTTCTTTGATCAAGGCTTTCAGGTAGTCCAATAATTTTTAAATTATCTCTCCTGGATCTATTTTCCAGGTCAGTGGTTTTTCCCATGAGATATTTCACATTGCCTTCTAATCTTTCATTTGTTTGCATCTGCTTAACAGCATCTTGATTTCTCATAAAGTCATTAGCTTCCATTTGCTCCAGTCTAACTCTGAAGGAATGAATCTCCTCAGTGAACTTTTGAGATTCTTTTTCCATCTGGCAAATTCGACTTTTTAAGGCATTCTTCTCCTCATTGCCCTTTTGGGCCTCCTTTGCCATTTGAGTTAGTCTATTTTTTAAGGTGTTGTTTTCCTCAGTCAGGCTGTTGACCCTCATTTCATACTTTTCCTGCATCCTTCTCATTTCTCTTTCCAATTTTTCCTCCACTTCTCTTATTTGATTTTTAAAGTCCTTCTTAAGGTCCTCTATGGCCTGCAACCCGCTCATGTTTTCCCCTGGGGCTTTTGGAGCAGGACTTCTGACCTCACAGTCCGTTTCCCTCTCTATGCCCCCAAAATAGGAGTCTAGGGTTGCCTTTTTCTGTTTCCTTTTCCTTGGCATGTTGCCACTTGATTACCTGAGTTTGGGGCTTGTTGCCACACTATGGCTTTAAGGCCAGATAGAGGAATTTTTCGTCCCGAACGTGTGGGGGGCAACTTCCATTTCTGGCAAGCTGTAAACCCACCGATGACTTCCACCCTAGATCACAATCCAGATCCAGGGAGGTTATAGCAAAAGCGATCCACACCCACCCTCCCCAAGACTGATTGCTGGATCTCCCTACCATTAATTCCAGGCCGGGAGTTTGAGCTGCCTCTGAAAACTACAAGATGGCGTATCTCCTCAGCGGCTTCTAGCCCCCAGGGGAGGGAGCAGATGCAATCCCCCAAATACAGGTCCCAAAGTCCATAGGACACTAACCTCTTACTTTGTCCTAGGCATGTCTATGTTGATAATTCTGGAGTTGCCATGGCTGCTGGTGTTCTGGGGTTCGTCCAGCCGGCTGCTGGCCCTGCCTCCCTGGGGCTAAAACCTCGGCTCACGCGGAATTGGGCTCGGGTCGGCTCTGCTTCCTGCTCTCTGCGTGTTGCGTGCTGCTGGCTCCCAGACCACTGTGCTGGTCCTTCCTGCAGGGCTGCTGGGCTGTCTTCAGCGGGAGGTTAGCTTCTCTGTTTCATTCTGTGGGTGCTGGGGCTCCTGAAGTTATTCAGAGTCCCCTTTTACATAGTTTCGGTGGAATCTGGGGGTAGAGTGGCTTGGATGAGCTGTTTCTCCTCCGCCATATTGGCTCCGCCCCCCTAAATAATTAATTTCTTAAAAAAAAGAATACACTGATACCTCAGTAAAAAGATGTCAAAATACAAACTAAAAGGAACACCGTGGCCAAAATTTAGAACTGTCACGTCAAAGAGAAATTTTTATATGAAACCAGAAAGAAACAACTTAAATATTGTGGGACTGTAGTCAGGATTATGCATGATTTAGTAGCTTCTACATCAAAGAATGAGAGGACTCATAAGATGATATTCTGGAAAGCAAAGGGGCTAGGATTACAACCCAGAATCAGTTATCCAAAAAAAATTGGGCATTATGATTTTTGAGGAAAAGATGGATATTCAGTAAAATAAGGGACTTTCACTCATTCTTAATTCGGCTAAAAAACAGAGCTGAGCAGAAAATTTGATCTTCAAATACAATACTCAAGAGAAAAATAAAATGGTAAAAAAGAAAGAAAATAAAATATTTTGATAAGGTTAAATTGTTTACAACCCAACATGGGTAGATGATTTTTCTAACTCTTTAGAACAGTATTTATGGCATTTAGAAGGGGTATTGATAGATAGAGGTTGTGGGTATGTTTAGTTAGAAGCCATCATTAAAAAAATAATCAAAGGGTGAAGAAAAGGGATTCTACCAAGAGAATAAGACAGGCCAAGGCAGAAAAGGGTAAATTATACCACACAAAGAGTCACAAACACTTATTGTAGTACAGGGAAAGAAGTGAGGGAAACAAGCACTGTTTGAATTTTATTATTGGTTATAGAAATCTATCTTACTCAAAGGGGGAGTAATAGAAGAAAGGGGGAAAGAAAGGGGAGGGATAGATACAAGGCTAGGAAGTAGTAGTAGGTAAAATGGGAAAGAAAAGGTTGGGGGGGCCTAACAGAAAATGAGGCAGATTGAGGGAGACGATGGTCAGAAGCAAAACACTGGTAAGGAGGGAAATGTTGAAAGGAAAGAGAAAAGCATAAACATTGGAGAAAATAGGAGAGAGAGAAAGACAGTATATAATTATAACTATGAAAATGAATAGGATGAATTTTCCCATAAAATGGAAGCAGATAGCATAATAGATTGAAAACCATAATCTTACAATATGGTGTTCATAACAGACACATTTGAAGAGAGAGAAACATAGAGTAAAGGTAAAAAGTTGGAGCAGAATATTTTATGCTTCGGCTGAACTTAAAAAAAAAGAAAGAAATGAAAGAAGAAAGAAAGAAAGAAAGAAAGAAAGAAAGAAAGAAAGAAAGAAAGAAAGGAAGGAAGGAAGGAAGGAAGGAAGGAAGGAAGGAAGGAAGGAAGGAAGGAAGGAAGGAAGGAAGGAAGGAAGAAAGGAAGAAAGAAAGAAAGAAAGAAAGAAAGAAAGAAAGAAAGAAAGAAAGAAAGAAAGAAAGAAAGAAAGAAAGAAGGAAAGAAAGGAAAGAAGGAAGGAAGGAAGAAAGGAAGGAAGGAAGGAAGGAAGGAAGGAAGGAAGGAAGGAAGGAAGGAAGGAAGGAAGGAAGGAGAAAGCAGACGTAGAAATACTGATCTCAGACAATGCAAAAGCAAAAACAGATATAATTAAAAGAGAAAAGAAGGAAACTATAACTTGCCAAAAGGTATCATAGACATTGAAGTAATATCAGTACTAAACATATGTTCACCAAATGATATATCATCCATATTCTTAGAGGAGATATTAAGTGAGTTACAGGAAGAAACAGAGAGGAAAAATACACTAGCGGGGGATCCAAGCTCCCATTCTCAGAATTAGATAAATCAAACTACAAAATATAAAAAAAGGAAAATTAAGGAGAGGAACGTAATTTTAGAAAAAGATAGATATGGTAGACCTCTGGAGAAAGCTAAATGGGGGTGGAAAAATATAACTTTTTCTCTGTGGCACATGGGAGTTACACAAAAATTGACAATATACTAGAGCACAAAAACCTCACAATCCATGGAAAAATGGCAGAAGTATTAAATGCATCCTTTACAGATGTTGAAACAATAACAATTATGTGTCATAAAGGAGATAATAAAATTAATTGGAAAATAAATATGTATCAATTATCAAGGATAATTGACCATACAAATAACAAAATTAATGGAAATCATGTGATTATCTCACAGGGTAATATAATAAAAATTACTATTCTACCTGAGTTAAATTACTTATTCAGTGTCATACCAATCAAACTACCAAAATTTTATTTTATAGCACTAGAAAAAATACTAACAAAATGAAACCAGAAGAACAAAAGATTGAGAATATCATGGGAACCAATCAATCAATCAATCAATAGATCAATAAATAAATAAATGCAAGGGAAGGTAGTCTAGCCATACCAGTTTTAAAATTATACTCTTAAGCAGCATTCATCAAAACTATTTGGTACAGGTTAAGAAATAGAGTGGTAGATCAGAGGAATACATTAGGTACACAAGACACAGTAGTTGATGAGTTTAGTAATCTACTGTTTGATAAGCACAAACACTCCATCTTCTGGGGTAAGAACTATTTCACAATAACTTCTGCAAAATTGGAAAACAGTATGGTAGAAACCAGGCATAAACCAACATTTTACATCATATACCAAGATAAGGTCAAAATTGATAAAAGATGTAGACATAAAAAGTGACACCCTAAGCAAAATAGGAGAGTAAGAAAAAGATTCCCTGTCTAGATCTATAGAAAAGGGAAGAATTTATGACTGAAGAAGAGACAAAGAAGATTTTTAAATTCCAAAATGCATATTTTTGTTTCAAATGCTTTATTAACTTCTGATATACATAATTCATTTCTGACAGATTTTGAGTTACAATTATTGCTCCATTTTTCTCCTACCCATCACCCCCAAATAGTGGTCCCACAATATATCCCCTCCTCCAGTCTGCTCTCTCCCATATATTCAACCATACCCCCTTTGACTTTACCATTAGGGCGAGGTGAGTCTCTGTGCCCCAATGCCTGAACATCTTATCTCCCAATTACATGCAAAATAGTATTAATAATAGTATATATATATATATATATATATATATATATATATATATATATATATATATATATATATATACACATATTTGAAACATTTAATTTTAAAACCTCAAACTTCAGATCCATTCCCTTCCTCCTTTGTCACCTATTCCCTCTGGGAAGGTAAGCAATTCAGTATGTGTTGTACATGTATAGATATGCAAAACATTACCATAGTAGATATATTGTAAAAGGCTTTTGATAATTCCCTCCCAACCATCCCACCCCCCACCTGGTCTATTCCCTACTTTGATCCTGTCCCTCTTTGAAAGTGGGTACTTCCAACCTCCCTTCCCCCCAGAATCCCCTCCCCTCCATCATCCCCCCTCTAATCCTCCTTCCCCCAACTCTCCAGCAGGGTGAGATATCCCATTTAGTATACATGTCAGTCTCTCCCTCAGCCAGATTCAATGAGAATATGGTTTTGCCTTTTTGCCTTCCTATTCTTCCCCTCCCATGCAGCCACTTTCCCCTTACTTCTTCTACATGAGATAATTTACTCCACCCTGTCTCTCCCCATCTCCTCATGCCACTCTCCTATCTCACCTCATAACTTCACCCCTTAAGTATCATCCCTTCCCACCAAATTCAACCTGTACCCTCTATCCATGTTTAACTGTAAACATATATTGACATACTCACATACGTATTCATATGCCCATATAACCTTCTTCCGTTATTTTCATACTGAGAAATGTTTCATCAGTCAAAGTTATTGTTTTTCCATGTAGGAATGCAAATAGTTCAACTTTGATAAGTTCCTTTTGATTTCTTTTCCCTGATTACCTTCTCAGGCATCTCTTGCTTCTTGTGTCTGGATGTCAAATTTACTGTTCAACTCTGGATTTTTCCTCAAGAATGCTTGAATGTCCTCGATTCCACTGAATGACCATATTTTCCCCTGAAACAAAATACTCAGTTTTGCTGGGTAGGTGACCCTTGGCTTCAATCCCAGCTCTTTTGCCCTCTGGAATATCATATTCCATGCCCTTCAATCCCTCAGTGTAGAAGCTGCCAGGTCCTAGGCTATTCTGATTGTGTTTCCACAATATTGAAATTGTTTCTTCCTGGCTGCTTGTAGTATTTTCTCCTTGATATGGGGATTCTGGAACCTGGCTATAATATTCCTGGGAGTTTTCTTTTTGGGATCTTTTTCAGGAGGTGATCGGTGGATTCTTTCAACCTCTATTTTGCCCTCTGGATCTAAAACATCAGGGCAATTTCCTTGAGAATTTCTTGAAGGGTGATTTCTAGGTTCTTTCTTTTATCATAGATTTCGGGTAGTCCAATAATTTTAAAATTATCTCTCCTGCATCTATTTTCCAGGTCAGTGGTTTTTCCCATGAGATATTTCACATTGCCTCCTATTCTTTCATTTCTTTGGATCTGCTTAATAGCATCTTGATTTCTCATAACATCAGTAGCTTCCATTTGCTCCAGTCTAACTCTGAAGGAATTAATCTCCTCAGTGAGCTTTTGAGATTCTTTTTCCATCTGGCAAAATTTGCTTTTTAAGGCATTCTTCTCCTCATTGCCCTTTTGGGCTTCCTTTGCCATTTGAGTTAGTCTACTTTTTAGGGTGTTATTTTCCTCAGTCAGGCTGCTGACTCTCATTTTATACTTTTCCTGCATCCTTCTCATTTCTTTTCCCAATTTTTCCTCCACTTCTCTTATCTGGTTCTTAAATTCTCTATGGCCTATAACCCGCTCATATTTTCCTTTGAGGATTTTGGAGCAGGATTTCTGACCTCACAGTCCTCCTCCTGTTCCCTGCTTCAATCCTCGTTGCCCCCAAAATAGGAGTCTAATGTTGCATTTTTCTGTTTATTTTGTTTCCTTTGCCTAGGCAGGTTGCCACTTAATTACTTGACTTTTGGGCTTGTTGCCACAGTAGGACTCTGCCACTCAACAGGGAAGATTCCATCCTGAACATTGGGGTCTTCACAACTTCCGGTTCTGGCAAACTGTATCCCCACCCCAGCCCTCCCCCCAGATCACAATCCAGATCCAAGCAGCTTAAAGCATGAGTGATTAACCTCCAATACTGATGTTTGGATCTCCCTACAGTTCGCAGGCCAGGAGCTGATGCTGGCACTGAAGCTGCAAAATTGTGAGTGTGTCTCCTAAGTGGCTTCTAACCCCCAAGAGAGGAAGCTGATGTGTTCCCCAAATACTAGTCTCAAAGTCCATAGGACACTAAAGGCTGACTATGTCCTAGGCATGTCCAAGTTGATAATTCTGGAATCGCCACAGCTGCTGGTCTTCTGGGGTCCCTCCAGCCGTCTGCCGGGCTGCTGCCCTGGGGCTAAAACCACAGCTCATTTGGACCTGGGCTCAGCTTTCTGTGTGCTGGGCTGTAGACTCCCAGAGTGCTGTGCTGGCCCTGCAGGGCTGCTGGGCTGTCCTCAGTGGGCAGTCAGCTTCTCTGTGTCGTTCTGTGGGTGCTGGGGCTCCAGTAGTTGTTCAGAGTCAACTTTTACATGGTTTTTAGGTGGTCTGGTGGGAGAGCACCTTGGAAATGCTGTTTCTACTCTGTCTTCTTGGCTTCGCCCCCTCCTTGAGAATTTTTTGAAGGATGATTTCTAGGTTCTTTTTTTGATCATGGCTTTCAGGTAGTCCAATAATTCTAGATTGTCTCTCCTGGATCTATTTTCCACGTCAGTGGATTTTCCCATGAGATATTTCACATTGCCTTCTATTCTTTCATTTGTTTGGATCTGCTTAATAGCATCTTGATTTCTCATAAAGTCACTAGCGTCCATTTGCTCCTGTATAATGATTATCCTCAGTTAGCTTTTGAGATTCTTTTTCCATCTGGCAAATTTGGCTTTTTAAGGCATTCTTCTCCTCATTGACTTTTTGAGGATCTTTTTTTTAAAGCAATTCGTGTTAAGTAACTTGCTCAAGGTTACAAGGAAAGGCTCTTTTGCCATTTGAGTTAGTCTATTTTTAAGGTGTTATTTTCCTCAGTCATGCTGTTGACTCCCATTTCATAATTTTCTTACATCATTTTCATTTCTTTTTCCAATTTTTCCTCCACTTCCCTTATTTGCTTCTTAAGGTCCTCTATGACCTCTAACCAACTCGTATTTTCCTTTGAAGCTTTTGGTGCAGGAGTTCTGACTTCACTTTCTTTGTCCTATTCCATGCTTTGTTCATGTACCCATTTACACTTGATTTTGGTATATGGTTAGATAATGGTCTATACCCACTTTCTGCCATACTACATTCCAGTTTTCCCAGCAGCTTTTGTCAAATAGTGCATTCTTATCCCCAAAATTGGGGTCTTTGGGTTTATCAAACAATAGATTACTATACTCATTAAGTGCTTGATCTCATGTGCCCAATCTATTCCATTGATCCACTACTCTATTCCTCAGCCAGTACCAAGCAGTTTTGATGACTGCTGCTGTATAATACAGATTAAGATCTGGTATAGCTAGTCCACCTTCCCTAGCATTTCTTTTCATTAATTCCCTTCATATACTATACCATTTCTTCTTCCAAATAAATTTTGTTACTATTTTGTCCAATTCTATAAAGTAGTTTTCTGGTAAATTGATTGGTAAGGGCCTGCATGTTGACTTTGAATGCTGTAGCCTCTGGGCGTCTGGTTAGAGGCTAAGGCAGATGTCTCAGAGAGGTATGCACACAAAGTAGTCTATGGAGGAGGGGTAGTCTGGCCACTTCAGATATCTGCCTCTATATCCCTGGGCTACAGCTCAGGCAGGCTTTTGCTGGTCATGCGAGAGGGGGGGGTTGTTGGAACCCCACCCTCTCTTCTCTTCAGACTCCTTGCTGCCTCAGTTATACCCCTTATTGATGACTCCCAAGCCTGAGGTTATTTCCACTATCTCAGGTTTTTTCTCTGGGTGGGAGACTTATCTTTAGGTTTTCTACTTCATGTAGGAGGAATTGGAACTGCCAGTTTACTTTGTCATACTGGCTCCAAAAAAAAAACAGGCAGATGATTCCTAAACTTCCAGCATGGGAGCTGACAGCCCCAGGAGAAGCTGCTATTTCTGCTGGGGGCCCTGTGCCCTCTCTTATCTGGCTCCAATGATTCCTCCTGTCCTCTGGTGAGATGCAAGTGAGATGGCTGCAATTTGTCTTTGGTATTGGTAAGTTTGCTGGCTGGGACTTCTCTCTCTAGTGTAGTCTGCTTGTCTACTCTCAAGTCTGAGCTACACAGACTCCACGTGCTGCGCACTCCTCCTTTCCAGACACCCTGGGCACTTTTCTGGGCTGGATTCTGCCACACTCCATCTCCAAGTGGATCCTGTCGCTCCAGAATCTATTCAGATTCACTTTTTAAAGTTTAGTGACGGGATTCATGGAGGAGCTTAGAGATGTTGCTGCTTTCTTTCTGCCATCTTGGCTCCAACCCATTTTAGTTTCTTCTTAAAACTAATGTGGTTATTCTTTTATTTTTAGTTACTTTTTTATCTCTTGGTCTATTAAAATTATTTTTAAAAGTCTATCTTTTTGCATTCACTCACCTCTTCAATTCTTGAATTGCGGCTTTGGGCCATGGCCAAGTTCCAATTAAAAATGCTTTTTGGTGATGTATTCTAACTTATTTGATCTTAACTTATTTATTTTAGTGCTTTATTTCACCTCTACTTCTGGGAGTTAGCTCCCTTCAACCCCATCTTCTTGGACTTTAAGCACTTTAAGGCCTTCAGTGGTATTTCTGGATATTCTAGGAATCTCAGATTTCTGGGGACTAGGATGTAGTATTCTAAGATTTAACTCAATTATACTTTGCCTCAGGGCTATGATGAGCAACTATATATGCACTACACACAACCACACACACACACGCACACACACATACACACACATATACACACATCACAGAAAATAATGAACATTTACATGTTCAATCAAGAAAGATAGGAGAAATCTTGGCCTCAAACCACTTTGACCCTACTTTAGCAGGAAACAAGTCAAGACCATGAACTCATTAACCACAAAAATGACGTGACTGTTCCCATATTTTATCAATCAATTATACAATCAGTATATACTGTATACTTGCCCTGGCTCCAACCTCTCCTAGGTGTAGTGAGGCATAAAAAAGAAGTTTTAAAAGATTTCCACCAAGCAAGTGAAAAATTTATGTTTCAAAATCAAAATAGTATTTTTCTCCTTTCAAGAGAATGCCAAGTATATCTACAGAATCCTTACTTTGCTGATCCACAAACAATAGGGCTATTAGACTTCTTCATTTCTATACTAAAATTCAATAGTAGAGCATAACAGTGACTTGAGGTAGTAGGTAACTACAATGTGTTCTTTTCCCCTGAAAGTGATTAAATATCCTTTGATACACAGAAATGAAAGAAAATGACATCCATGCCAACAATTGAAATTATGGCATCCCAACAGGCAGCTTTGCCTGACACTCCCCAGTCTTTTTTTCCTTTTAATTGTGATTTATTTTCCTTTTTCTTTGCTAATTTGTAAAGTTATGTAATCCACAATCGTTTTCTCAGATATTACTGTTGTAAGCCAACTATTTCTTTTTCCTTTTCCCAGATTTTTAAGCTGACCTTTTAGTCACAGCATTCTTCTAAATGAGTCAGAAGATTTGATCCTACAATTATTTAATGGGCATAAAAATTGCACAAGAAAATAAAGTGCACCCATAAGCTAACTAAATACATAATTATCCATTGGAACATCATATCAAAGGTACAAATTAACCAGTGAATGCCACCTATAAATGGTCACTTGCAAGTTCAATTAAACACACACCTACCTTTTCTTTGGCCATTTCTATAGCTGTCAAAAAACTGCTGCCTCCTATTATAAAAACCTCTTTTTAAGAAGAACACAGGATCTTGGTCTTTTAAAATATGCTTTTAGGTTCCTAATTCCCATATCTTGAGGGTCCTTTTCTATTCTTTATTAATCAAGAGTAGTCTCAATTTTGTTTAAGTAAAGGAAGTAATGTTCTCCTCAACAAAATGTTTTTAATTTGCTGAGCCCAATGAGTATATTAATACTATTGATAGCTAGCACTTATTATTTTGTGGGGGGAGAAACCTGGGAAGAATTTTATTAACCAAAGCAGAGCCTTATGAGTAGATACAGGAAAATAGTTTTCAAGATGACTAATGCTGGTATCCATCAAAGTAAGTTTGGTATAATATTTTTTTCACATGCTTTATTAACTTCTGTTTTACACCATTCATTTCTGACAGATTTTGAGTTACAATTTTCCCCCATTTATCCCCTGCCAACCACCCCAGTATAGAAGTCCCACAAGATATCCTCTTATCCAATCTGCTCTCTCCCATATCTTCTCCCATACTCCCTTCTCTTATCTGCTTCTTAAGGTCCTCTATGGCCTGTAACCAGCTAGTATTTTCATTTTGGGCTTTTGGTACAGGATTTCTGACCTACCAGTCCTCCTCCTGTTCCATGCTTTGATCCTCTTTGCTCCCAAAATAGGATTCTAATGTTGAATTTTTCTGTTCATGTTGTTTCCTTTGCCTACGCATGTTGCCACTCAATTACTTGACTTTTGGGCTTGTTGCCACAGTAGGACTTTGTCACCAGCCAGGGGAACTTCTTTCCCAAACATTGGGTTTTCTCAACTGCGTGAGGTATTAGTTGGGTGCCCACTCTGAAGCTTCCACACGCTCTGGCAAGCTAGTCAAACACACCAAGACCTCCACCCCAGATTGCAATCCAGATCCAATAAGGTTAAAACAAGAGCGATTTACCCCCTCCCCCCCTTCCCTAGACTGGTCGCTGGCCCCACTACAGTCTGCAGGTCAGGAACGTAAGCTGCAAAATGGTGGCTGCTGTTACACAGCTCTTCTGTGGCTTCTCAGTCCCAGGGAAAGAGGCCAATGAACTCTCCCCACTAGTCCCAAAGTCCATACTGCACTGACCTCTCACTTTTTCCTTAGCATCTCTGTGTTGGTAATTCTGGAAACACCAGAGCTGCTGGTATTCTGGAGTACCTCCAGCAGGTTGCTGGTCTGGCCACCCTGGAGCTAAAACCTCTGGCTCACACGGGTCTGGGCTTGGCTCCCAGAGCACTTCACTGGCCTAACCTCTTGGGCTGCCAGGCTGTCCTGAGCAGGAGGTTAGCTTCTCTGTGTCATTTTGTGGGTTCTGTACCTCCAGAGTTTGTACAGAGTCACCTTTTATATAAACTGGAAGTGGTGGTAGAAATGCTGTTTCTATTTTGCAATATTGACCTATTGGTCAGGTGGCTAGCACTTATAAAGAGCTTTAATGTTTTCAAGGCACTTTGAAATATGTTGTCCCAATTCAATCTAATAAAAGTCTTATGAGGTAATTGTGACTATTTTCCCTTTTTACCAATAGGTTAACTGAGACTGTCAAAGGTCAAATGAGTTATCCCTGGGTCATAAAGTTCTAATGGTATGGGAATTTGAAGATCTTCTCTGTCCCTTAATAACTCTAAGAGAATTTGAAAAATTTTCCTACTTTGACAACAAACTCTACCCCCTAATAGGCTGAATGTAATCACATGAAGCCTGTTATAGGAAGAGTTTGCTTAAGGGTGGAGCAGAACCCAGAGGAAGCTGGGATTCAGAGAAGCTAGAAAGAGTTGTGAGGAGAGGACACATCTGAGGGAGACAGTTATGTTTGTGAGTAACTGTTGGTTTGTGGGAGAGCTAAAGTGTGATATGGCTCTCTTTGTCACTGTAGCTTATTAACTTCTTTGCTACTTATAATGGAATTGGCTTACTGGTTTTGGAATTCAGTTTTCTGGTGTCTAAATAAATGTTTTGCCTCTGTCTTCTACATGGAGAGTCTGTTTTATTTTGTGATTGAGCACTATGCAGGTATATTTATAGTGACCATTGTGGCTACATTTATTAATGAAGATGGCATAGTGAAATATCAGACCTTTATTTGGAGGCAGAAGGGATTCAGAAGAAGAAATGGCATAGTTGGCAGGATCTGCAAACTAAAAGGAAAGCATGGGGGCTAGGATAATCATTTGTTTCCCAGTGGTGGTTACTGTCATTCATTGGATCCATGGAACAGGAAAAGAGAACTCCCTCCATGCTGAGTTTGGTGAGGTAAGAGGAGGAATGGAGAGCTGCCTGCATTGTGATTTGGCCAGAAGCCAGGAGGGGCTGCCTCCTGTGGGAGGAGGAACCCAGGAGTTCAGTGCTCCTGTGACAGTTTGAGACTCATGGGGAGGGTGGAGTTGTCTATTGTGGATATGGCAAAGTACTGTGGATCCCCATGGACACCACCCTGCTGGCTTTGGTGCCCAGTCACCCTCAGGACTTGGAAGTGGGGACTGGATTAGTGTTAAGATGGAGACTTGGCTCATTAGAGCCTGTGCCACAGAGTACCAGGAAGCATCCTGAAAGTGTGGGGAGAAGGACAAATCCCTAAGAAGGCCTTTATTTGGTCATTTTTGTTTTGGATTGAGGGGTTTATAAGGTTATATACTTTGTGTTTGTTTAAGGATGTGTGGCCACTCTGGTAATGAGTTATGGTATGTATCTTGTCAATGGGATATTTTTATTTTGTTGGGATTATATTGTACTGAAGAGAGTTAATGACAATTCAGATATAAGTTGCCTATGGAATGGGCATGAAAGATCTTGGGGTTGAATGTAAAGGTAAGTGAGTTTGATGTCCCTTAATAAACCTAGGAAATTTGAATATTTCCCCTGCCCCTTAATGGGCCTCACTTGAAGAACAAAAATAAAAGCTTGCTTGGGGGAGGCTTGTTTTTCAGGAAGGCAAACACCTTTGGTAATTTTGTAATTAGGCAGTGCATTACAGAGGTTGTGATGTTCTCTGACCTTGGAGAAGGCTATATATACCTCTGAGGTGATGTTTTGTTTTGTGGTTCACTTAAGGGAAGAGTTGTGTAATTTAGTAAGATGAGACTTTGGGTAGCCATTGAGCCCTCCAGCTTTGAAAACCCAGATGTTGGTACTTCTCTCTCTGGTAACTAACACTCTATGTATGCAATGGTCAGACAGCTAGAAGCTCAGTCTGTTGGCCTGTTATTTTCTCTTTCTGTATTTTTTTTCTGCTTGTATTTTCTGAAGTTCAGAGTGCTGAATTTCCCCCCCTAAACTAAGTGAATGATATATCTATATTTGATTAAAGTAAGATTATTAACCCTTTTTGAGTTGCTTTCCTTTATAAAAGCAGATCAAAGAACCTGTGCTAGCAGCCATCCTGGGTATGCTAGGGTGCTTGCTGTTATAACAGGTAACATGTTAGAAGCAGAAATGAAAATCAGGTTTTCCTGACTCCAAGTCCATAACTCTATCCACTTTGCCATCTAACTTTCTATGAAGGCTATAATCTTTTCTGCAATAGTATTCCTTTGAAATGTGAAATGGGATATAAGCAGTGGTATGCTGATAAATGTTTAATAACCTTTTCCACAAAAATTAAAAAATACTAATGACACATTTCTAAGCTTAATGTGCTTTATTAACATTATTTCATCGTTTTCTTAAAATTAAACTATAAAGAAAAGAATAAATCAGCATCGTTTTTTTTAAGTTTGCAGATTTCTGAAGTGTAAGTATTCACCCTGAAAAATTTAAAAATCAGCTTACACAAGCTGGTTCAACCTTACTCCTGAATGCTCTTGCATAACATAAAAACAGTGCCCTAGAGGAAATATTCTTTATATATTAGACCATTAGCCCTATTTGCCCAAACATACATACACATGCAAATTTTACCATGTTACACCTGTCAGTTTTATTAATATGACAGAAAAGGAAAATGTCAAATGGTAGAGGATACGTAGAAAAACTGGGACACCAAATACTGTTGATAGAATTGTGAAGTAGTTCAACTTTTCTGAAGAATACTTTGGAACTGTACCCAAAGGGGGAAAAAACCTGCACATATACTTTAATCCAGCAATACCACAATTAGATATTCCCAAAGAGATAGAAAAAAGGAAAAAATATTTAACTATACAAAAAATATTTATAGCAAGTCTTTTTTTGTGGTGGTAAAGAACTGTAAACTGAGGGGATACCCATCAATTGGGGAATGGCGGAACAGGTTGGATTGTATGATTGTGAATGAATAATATTGTGCTATAAGAAATGACAAGTAGGAAAATAGAAGAGAAAAGGCAGGGACTTGCCCAAGCTTTCCCCAAAACCCATATAAAGAACTTTAAATAACATCATAAAACAAGTCTGAAAGTGGCAGAACCCACAAAAGGACAGCATGAAATAATTTTCTAACAAAAGACAACTTAGAATAGGGGCAGCTAGGTGGCGCAATGAATAGAGCACTTGCCCTGGAATCTTAGAAGGACCTGAGTTCAGATCCGGCCTCAGACACTTAACACACACAAAAACCTAGCCATGTAACCTTGGGCAATTATTTAACCCCAATTGCCCTCCAAAAAGCAAAAAAAAAAAAAAAAAAAGACAACTTAGAAGGTTGGCGGGAAAGGTCTGTCACACCAAGGTAAGAATGGAGCACATTCAAGCCCAGGTTGCACCAGCACAGACCACATCCCAGGACACCAGGAGCAAGTCTTAGGAGTTAATGAATCTGCTGTGGCAGTGGCTGCTTCCAGATTTCTCAACCCAGAGACAATAAAGGGGTTGAACAATTATTAGGAGATTATTGTAAATTATTTTTTTGGTGATTGTGGCAGGGCTTTGTGGTTTTGTTCATATTCAGATCAGTGTCACAGTTCCAGGTGGCAGTCCCAGGACAAGAAGAAGACCTAGCACACCAGACATTGCAGCTTTAGTGGTGTGAGGAACCTCATTAGATCCAGGGCAGAAAACAAGGCTTGTGGGCACTCACAGATCATAGTAAAGGTGAGGAGAGGAGTAAATACATCAACTTTTAACATAGTACCTTGGAGGAACCAAAAAATTATAAGTCCCTATTTCTAAATACAACTGCACAAAAATCCTTAAGTTTGGGACACTGCATGTTCAATCCTGGAAACAGAGTACCACTTTAACAAACAGATAGAAGTCAAGAAATAGAATAGAAAATGAGCAAATAGAAAAATTCTGAGTACAGGTTACTATGGTAACAAGGTCAAAACACACACTCAGAAGAAGATAACAAAGTCAAAGCTCCTACATACAAAGTCTCCAAGAAAAAGAATTTAATTTCTCTCAGGCCATGGAATGGCTTAGAAAAGGATTTTGAAAATCAAGTAATAGATGTAGAGGAAAATTGAGAAGAGAAATGAGAGTGATGCAAGAAAATAATGAAAAAAAAGCATCAACAGCTTAGTAAAGGTCACACACACACGCACACACACACACACGCACACACACCAATACTGAAGAAAATAACATCTTAAAAAACAGAAGAGGTGAAATAATAAAAATGAGATGAAGGATGCATTGAAAAGCAGAATTGGCCAAATGGAAAAGAGCCAAAAATTCACCAAAGAAAAAAATAAATTCCTTAAACCTAAAATCGGTCAAATAGAAAAAGGTACAAAAACTGTGTAAGGAAAATGAGTCCTTTAAAATTAGAATTGATAGGTCAAAAGCAAAACACTTTTAAGGAGGGAAAGGGAGAATGGAAAAATAAAAGCCTAAATGGGGGTGGGGGGGAACAGGATGGATAGAAAGACACAGATAATAGTCATAACAGTGAATGTGAATGGGATAAACACTCCCAGAAAATGGACGTGGGTAAGTAGAATGGATTAAAAATCATAATACCATTAAATGTTGTTTACAAGAAACACATTTGAAATGGGATGCACACAGGGTAAAGGCAAAATTCTGTTACAATGAAGGGGAAGAACAGGAACATGAAAGGGAATGGGACAACCTTACTCTCATTGAATTTGGCTTAAGGAGGGAATAACATACACACTCAATTGGGTATTTTGCCCTATAGGAAAATAGGGGAGAAGGGAATAAGAGTGGGGATGATAGTAGGGATGGCAGATTGGGAGAGAGATTAGTTAGAAGCAAATGATTTGAAAAGGGATAAGGTCAAAGGAGACAATAGTACAGGATAGGATGCAAGGGGGTTTAGTTAGTCTTTCGTAATGTAAATGCTATGGAAATGTTTTGTGCAACTACACATGTACAACCTATATTGAATTGCTTATCTTTCCAGGTGGGGTGGGTGATGAGGGAAGAAGGGGAAAAACCTGGAACTCAAAGTTTTAAAAACAAATGTTTTATAAAATGCTTTTTCACGCAACTGGGAAATAAGATACACATCTACTGGGGTATAGAAATCCATCTTGCTAGAAAGTTAGGTGGTGCGATGACAGAGGATATAAGAGAGTACAGATTGGGGGAAATGGTATTCAGGAGGGTCACTATTTTGGGGTAGGGGATGGGGAGAGAATAAGAGAAACATATATAACTAAAAATATTGTGGAAATGAACATTGAAAACTAAAAATAAATAAATAAATTGGAAGAAAAAGAAAAGGATGTTACAGTTAAAACAATTCAAACAATACTGCCTCATTCCCATTAGATTGGCTGTTGGGATGGAAAAGAAAAAAGACTAATGTTGGAGGGGATATCAGAAAAATGAGAAATAAATGCACTGTTGGTGGAGATGATTCAACCATTCTGTAGAGCCATTGTGTCCAAAAAGTTACAAAAACTTATATACCATTTGACCAAGCAGTATCACTACTAGGTCTGTATCTAAAAAAGAGTCAAAAAAGAAAATGTATTACTTACTCTAATCAAGGTAATGATCCAAGACAATTGCAAAGCATGCAGGATGAAAAGAAAAATGCTATCTAGCTCCAAAGAGAGAACAGATGAACTCGGAATGCAGATTGAAGCATGATTCCTTTATAACCACTTTTTTTGTTCTGTTTTCTTTTTAACATGGCTAATGTGGAAATATAATTTGCATGACTTCATATACATAATCAATATCATTGTAAGCCTTCTCAAGGAGGGTGTAGCAGTAGGAAGAAGGGAGAAAATTTGGAATTCAAAATTTTTAAAAACAAAATTTGAAAATCCTAAATGTAACTGGGAAATATTTAACAAATCAAATACATACATATATGCATGTATATACACACATGCACATACATATATATTGTGACCAATCTTTATGCTCTCATGTAATAATGTGTGTATGTGTGTATGTCTGTGTATATGTGTATAAATGTGTATATACACATATATACATATGAATAAAATTTAGACACATCCTACTCCATTATCACTAAAAAAATAATTTATCCAAAGGATAAATTTTGGGTGATCTACTACAGATAGCTTTAGTAGACTTTGCTTGAAATCTTCAGTTTTATAACACCATCTTGCTTTCTGAATAGTAAAGCCCCCCCCCCCCCAAACCCCAACAGCAACACAAATCCCTTCAAATATCCACTAGCTTAAAATGTCCAAAAGTTTAAACCAAATTCACTGACTTATTCCAATGTACATTCTAAGAAATGAAGCACTTGAGGATATAAATCAAATTGCAACTATTATGTATGTTAGCATAATCAAACCAGGTAACCTTAATGGGGATCAATGTAAGAACTGCAGCATCTTTATAAAACTTCACATGTAGAATATTCTTTGTGGGTTACACTCCCATCTGAAAGTCATCATTCTTAAGTGAACAGAAGAATGTCTTCAAGGAATTAACCATCATTTTGGAATATGAGCAGTACTGGATGAATCCCTTATGGTATTCATACATTTCATAATCAGGACTAACCAGTTTCACATGCAATATAACCAGAACCCACAAAGAGGGAGAATCAGACATATCCATCCATCTCTCTTTTCAGACTTCTCTTTCATCCCTTGTATTAGCTTTAAAGCTGTGTCTTTTTTTAACATGGAAATGATAAAGCTAACATCAGGTGAGCAATTTAAAGAAACACACAAAATCTTTTCGTAACTCAATCTATACTCACTGAGGCAGTAAATTTAACGGGCTGATGGAAATCATATGGTCCAGGTGGTATTCATTCTCTTCTAAGAATTTTAGTTTATTACCACTGGTAATCTCCCTCTAGAACACAGATTTTGATGAAATTCAGTCTATGCTTATCTGCTACAAGAGAGCTTAAAGGAATATATAGTGAGCTGATCTTTACTAATATTATTTCTATGGTATCTAAGCCACCATACTGAAATGATATGGAAAGACATGTTGCAACCGTTATTAATGATTCTAAGTTCAATCTTGTAATGAGTTAATTATTTCCTAAAATGTATACGGTACTGGATTTCGAAAACGAGTTACAGTTCAATTGTCAGAAAAAGTCAAAGTTATGATTTTCCTTCCAAACTTAATTTTTATTTATGGGTTGCTTTCTGTCTCTTCTCATTTACTTCCTCACTAAGTTTATTCTACACTTGCATTAGAAGTGTGGCAATTCGTTTTCATTGTTGACAATGGGAAAATTATTTTCCTTTCCCTACCTGACTTCTCTATGATGATGTCAATTCCCTTCCCCACTATAGTAAGAATGCCCTGCCCAAATAGGAAGGTTGTACCAGCTTTCCTACTGTTCTCCATCTCTAGTGCATCTGTTATTTTTTTTTCTATTTCAAGTTAAATAGAGCACACAGAAGCTAGAAGATGCTAGCTAGACAGTTCCAAGACATCTTCCCAAATTAAGCTTCCAGGGGAAAAATGATAATTGCTTTCAATATTCAATCTACTCCCATTTTCCACTTCCTTTTTTTCTAGCACACTCAGTGTCATACTGCACTGGATGATACTGGACACATATCTACTATCAGTTGCATTAAAACTTTTAACAAACTTATCTGTCAGATTTAAATCTGGTATAAGACACAATTGGCTTAGATTATAATGAAGTCCCTTTGAAATATTATTATTCGAGATCTTATTTTCTAAACACTTTTGAGGGACTATTTACAAATAATGTGTACCTAGGTTCATTGTCCCAGGAATCTCTCTCTCTCTCTCTCTCTCTCTCTCTCTCTCTCTCTCTCTCTCTCTCTCTGTCTGTCTTTCTATGTCTTTCTGTGTCTCTCTTTCTCTGTCTTTATCTCATACTTTTTCCTTCTTTACTCTTTCTTTCCTTTCCTCCCCACCCCTCCAGTTTGCTGAGAAATATTAAAATGAATATGAACCTCATATTCAGCTGAATTTATGGTAATAGATAAGAAGAGATTAAGATTTTTGTCTGGTAACAGTGTCTTTGAATGTTAGCTGTGTTGAAATAGGATTGCAGATATGTTTTCTGAAGGGATGCTAGACATAACACGCCACTGCTGCTTCTAGGATATGTTCTTCCTACAGAGTGGTATCTGAGTGCAAGATTACTCAGTGGACAGTCATCTGTCTGAGAGCCAGAAAAAAATGAGCCCATGCTTCTTTTCCTAAAATCGGCTAAGCACTCCATCTAAGTTTCAGGACAATTTGCTGTACAGAATGTCCCAGAAGTCTTAGGGCAGTTTTAAGCTTTACAGCTTTGCAACTTAAAACTTCCCTAAGGTTTTTTGGAAAACCTTATTTCTTTTTCTGCTTTTTTTTTTCTTTATTTACTCTAGTGACACTTTGAAAACATTATACTCAATGAGGAAATGTACTTTTATAGTCAGAGAGGGAGTAATTAGGAAGAATAGGCATGCTTTAAAAAAAAAATTAAGCCTATTGTAACTGAAGTTGTTGTTCAGTTGTTTTACATGGTGTCTGACTCTTTGTGGCCCCAATTGGGGTTTTCATGACAATAGTGTAATGGTGTGTCATTTCCTACTCCAGTACATTTTTTTTACAGATGAGGAAATTGAAGCAAACAGGGTTAAATGACTTGCCCAGGATCACACAGTTAGTATGTGCCTGAGGCCAGATTTGAACTCAGGAAAAGGTGTCTTCATAACTATAGGTCCTGCATTACCTAGCTGCCCTAAGAAAGGAAGAGAAAAAAAATTGAACAAAAAAATACTAGAGAATTAATAGTATCTGGACACTCACCATCTACAACCCTTGTGACATATATCAGTCTTTCTCTTACAACCTATGCAAGGCACCAGGTAACATATGCATGCAGAAGACAAGTATTCTTCAAGGATTTGGCTTTTTATAGCCCTTAAAAGATTATTGGATCATAAGTTTAGATTTGGAAGGGACTTTAAAGGTCATCTCATAAAATCTCCTCAATTTTACTGATGAGGACTATGATGCCTGAGAAAAGAGAATTTTTCCAGTTTACACAAAAAAATAAATAGTAGGGTCAGGACTTGATCTTGTGCTAGTGCAACTTCAATTATGGCTCAATGTCAGAACTTCTAAATCCAAATCCTGTGTTTGTTTCATTGTGCCATGGGAAGATGGCAAAGAAAACAGAGCACTGAATCTGGAGTCCCAGGATTTGGTTCAATTCCCACCTCTGATACCATGTGAGTTTGGGCAAGTCAATGAATCAACTTAAGCCTCAGTTTCTTCATTTATAGATTGAGGTCACTGAATTAAATGCTTTCTGAAATATTTTCCAGCTTTCTATCTATGAACAGATGATCTTAATTATCTGCTTTATGTAATTCTATGTTTTCCTTGTTACAGCTAGGTGGCACAATTGATAGAACATTGGGCCTGGATTCAGAAAATCGTATCTCCCTGAGTCCAAACCTGGCCTCAGACACATACTAGCTGTGTGATCCTGGGCAAGTCACTTAACCCTTTTTGCCTCAGTTTCCTCATCATTAAAATGAGCTGGGGGACGAAACCACTCCAGTACCTTTTCCAGGGAAGCCCAGATGGAATCAAAAAGAGTCTTACATGACTGTAAAATGATTGAAAATGTTTACTTTCATAGTGCAAATGTTCATGAATCTACTCTACATCTTTGACACATTCATGTATTCCTCTAGACTATCACTCCCTACCCCTAGTAGACAGAGAAGAATACAGTTACTGTAAGATCATTTCAGAAGAACATTTCTAACACCCATAATAATACATATAGGGAAAATATATGCTAAGCAAAGTTAATGCCAGACAACAACAGTTTTACTGTAATCAGTCAGTCAACAAGCAATTATGAAATGCCTACTATGTGCCAAGCATTGTGCTAAGAACTGGGGATACAAAGAAAAGGAAAAAAAATCCTGGTCTCAAGAAACTGAGCGTGATATATTTAACTTTGGAATATTAAACTTTAAACTAAGCATTTAAACTAAATCTGGAGAAAAGGTATTTTGAAATGGCAGTAAATGCACAGAATCAATTATACTCAAACAGTAGGAACCAAGTTGTTAACTTTGGCCAGCCAGCAGAGAGCAGTGCACAGCCATGCTTTTGTGATGAAAATGGTCATATAAAGAACACTGACCTGACAAAAGAACCAAAGCCAAGAACCACCATACCTTATGTTTAAGGTATACCTTCTCTTCTCTATTATTCAATAACATCCTATTTTATCTTCCTTCACTCTTGTTTTGAATAGATATTGACTTAAGAGAGAATAAAAACATCTTGCGCAGCCAAGACAGTATCCTTCATCTCTCAGATTACTTGCTCCTAGCATGGAATAACATTTTGATTTCAGTGCTTATTCACCAGAAAATTCTTTAATATCACTAAAGCCTGAAGTGAAGAACTTTCTACCTCTTCAAGACCTTTTCAAAGAAGCTAATGTTAACTCTCAGGCAGTTTTTGCTTCATCAGTTGGAATGAAGCCAAACTAAATCAATCTGACAATAACATTTGGTGCAAAGACCACCTTTTTTCTTTTTGGAGGGTGGAGGGAGTTCCTTGAAGTATGCTTCTAAAATAATTTCTATTCTTAACTCTGATTCTATTTCCCTCTCAGAGCATTTAGCAAAAAGCTGTCTCCTCAATTAAGTGTAGCACTATAAAAGTTTTTTTTTTTTTTAAGTGGAAATCCTGAATAGCTTCTTCACCAAGAGTTTAATTTCTTCATAGAAGTAGTAAGTACTGCTTTTAAGGACCAGAAAAAAATGAGCCACTTCAAGATTCATTTAAATTCTTTATGCCTAACCACTCGACATATTTCAGATGAATAGATCATGTCACTTGATAAAAATAAAGTTGGTGCATTTGTTTGATTTAAAAGTAGGAATGGTTACTCCAAATCTCCAGCTGGGAATATAAGTGGAGGTCCTACATACTATTGTTCTTTTGGAATATTTCCCTCTACTCCCCACTCTATGATCTTGTCTTTTCCTTGTTCAGAATTTACCACGGTAGATACTTAAAAGACTTCCATTATGCAGTGTAATTCTGCACAGCTGGTGGGCCCAGACTGAAAACTAGCATAACCAAGTGACTAAGGAGCCATAGGAAAGAAAATTCAATTTTACCTGACAGCATTGAATTTCATTGGTGAATGAAATATTTTATAATTTTCCTTTATCTCCTGCTCTGTTGTCACCAAATACCACACTCATTCTCCAAAATAAAAACAAAACAAACAAAAAACCCCCAAAATGAGCATGAGACTAAATTCATATGTTTTATGGAAATTCATAGAGACTGAGTTGTTGACTATCAGGCCATATGTAGGCTCACTACTGTAGCTTCCTCATACTTCTATGCATTGCCTTTCTTAAATGATCTGAAAAAAAGTATGGAAGAAAACCATTATGGGCAACTTGGTGAAACAGAGGATAGGACACCGGAAGTCAAGGCAGGAAGTCCTGAGTTCAAATTCAGTTTCAGATATGTACTAGTTGTGTGACCTTGGGCAAGTCACTTTATCCTGTTTCTCTCAGTTTCCTCATATACAAAATGAGCTGGAGAAGGAAATGGACAAATAATTTAATATCTTTGCCAAGAAAACTGCAAATAGGATCATGAAGAGTTGAATTCGACTGAAATGACTGAACAACAATAGCAAGAGGATCATGTGTTTAATGCTACAGGGATTGACTTGTGCTGCAACTAAAAATTCTATTGATAATATCTTGAATATTACTTCATTATCTAAAAACTGGTACCCCATTAGTTCTGAGTTTTCTTTGTCTAATCTTGACACTAAATTATGGTATGTCCACAAATATTTTCTTTTTAATATTTAGAAAGAAGAGAAATTATTTTGTGATATTGGTGTAAGGGTAAAGCAACAGGCATCCAGTTGTGTACCTTGTTCCTTAATTCTTAGGCATCTTCATTTGGTGCCCTTCACAAAATATTAAGAATTCTCTAAGGCAGAATGTCAGATATATAAGCACCATTAGTTTGGCTAAGTAATTTAGCTTGCTGGGTAAATTTTTAGGAATCTTTCTGCAAAAAAAAATTCCAAGCAAGGATTAAGAATGGTAGAAGAGGGGCGGCTAGGTGGCGCAGTGAGTAAGAGTGCCGGCCTCGGAGTTGGGATGACCCGAGATCAAATCCGGCCTCAGAAAATGAGCACCCACACATAAATAATGACTAGCCGTGTAACCTTGAGCAAGTTACTTAACCCCAATTGCTTTAAAAAAAATTAAAAAAAAAAAAAGAATGGTAGAAGAAAACAAAAAGAAATGTATATTTCAGAAGATCGTGGATCCTAGAGTTAAAAGGGATATTAAAGATCACTTAATGATAATAATAACATTCATGAATATTTTGTTGGCGAAGTGTTTTGTAAATATTATCTTTTTTGATCGCCACAACAACCCAGATAGATTATGTTACTAACCCTACCCCATTTACAGATGATAAAACTGAAGCTAAGGAAGATTACAAAGATATAATGTGTTTGAGGCAGGTTGAAAATCCAACCTCATACTCACTATTTTTTTCTTTTATGCTAAAGAGTGCAGTCTCTCTTGACAAGAGAACAGGTGCAAAAGGGGAGTTAAAAAATATTTCATCCACCAATGAAATCCAATGCCAACAAGAAAAAAAATGTTACTTCAAGCCCTGTTCTCTATCTACTACACCACCAACTTACAATGGTTAAATTCCCTAATTTCAGTGACTATAAGAAATAAGTTGCTTGAAGGAAAGGATTTTTTTTTTTCATTTTTGCTTTCACACTCTCAGCACCTACCACAGTGCCGCGCACATAGTATGCATCTGCTAATGCTTCTTGAATTGAATTGGTGATGAGTAAATTGAGGTCCTTAGAGGACAATTGACTTGGTCCAATCTCCTAAATCATAGATAATAAAGTCAAACTTTAGAGGCACTCTCTTCAGACGCCCCATACAATACTTTTTACTATACTGCAGATTTTCAAGTAGTAGAATAGTATTAGCAATTGTATTTTAGTGTCGTTGCAACTATTAGTTTGTCATTCCTAGTTTCATAAGTTACCTACTCCCAACAATTTTGCCATATTCTTTTCTAGCTTTTATCGGTCAGGTTATAGGCATCTAGTTCACATTAAATTTAGAGACACTTATCTCAACAGCAGATTCATAACCAGCAATCAAATGATACAATTCAACTTGTCAGTAACCCATCGTCTCCCAGTAAAAAACAAACAAACAAACTTATCTAACAAAACACTTCACTTTTAGGACTGATTGAAAATAAGTTAGATGCTGTTCACATTTAAATGTATATTGTCTAAGATTTACATGTGTTTTTCTGGGATCCAAGAGCCAAAGCAAGAGGCTCCAACTCATTAAAGAACACCATCTGCAACTTATGAGCTCCATATTTAGCATCATCAATGTTTTTATATCATTAATATACACATGAGTAGGAGTTGGGCTTCTTATGATTTTTCCATTCTATGTCTTCAGATATCAATAGGGCGTTACTCAGACACAGTGAATAATCTTGCACATGCTTCTCAAAGCAATAAGTAATTACACCATTAGGATAGTTAAGTCCAAATTGAATATTACTAGGTTCAAAAAAAAAGGAAAACTGAGTGTGCTCAGAATTACACAGGAACAATTTCAAACTTCCTCTTGTGATTGTTTTTGAGAGTAAAAGATATTCTGTGATGATCATTTTTTCCTGACTTAAAATATGATTTTGTTGTCATGAAGCTAAAAATTGAACCAAATTAAATAAAAGAAATAATTAAAGCATAACAAAAGCATTACCTTTGTTCTGAAGGGGATAAAAGGCTGCTCAATATTACTAAATAAACAAATAAAGGAATAGAATCCATTGCACAGTTTGTATCTACAATGTGCCAAAACTTTATAAGCACATTATTATAGCTATGTTTGTAGCATGAATAAGGATAAATATATTTATGTGCTATTTCTAGACAGGCATGCTCATGTATTCTGCTATAAAGATTTATTTCTGTACATTTAAAATGATACCATATTTTATGTAGACCCTTCTCAAACAAGTAGCAATAAAATCTTTACAGCACCCCACTCTACCCTATTTTATGCAGTTTGTCTGCTTTCTCTCCATTGTCATCTCCAAAATCCATTTATCAACAGGAAAACAATGATGTCATTGATATGGACAGATATGTATGACACTGAGGACAGTTTCAAGTAAAAATATTCAACTCTTGAAAAAAATCCAAATGAAAAGAATTTTGTTGTATTTATCATTATTATGCATGGAAGATTAAACATTATTTAAACACCTTCAACATAAATGATTCCTTACTTTTTGAGAATTGTGAAGCATATTTTGATTAAATGTTTCCATTTCCTTTAAGTAGCTTGATAAATAGAAATTAGGGGATGCTTTTGGAAGATTCTACCAGCAAACAATTGAAACTTAGATTCTAGGCCTAAATTTAACAGTGACTTTAGAGCTAATTATCCCTGCATTTACTCAGGTGCATAGATAGAAGATGCACTTATTAAGCACTTACTATGTACTAGTTATTTTTCTAATGTCTGCAAAAACAAATACAAGGAAGTAATACAGTCCTTTTCCTCAAGGACTTTACATTCTAATGGGGAAAGCACACAAAAAGGGGAGCTGGAAAATATTAAGAGGAGGTTTTTGTGTAGACAGCATGGTTGGGAAATGGTAGCCAGGAAGTGATGTCAAATCCAGCACCTGTCAAAATAAAGTGAAAGTTCATCTATTAGGGTTCACAATCTATGAGGGTAAGTTGATTTGCTCTATGCCTACATTTTTCCATGAATTATCATAATCATATTACTAATCCCTCTAAATTGTCTTCAGAAATTATGAAAAACAAATGAGATAATGAGTTAGACTGCCCTCAGTAACAAAGTTGTACCTTGGATTGAAAAAGTGAATAAAGGGATAGATTTTAAGGCTGTTAGACAGTGTTTGTTCAACTACTGTGGATCTGAGATGCTGTATTAAGAAACACTGTGTACACAATGCTCCCCTTAGCATCTGGTAGGGTGCTACCTAAAGGGATGATAGCAAGTGGATTTTTGTGATCATCTATCATCAGAGAATAGGGTTAGATAGATGGTCAGAAGTATAAGACCAGAGGAAGCACAAGTGATGGAAGAAAGGAATAGCACTGAAATCGGGGAAAGAAGTTAAAAACTGGTGATAGTAAAGATAAACATATTACCTCACATAATTTTCACCTAGTCATTCACTTATTTGCCCAGAAAAAGCAGAATATAGAGAGAAAAGAATGTTTTTAGTCATAGAAGGAAGGATATTCACTCTGAGAAATAAGCAAGTTACTGACTGAAGTCATGTGCTCTGTAGGAAAGATGTGATTTAGGTCCTTACATCCACAGCCTGTTTTTAAGAGTTATTTCTGGAAGATTCCACAGAAGCATGGTTTTCCCCCAATTCTTTACCACTCCCATCCCCACCCCATGTCCAGATGGTAACCTAGTGACCTTGGGTTAAGTAAGCATGCACATTACACATGTCAGGATACATTCAATTCCATATTATTAAAAAGAAAACAAATATATGTACTGTGATTTCAAGTTTTTTGGTTATCATGTATTTCCCTCAAACCTATATTCCTTCTGTTTATTCTTTTCTCTTTCTTTTTACCCCAGTCCTCCTTTAAAGTTTGCTTTGCTTCTAACCACTTAATTTGACCTTTTATTGCCCCCCATTTTTTCTCATGCTCTTCCCCTTAGAATTCCCTGCTAGATAAAATAGATTTCTATACCCAACTGAGTGTGTGTGTGTGTATACGTGTGTGTTTGGATGTGTATGTATATATACATGTATGTATAGGTATGTGTATATATTCCACATATCTATGTACATGTGTATGTTATATACACTTTATATATAATAAAATAGAAATAGAAGTATATGTAATTCATAAAATATTCAAAGAGTGAAGAATACATGCATAGGTGTGTGTGTGTGTGTGTGTGTGTGTGTGTGTGTTTTCTTTCCTTTTTGAACCAATTCTAATGAGAGTGAAGTTCAAGTATTGGACAACACCTACCCTCCATTTCCCCTTTCACAGTGAAAAAAAACCCTCTTCCTTGTGCACCTCTTTTTGGTGAAATAATTTTCCCTATTCTTCCTTTCCCTTCCATCTTCTTCCATTGCATACCTCATTATAACACCTTTATTTTTGTATTTAGATCATCTCAAAATAAGTAACTCCACTCATGTCTTCTGTCCATGTATATTTCTTCTAACAACTAAAAGACATAAAGTTCTTAGGAGTTATGTGTATGATCTTCCAATATAGGAATGTAAACAGTTTAACCTTAATAAATCTTTTATGACTTTCTTTCATGTCTACCTTGTTATGCTTCTCTTGAGTCTTGTGTTTGAATGTCAAATTTTCTATTGAGCTATGCTGTTTTAATCAGGAATGCTTGGAAGATCTCTATTTAATTAAACACCCATATTCCCCAGAAGAATTATATTCAGTTTTGCTGCACAAGTTATTCTAGGTTGTAATCTGAACGCTTTTGCCTTCCCAAATATCACATTCCATACTCCTTGCTTCTTTAAGGTTTAAGATGCTCAGTGTTTCAAGATTCTGACTGAGGCTCCACAATATTACAGTGGTTTCTTTCTGGCTGCTTGAAATACTTTTCCCTTAATATGAGAGCTTTAGAAATTGACTATATTATCCCTTGGAGTTTTCATTTTGGAATCTCCTGCAGGTGCTGAACAGGTCTTCTAGTCCTATTCACTTATTTTACAGTTTACAAAACTGAGGCACAGAAAGATAATATAGAGTGACTGGTCAGAGATCACTCACTAGTGGTAAGCATTATGACCATAAATTTAATTTTGTAACAAACGTATCTATAATTATTCAAAGTAATTAATGTAATGGACTGAATTATTCTACTATATTTCAGACTAAATATAGTACCATTCATTACAGAGGTAATAGAGCCAATTTTGTCGAATTGAATTTTACGTATATTATTTTATTCAGTTCACACTGGTAAAATTTAAATAAGAAAATGAAAATGAAATTGTGTCCAGATCATGGCAGTCAACATGATTAAACTATTCAAAACTATGGTCCAAGAAACTGAAGATGGTTACATTAAATATGAGACGATTATATATGTGGGAGCAGTATCAGAATCTATCAGAATATTTAAAAGTATGTAAGGCAGAAGAGGAACAATTATTTTTCTGTTCCAGAGAGTCAAAAGAGTTTGATAATAGGTACCGCATTGGTTGTGGAAAGGTCTTCAAGACTTGGGATGGAGTCTTGGCTTTCCTATTACCTCTCTGTGTAACCTTGGGCAAGAAACATAACTTTTCTATGACTTGATTTCCTTAGATAGAAAATGAGGCCATAGTATTAAGTTTACATCTCTAAGGCCCTTTCATGTGTAACACAAATTATGACCCTGTTCTCCAATTCTAAGTTACAAGGAAGTAGATTTCATATTTGAAGGAACTTTTAAATTTAGATAGATATACTGACTACAAAACTGAAGGTCTACTGAGCTCTTCTGCTGAACTCATTGTTGTATGCCTGTGTAATACACAAATTGCCAGATCTAGCTTAGTGTTTGACAGCCTCTAAAGGAAAGTATGGGAGAGAAGAGATATACACACATATACATGCATATGTGTGTATATATACACATATGTGCAGTGTGTACATACATATTTATACATGTGTGCAAATATACACACATTATGCATGTATGTATGTACACACAAATATATACATACACACATATTTACACACACACACGTGTATAAACTTCCTCTCCATCAGAGTTGTACAATGCTGAAATGAGCTGTCACAAGAAGTAGTAAACTTAAGCTCACTGAGTTTACACATATTCTTGCAGAAATTTAGTCACCTTTTTCAAAAATATCTTTGAACAGATTTTTGTTTTGAGTATCAAGTTAGAGCTTTATGAATTTAGAAATGGAAAGGAATTCCGAGGCACCAAGCAGGTACAATAACAAAACTCTCTGTTGTGAGTGTCAAGAGAATCTGAGTTCAAATTCAAACTCAGTTACCTACCTGATTTGTTGACCTTAAATAAATTACTTAACCTCTCCTCTATTTAGTGACCTCATTTATAAAATATGGATAATAATGCTACATATTTCCCAAAGTTGTTTTGAGGATAAAATGGTATATTTGTAGGATAATTTCCAAAACATTAGATGTTTTACAAATGCTGTTGTTACTGCTGTTGCTATATAACTTTATCTAGTCCAACCTTCCCATCTTACAGATTGGGAAACTGAGGCCCAGGGAACTTTAATGGTTTGCCCCAGGTTACAAATTTAGTAAGTAAGTAAGTAGAGAAGGGTTAGACAAGGTGAATTTTAGAGATCATAGAAGCTCAGAAGTCTATTTTTCTATTCTCTTTTAAGTTTTGGAGACCTAATGTTTGCATAGTACTTGTGGCTCTGCATCCAAATTTTAAAAAAAGGTAAATAATATTTGTATGGGGAGGAGGGAACTAGCTCACTCTCTAACAGACCCTGAATGAAATGATTAGAAAATACTAAATAAAAGTTAAATTTTAGAGAACAAAAATGCATTATTAAAATGTAACAAAAATTTTAATATTTTCAATGCACATGTGTTCATTGGAAATATTGATACCTCTAATTAATTAAATTTATTTTTTAATTTTTAAAAATTTTTTTAAATTTTTATTTTTTTTTACAAATGCTTTATTAACTTCTGGTCTACATCATTCATTTCCACCAGATTTTGGGTTACAATTTTCTCCCCCGTTTTTTCCCTACCCACCATGCCAGAACAGCAGTCCCACGAGACATCCCCTCATCCAATCTGCTCTCTCCCACATCCTCTCCCACACCCCCTCGACTTTGCCATTAGGGCAAGGTGAATCTCTGAGCCCCAATGCCTGGATATCTTATGGAACATTTAATTTTAAAACTTCAATTTTCAGATCCATTCCCTTTCACCCCCGTCACCTACTCCCTCTGAGAAGATAAGCAATTCAGTATGTGTTGTACATGTATAGCTATGCAAAACAGCACCACAGCAGATATATTGTAAAAGACTGCCTATATTTCCCTCCTACCCATCTCACCTCCCACCTGGTCCATTTCCTACTTTGATCCTGTCCCTCTTTGATAGTGGGTACTTCCAACCTCCCCCCCCAATGCCCCCCATCCATCCTCCCCCTTTCCATCCCCCCTTCCCCCACTCTCCTGTAGGGTGAGACATCCCATCCAGTATGCATGGGATTCTCTCCTTGAGCCAACTTCAATGAGAATATGGTTGTGCCTTTTTGCCTTCCTGTTCTTCCCCTCCCCCGCAACCACCTCCCCCTGCCTCTTCTACATGAGATAGTCCACCCTACTTTGTCACTCCCCATCTCCCCTTGCCACCCTCCTCTCTCACCTTGACTTCACCCCTTAAGAATCATCCCTTCCCATCAAATTCAACCTGTACCCTCCATCCATGTATACCTGTAAACATATGCCCATATATCCTTCTTCCATTATTTTCATAATGAGAAAGCTTTCATCAGACACAGTTATTGTTTTTCCATGTAGGAATGTAAATAGTTCAACTTTGATAAGTTCCTTTTGATTTCTTTTCCTTGATTACCTTCTCAAGCATTTCTTGCTTCTTGTGTCTGAATGTCAAATTTTCTATTCAACTCTGGTTTTTTCCTCAAGAATGCTTGAAAGTCCTCTATTCCACTGAATGACCATATTTTCCCCTGAAACAAGATTCTCAGTTTTGCTGGGTAGTTGACCCTTGGCTTGAATCCCAGATTGTTTACCCTCTGGAATATAATATTCCATGCCCTTTGATTACTCAGTGTAGAAGTTGCCAGGTCCTATGCTATTCTGATTGTGTTTCCACAATATTGAAATTGTTTCTTCCTGGATGCTTGTAGTATTTTCTCCTTGATCTGGGAATTCTGGAACCTGGCTATAATATTCCTGGGAGTTTTCTTTTTGGGATCTTTTTCAGGCGGCAATCGGTAAATTCTTTCAACCTCTATTTCCCCCTCTGGGTCTAACATATCAGGGCAATTTTCCTTGAGAATTTCTTTAAGGATGATTTCTAGGTTCTTTCTTTGATCGTGGCTTTCAGGTAGTCCAATAATTTTTAAATTATCTCTCCTGGATCTGTTTTCCAGGTCAGTGGTTTTTTCCCATGAGATATTTCACATTGCCTTCTATTCTTTCATTTGTTTGGATCTGTTTAACAGCATCATGATTTCTCATTTAGTCACTATCTTCCATTTGCTGCAGTCTAACTCTGAGGGAATGAATCTCCTCATTGAGCTTTTGAGATTCTTTTTGCAATATTGAAATTGGCAAATTCAGCTTTTTTAAGGTATTCTTTTCCTCATTGCCTTTCTGAGCCTCTTTTGCCATTTGAGTTAGTCTATTTTTAAGGTGTTATTTTCCTCAGTCAGGCTGTTGACTGTCATTTCATACTTTTCTTGCATTTTTCCATTTCTCTTCCCAATTTTCCCCCACTTCTCTTATCTGCTTCTTAAGGTCCTCTATGGCCTGTACCCAGCTTGTATTTTCATTTGGGGCTTTTGGTGCAGGAGTTCTGACCTCACATTTAAACCCATGCAGAAAAATATACAAATCATGCTTTCTCTAAGAAATTAAAATCTTACATATTGTGGTGTTGAAAAATAAACTTTTTTAGGGGCAATGATATGTTAAGTTACTTTCTTCTCTTTTTAATGGTATATTTTGACTTTATATGACCTAGATTTCTTCCTTTTCCCATATTTCCCATACGCCTCCCCCCTCACAGAGAGATATCCTTTATAACAAAGTCTTCAAAAAGGAAAAACCACATTCTTTATAACAAAGATTTTTAAAAAGAGGAAAAGAAACAGAGAAACATATCAATACACTCACATATACACATACACGTGTGTATAGACATACATATATATGACATTTTATGCAATGTTCCATACCCATGAATCACCACTTCCCCCACAACGACATACATCTGAAAAGAAGAAATTAAAACCTTCAGTATCATGCTGCTGTCAAATAAAGTTCATTATTATTTTGGCAATGACATGTTGAATTATTTTCTGTCACATCAAGTTGCATGCATTCGTCATGTTACATTTAAAGCATATCCCTATTCAGACAGATGCAACCATTTGTGATAATTGAGATACAATAAGCTTTCAATTGCCAGTGAGCAATGAAGAAATTTTTTAACATTTTTCCACATCCAAATAAATGTTCAAATATTTATTTCTGTAATGCTTAAAAAAAACTTTTAAAGTCATTTCTTTTAAAGAGAAACGTCTAGTGTTATTAAAGTATTTTTCCTGTATACTGTCTTTAATGCTTTAAATACTTGTACCTAAGAAAAAAGTAGATTCTTTCTTTTTGTTCTTCATCAATTTCAAATAGTTGATCTAATCTTTAAGAGATCACCTTACCTCATCAAAGTAATGCAGCCTTACTAAAGAGAAAAGATAAGCTAAATCTGTAATCAGAAAAATTATAAAAAATTAAACTTGTGTCTCATTACAGGAAACAGAACAAAAGCTAGTGCACCAGACTTAGAGTAATGACCAGTGTTCAAATTTGGCCTTGGGCACTTAAGAGTTGTACAACCCTGGAAAAGTCACTTGGCTCTCCCAGCTTCATTTTCTTCAACTGAAAAATGGGAATAATATTACCTACCTCCCAGATTTGTTATAAGGATAAAATGAGATAATAAATATAATGTTCTCAGATATTAAAGTGATGTATACATGATAAACATAATAATAATAATAATAATAATAATAATAACAATTTTTATTGATTTAGTTCTACCAATTACCAGTTTTGTTACCATAACTAAATTGCTTACCTTCTCTGAGCATCAGACAATTCTATATAATTCTCAAACTACAGACTACTTGTGGTTAAAGGGAGTTTGCAAAGTGAGGAAGAAATCATAACTTTTTGACTTATTTTTTCAGCCCCTTTGGCTTGAATCAGTGATTCCCAAACTAGAAAATATTAAACATTCAGGGATGCACAGTGTTATGGCAAGGGGATTTCATTCATAAAAAGCACTGTCTTTTTATTTTTATTTAGCTTAAAATTATATCTAGAATGGCTCAATATGAATAAATAAAGCAAATTTATTATCTTATATAATGAAAGATGGGGATGGGGATACAAAGAAAAAATGCCCTTGGTTTCTAATTCATAAATTGGGGAAAATGTCAGTAGTACTCCCGTGCTTATTGTTAGGACAATGTTTATAAAACTCTACACACTTTAAATTATAGTTACAGTTACCATATAGTTACCATTCACTAAAAAAATACCAAAACGTTCTAGGATATGATACAAGATCATGCTTTATTCACTTGCAATCATTTGTGGCATTCATAACTAAATTATTAGAAAATAAAATGTTGGGGGTGGCTAGGTGGTACAGTGAGTAGAGCATCAGTCCTGGAGTCAGAAGGACCTGAGTTCAGATCCGGCCTCAGAGACTTAATGCACACACAAATAAAAACCTAGCTGTGTGGCCTTGGGCAGTTACTTAACCCCAATTGCCCCCCAAAAAACAAAAAATAAAATAAAATAAAATGTTTTTCCTTATCATTGTTAAGGCATTCCAAGATCCTATGATGTATCATTTTTTTTCCTTTCCAGTATCTTCTATATATGGAAGACTCCCTAATTTCTATCTGATTTTGTTCTCTGATACTCTTTCCAAAGGTCTATCAAATTTATTACAGGACATTTTTAACATGATAGTGTTAAGTGTGAAACAAGAGACACAGATTCAAACCATTCCTTAGATATGTAATAACTATGCAGCCCTGGGCAAATCACTTCACCTTTCTGAAGCACAGTTTCTTCATCTCTAAAATAAGGAAGTTGTATTTTGTGGCTTCCAAGGTGCCTTCCAGCTCTAAATTTATGATGCAATTCTAATAACCATTAATGATACCACCATCTTTCCATTCCCTTATAATATAAATATTGGAGTTATTTTTGACTACATTCTCTACTTTGATTTACAAAGTTATTCACTACCAAGCCCTGCCAATTTTCTTTCAAAATCTTTTAAAATATACTTCCCTGTCCATTTTCAGAGTCATTTGCTTAATCTTATCCCTAGAAAAACCCTTAATAAAAACCACCAAAGCACAGTTCTCTATTTTGCTGATTTGGAAATGTTCAAAACTATTGGGAATTCTGGAACATTTAGTACATGCAGTTTCAATTTATGGGATAGAAGATATAAAATTTATCTTAGAGAACTCATGAGGTTTTCAGTAAAGTAGAGCCTCACTAGAGCCTTGATATGCCCTTACCATTTGTTCAGGTATAGCTGTTGTTGCATTGTTCTCTATTCTGTCCAGAGAAACTATTAGATTTAACTATGTGTAGTAGTACTAGGGGATTAGAAGAAAATTTACCCAATAGGAAAACCAACACCAAAAGGGAAGTTGCATTGTTTGACTCTAGTACCATAAATCCCACTGTGGCTTCTTTGGGTCAAGTAAGACTATGAATCACTGTTCCAAATGCATTGTTAATTTTTTAAAAAGTCAACATGTAGTGTTTTCACTCCTAATTCTAGTAAGAACCAATGAGATTTATTTTCTAAAGAATATATGGGAAGAAGTTAGCTTGGGGAGAGTGATGGAATAAAAAAAGACTTGGAAGGCTGGAGTTTGGTCACCCTATATTGGTAATCATGGACAAATCCCTTTACTTTGCTGGTTCTCATTTGCAAAATGAAATGATTGGATCAATCAAAAATAATTTATTGATAGACTATTGTGTACTAGGAATGAAGTAAACAAGAATTTATTAAGTGTCAACTATGTGCCAGGCACTGTGTTAAGAACTTTATAAATATTATCCCATTTTATCCTCACAACAATCATGGGCAGTAGGTGCTATTTATATTCTTAATTTGCAAGTGTGTAGACTGAGGCAGATAGAGATTAAGTAGCTTGCCTCGGGCCATAGAGCTAAGAAATAACTGAACGTGGATTTGAAATCATGTCTTTCTGACTCCCCACCAACTAAGTGACACAGAGCATAGAGTACTGGGCCTGTAATCAGGAAGACACTTTCCTGAATTAAAATCTGGCCTTAGATTCTAACTAGCTGTATGACCCCAAACAAATCACTTAACCCTCTTTACCTTACTTTTCTCATCCATAAAATGACGTAGAGAAAGAAATGGCAAACCAGGCTAGTACATTTGCCAAGGAAAACTCAGATGGGTTCATGAAAAGTTGGACACTACTGAAACTACAGAACAACAACTTCCTAACTCCGCGTACAGTGCTGTATCCACTGTGCCACCTAGCTACCAGGAGTTATGCTGGGTATGGGGATACAAAGAAAAAACTAAAACAATTCCTACCCTCAGTGAATTCACCATCCATTAGGGGAGACAACATGAACATATATAAGTTTGTGCAAAATAGATACAAAATGGTTTGTGAAGATTATAGAACTAGCAACTGGAGGAATCAAAAAATGGGGATGCTTGAGCATTTGAAGAAGTCTTGGGAGTAAGATACTCATTTTGGACTAGATAAATTGGGGGTCCTTCTATTGTTAAATCATGATTCATCTTTGAAATATTAAATTTTTCTGCTTTGGGCATGTGAATTATTTTTCAATGACATATCTCATATCATCTTTCTTCACTTTTGATTGTGGTATAAAATTGGTAACTGGTCTCTCTGACATTCTTGATAGCATTATTTGTAATAAAATACTTTATCCAAACTATAGTGTTATTAAATTGAGATGAATAGAAAAATTGGAACTAACTGTCACTAATTTCTCTGTAAAATGAAAGAGTAAAAGGGTGTAATTTCTATTCAAAGTACTTTATATTACTTGAATTTAAAATCCAAAATTAGACAAGTGGTTATTACTCATGAAGAATTAAATGTAGCATTTTATAATTTGTATGTTTTGCTTTTTAAAAATGAAACCATAGAGCAACACAAAACAAGACAGTTGACTAAATGAAAAGTAAATCTACTATAATGAAAGTAGTTCATCCTTTTTACCATAAACTCTGCTAGAAGTTATATGAATATAAAGATCTAATCCTCCTTCATTGAGGAAACAATACATTAGGTTAAAGATGTCAAGCTTTACTCCCTTTACACCCAGAGAAAGGAACAATTTTTATATTTCTTTTAAGAGATTACATTACACAAAAGATCATCTGTTTCTCGCTATTATTTTGTTTATAGGACTACAACACCAAAATGAGAAAGATACCAAGGACAAAGAAGTAACATGTTATTTTACCGCCAACACTACAATCTATTAACATTTACTGAATCTGGATAGCAAATCAAAATATACAAGTGTCTTATTTCTGCCCTTGAGAGCCTGACCCCAATTCATATGTTGTTCTGCATCTACCCAGCTCTGTAAAAGAATATAAAAAATAGGTAAGAGGTTTGAAGCAAGATATACAGCATTAGTATGGCTCATAAAAATAGCTCCCAACTATAATGGATGATAACTGTAAAAGAATTCTATCTCCTGGAGAAATTCAAGGGAATCAATACATTATTATTATTTTATAAATTATTAAATTTATAGGTAGAACATAACAATGGGTTGAGTTCCTTCTCATAAATTAATTAAGGGGCATAAACTCATTGTTATCATCTGTCTATTAATTTAATAATTTATTGAATAATGGATGTGGTTAATATAACATTAAGCAGGATGGCATTCATCTTCTGAGCTATTTCACCCTTCTGTCAAATGTCCAGTCATTTTTATCTGGACTTAAAAATCAAGTATGCAAGATATTAATTTCTTTAATTCATAAACAGCATAATAAAATTATGTTTTCACCTGCTTTCTAATATAATTTATCTGTGGTAAGGCCTTTACTATATATAACAGAAAATCTAATTCATATGAAATATAAATAGAGAAATAGAATATTTGTCAATTGAAAACATTTATATCTGAAGTTTTAAAGAGTAAATTAAAAGTTATTTTATTCAAATAATGGTATTTGTCTTATACTTTGATGTTCTCTCCCTCTCTACCAAAGAGAGGAGAGGGTCCAGATTTAAGATTTACTCTGTGCATGTGACTGTCAGTAGGAATATTTCATCCCATATACATATTGGCAATTACTCAATAATGTTTAGTCTTAGAGAATTGTTTGGAACACTAAAAGTGTAAATAACATTTCCATAGTCATAGCTTGTATGTGTCAAAGCCAAGACTGCAAACTGTGAACAAAGATTTTCCTATTTCAAGGCCTAGTCTATTCATTTTGCCGCATTTACCCTCTAAGAATGTTATAGGAGTATTTTTTTCCATGACAATAACTACTCAATAACAAAACAAAATACCTTCTAAGTTTCCTTCAAGCATTAGAAATCTGGTTAACATATAACTTTTTCCTCAACTGTCTATATAAAGCACAGACAAATCTTTCCAAAGGTACATTCTTATATATATTTTTTTGATTTTCAAATTTCCTTTACTTCCCTCCCCCCTCCCCTCATGAACATTCTTATATTTTAAAAAGATTTCCCTTTGAACTCTTTTTGAATGACAATTTTCTCAACTATCATGTCTTATTTGTAGTTTAAGTACATCAGAAAAATGGAAAGTAGTTATCATGTCTATGAGTTGAACTTGCATAATCTTGGGGAATATTAATACTGTTAATGATATATGAATAAATAACACCTTTGAAATAATGTTTCCTGGATCCCTCTTATTCTTCCATCATTACCCATCTTACTTCCCCGCCCCCCCCACTGGCACAGTTCTTAAGTTGTTTGCTACTCAATAGAGTGATGCTAAAAGTTTGAACTCAACATATAGAAAAATGTTTTGTATGCCCTCATCTTGGATTTCTTGGGCTTACTAGGAAATAACTAGAAAAATATACCACTAGGAGACTAAGTGATTAGGAATCAGGGAAGCACTGCTGGAACCTATGCTAGCTCTTTCACTCTTACTTATTCTGACACATTCTAAACTCATTTCTAGAAAATTGTACTGGGTTCCATTATTATTTATGATCAAACTATCTTGACTTTAGTCTTATGATATTTTATTTATTAATTATTGCACTTATTTGATACTTATTATATAATACACACTGACACCTATTGACTGTATAACAGAAAAAATCTTTAACCTCTGATTATGCCTGTTAACTCTCAAAAGTCTTAAAGCTTCTAATAAGGTGCTGACTTGCATTGGTAGAGGGGATTTCATCACTCAAAAGTTCCATCTATAATGAAATCCGAGGTCTAGTCATTTTCTCTAATCATCTATCAGTCTATCTATCTATCTATCTATCCATATAACATGTATATACCTCATAAAGGCAACCTGGTATCATAGATAGACTGTCATAAGTAGTGTCAGGAAGTCATGGGTTCAGACACTACCTCTAACACTTACTAGTTATATGTATCTGGGAAGTCACTTAATCTCCATGTGTTTCAAGCAGTTCGCTAGCATTTATCTATAGTCATAGATTAGCTATCATATGTATTAATGAAATCCTCATACATTATTATGCACATGTGCACTTGCCTTTAGTATATATGTGCATATATTGACATGGGCCCATACATGTGCACATACATACAATTCCCTCTAAGAAAATTTAGAGGACATACATGTGCACTATACACATATACATTCACATATAGACACATTTATATGTAGACACATGTATCTCAAAAGTACATGTATCTATGAGAGTTTTTTTATATTTTGGAGATATAAAAAGCTTTAAAACATAAACTTTATCTTAAAGAAAGTTAAAATATAGGGTGGCTAGGTAGTGCAGTGAATATAGCACCAACCCTGGAGTCAATAGGACCTGAGTTCAAATCCGGCCTCAGACACTTAACACTTACTTATTAGCCATGTGACTTTGGCCAAGTCACTTAACCCCAATTGCACTTCCAAAAAAAGCAAATAAATAAATAAATAAATATTTTAATGAAACCATGATATTCTTTTATATGTCTTCTAAAATGTCATACAATTTGTATAATGTCATACAATGTGCAGACATTGACAATGTTGTCAGTCCTGTTGGTGCTTCTCAAGAAATGTAAAAAAAATATCTGGGAGACTGCAGCTTCAAAAGGCAAATTCCCATTTTTTTTGCCAACTTTACCACTGTCTTCATATATTTCCTTAGTTATGTCATTTAGTCTCTTATATTCTTAATTTGTTAAATGGAAATAAAATAAACAAGCCAATAATTGGAGAGATATAAAAAAATTCACAACATTATGACACACACACACACACACACACACACACACACACACACACATATATATATATATATATATATATATATATATATATATATTAGTAGTTTTTAAGGGAAAAAGCATCCCTTCAGAAGTAAAACAAAAATCATGTTGATATCAGACTTGCATCTTCTGTCATTGTAAATTCAAATTAAATTAGTTTCATCCAAAGTAAAAATTATAGTACTTTCAAATGACACCAAATAAATATATCCCAAAGTATAGTTCACATGGCAACACTGTGTTTTACAATTGAAATAATGCTACAAATCACCATGAGGGGAAAACAAGAACCCAAAGACCCCCAGAACTCTTTAATCCACAAGTTCTAGTTTCTTATTAAGTGCCACAATATTGCTGTATATATACACAATATGACCCCTGCATTCTGTGTTTACATATGTGTAAAGGAAGAACCACGAGAATCAACTTTAGATAAATTACATATGTAAACTTCATGTAATTCAAACAATTTTCTGCAGTAAGTTTGAGGAACATCAGAAAGCAAGTTACTTGTAAATTTATGCTTCTCTTAGAGACTATGATAAATTACAATTTCATTTTAGCACCAGATATTCCTCCACACAGAGTCTAAAAAGCCAAATGGAAAGAGAAAATTAGCCGAGTAATAAGTGATTTGGATTACAGCAATAATATGGCTGAAAAACAAAGATCAGGGATCTTAAAATTTTAATGACTTAAGTAAGTATTGCAGCACCAATACACAGTTTTGCAAAAGAGGAACAGCAAAATAGTGGTACAAAAAAAAATGAAAACAAACTAAAAAATTTATATAGAATTGAAGTTGCTACAATTTCAGGAGCTTTCACTAAACATGAATATAACTATATGCACAACAGAACAATTAAAGAAATAATTTCATAAATTTAAATTCAATCACTGTGCTTTGATTTGTACTACAGAAACTGAACATGTAGTTCCTCTTGAGTATAAAAGCTCTCTGAGCTAGATGGTTCCAGTTCCTAAAACTAGTTCACATTTGCATATGAGATGAATACAGATATTGCATGCAATTGTTTCAGGTCATGAACTGGTGAAACAGACCTTTTTCTGGGCCTCAGTTTGACATCTGTAAGATGAAAATGTAAAATGAACTAAATGACCTTCAAAGCCCCTCCAATTCAAAATCTCCTATCCTATGAACTTAGGTCTTTATTTCAATTTGACTGTCTGGCATTTCACATTCATTGGTTTCCTATCTGTCTGTTTCACCACATTATTTGAAAGAATTGATTGAATATGGTGAAGAGCATTATGAGTCCCCTGATACACCTTAAATTAGATGTGTCCTTCAGTTTACAATCTGAGACAAAATAGGAGCCAATAGGCATGGCTACAGCATGACTCCCCACTCACCTGTCTTCTTTTATTGCATAGTATTCTCTGTTTCAGTCAAATTAGTCTAGTAGTTATTCCCCATAATATGTTCCCCATATGCAATCTTCCTCTTTCCACCCTTGCACAAGTGTCACATCATATCTGAAATGCACTCCTCAACCTAGCCGTGTGACCGTGGGCGAGTTACTTAACCCCAATTGCCCTCCAAAAAGCAAAAAAAGAAAAAAAAAGAAAAAGAAATGCACCCCTCACCTCCACCTTAGGAATCCCCTATTGTTGTTATTGTTAGTCATTTCAGTCATGTGACTTCATTTGGGTTTTTCTTGGCAAAGATACTGACATAGTTTGTTATTTCCTTCTCCAATTCATTTTACAGACAGGGAAATTGAAGCAAACAGGGTCAAGTGACTTGTCCAGGGTCACACAGCAAGTAAGTGTCCGAGGCCGGATTTGAACGCAGGAAGATGAGTCTTTCTAAACTCAAGGGCGAGCCCTCAATCTACTTCCTGATTTAAATACCCTGGGAATACCTGTATTCCTTCAAAGCACAAGCCCAGTGTCCCATCAATAGGAATTCTTTCCTGATCCCTCCTCCCTGATTGTTAGTTTTCTCTCTCTCTCTCTCTCTCTCTCTCTCTCTCTCTCTCTCTCTCTCTCTCTCTCTCTCTCTCTCTCCCTCCCTCCTTTCCTTTCCCTCTCTCCCTTTTTCCTGCTCTCTTTCTCTCTCAATTACTGCATATATATGCTTATACTTATTTATGTCTATGTTCTTCACTCCCTCTCCAGGTAAATTGCAAACTCCTTGAAAGTAAGTTCTCTTCTTTTGTCTATGTGTTCATAGCATGTAGCATAATGCCATGGTATCAAGAAGATGCTTAATAAGTGTTTTTCATATTGAATTCAACACATGCTTTTAAATCAATATATATATATATATATACATATATATTTAAATTTCAAATACATTTGCTATGTGGGAAGAGGTAATAAGACATGTTGAGCTTATAAGCTTATAGTTATTCATACCACTAGTTTGCTAGTCAACGCTTTCATCTTGTAAATCATGAAATACCTAATGACTAAATACAGTGGGGAAAAAAGGTTCCAAGGTTACTTAATTTGTGAATATTGACTGGGTTAAAAATGAGAAGGATCTTGTTCCATTAGTTTTCCGGGCAGATGTAATAAATATATTCAACAAACCTGATTTTATAGAGAGACGAGTTAAATGGTGGGTTTAGAAAATTATAGGAAATATAGTAAAAAAAAATGACACAACTATATATGAAGTAAGTTCACTACTGAGAATCAGTTCCTCTAGTTATAAAACATATGTTGAATAATGAAATGTTTACTCTTAGAGAAAAACTGAAGCTGGTATTGCAGGTTATTGTTTTCCTTTTGCATATAACATGAATATATTTACTTAATGATGTTTGAACATGAAATTTGCTTATTTATATTTATGACAAGTATTTACTACAACAACAGAAAGTTTCAAAGTATGAATGAAAGGAAATAAGAATAAGTGATCAGAATAATATGTAAGGATGATATCTTGGAAAGAACCAGTATGTAACAATGGTCAATTTATGATAATAATAAAGAGAACGGCTTAATAAAATCACAAACAATTTTATGCTAATCATAAATCATAATTTTACTTTTGTCCTTGAAAAGAATCACCTTACAATACTTAAGGCTACAAGAAAGCCCCCCAAAATGGTTTTCATCCAAAGGTCATCTGAAACTTATGGAAATTTGCATTTTTATGCCATCTGGATGTAGATGGTACTATACAGTATTTAGATCCAGATCACTGTTAATGGCCCTGGTGACAGAGCTTCCCCTAAGGGAGTAAGGTTTAAATAGGGAAATGTCAATGCCCCATTCAGGGAGAACTAATTTGCTGTGAGATCTGATAGCATTTTAAGTGCTCAGCATTGGGAGGACCTGCTGTGCATGCTATAACAAAATAGACCAAATCAATATTGCGACAAGGAAAGAGGGAGATCTGTAAAAGAAAACCAGACATTGCTCAACCTAGAGAAATGAACATCTAGCAAATCTACAGTAAGTTTAATTATTTATAAGAGAGTAGGGAATGTAAGCTATTTCAGAAGTTCAAGAAAAAAAATAGTCAGGTCAGCATCCCATCCACATTGTATTCAGTATCTGTATGTAACTGGCAACCACGTATTTAGTACTACGAGAGTGATACTTTTTTAAGAAGGTCGACATCATTTAAACCATCTAAAATCCATGATATTTTTCCATTTCTCAGAGCATGAGTTTAATGGTGTGAATTAAATGTTATACCTAGTTTTCTAATGCACATTGAATATGTGACTTCAATTTCCCCAAACACTGGTTAATCTGTGTGACAGGGATGCTGCTGAAATGAATGGTCATCAGGAGAATGGTAATATGTACATGTCAGACCATTGCCAAATAATGTCAACTGACTCTTGCATTCCACACTATCCTACTTTGTCAAGTTCCTGCTCCTTTTTTTTATCATGGAGTAAATTCAAGGTTAATGGTAATAGCTTCTTGGAATGGGTGGTGTTTATTTTATTTGCTGTGTTCTCTTGTTTTTCACTTAGTGATAGGTTGAAGCAGGGGAGGGGAACCTGCCTCCTTGAGGTCACCTGTGGCTCTCTAATGGCCCTTTGATTGAATCCAAACTTCACAAAACAAATCTCCTTAATAAAAGGATTTTGTGAAATTTGAATTCAGTCAGGGTGTAGGTTAAGAGTAATGAAGTCTGAGAAAATGTCATTAGATTTCTCCATGAAGAGATCTTTGGTAGCGTTGAAGAGAACAATTTCAGTTGAGTGGTGCAGTTGGAAGCTGAAAATTGAATGAGATGGGAGGAAGTTTTAATAATGATTATAAACATTCTTTCCCCTAGATGTTTCCTGTGAAAAAGAAAGTATAGAATGATAGATCCAAGGGGTAGTAGAGTTAAGTAATTTGTATTTGACATTGGAGGAAATAGGGATAGTGTTTAGATTCAGGATGGAAAGAAACAATGGTTAAGAAAGCTTGATAAATAGATCAACATCACAAATTTCCAAGAAACAGGAGAATCTGAGATCAACAGCGCAAGTATAAGTCAGCCTTGGAGGAGAATAATGTTGACAGAACTTGAGGTGTCGAACTGGGGCAAAGAAAGAGGTCTTAATTCATTGCCTTAATATCTCGGTAAAATAGGGGATCCTCTTTTAAGAGGCAAAAGGGAGGGGTTAGGGAAGGTCCATTATGAAGATAATATGAAGTTTGGAACTAAGATTTTGGGGAGGCCAGAAGCGCAGGGAAGTGGAGCAGCTGTGGTTTCTTGCTTTAACAGCGATGAACAGAACCCGCGACTCGATTCAGGGTGGCCCTTAGCCACCTCTTCACCTTCACCTGCACTGACCAACACTTAGCCTGTCCTACCTTTCCAGTAACAGCTTTCTGCCTCAGCTCCCACAGGCCTTAGTCACCGCCCCTCTGCCTCAGACTCAGGCTCCATGGCTGCGCAGTCGCTTCTTTCCTCCTCCCCCGGCCCCGCTTCCACATCTCCCTCTCCTTTCACCTCCCCGTCTTAGACACCTCCACCAGCTCTGCAGCCCAGAGGAACTAGTCTCCCTCTCATTTGGGACAAACTACCACCAGGACTCTGAGGTCCCTATCAACAGGCAGATCAGTCTGGAGCTCTATGCCTCCTATGTCTACCTGTCCATGTCTTACTAGTTTGACCAAGATGATGTGACACTGAGAAACTTTGCCGAGTATTTCCTAAGCCAAACCCATGAGGAGAGAGAACACGCTGAGATGCTGATGAAACTCTGAAACCAAAGAGTTGGTCGGATCTTTCCCTAAGACAATGAAGAAGCCAGACCCAGATGACTGAGAGAGAGGTTTTAATGCAAAGGGTGTGCTCTGCATTTGGGATTGCATGGAAACCCCACTACCTAGATGAACAGGTAAAGTCCATCAAACAACCTTCGCCAAATGGGGGCCCTCACTCTGGCACAGGGGAATATCCTTTTGGCAAGCACACCCTTGGAGAGAGTGAGGAGGGCTAAGCTACATCTGGCTTCTTCCACACCTGAGAACTGTGGGCGTGAGTCCTTCTGTCTCTCTGTGTATTCATATTTTGGTTATCTGACGTTTTCATAATCTATTCCCAAAACTAAACAAAAAAAAACCTATCTTTTACTTGCCAATAAAATAACTTGGTACTGATAAAAAAAAAGATTTTGGGAATTAAATAGGGAATCTATTAAGGGAAAGGGAAAAGCCTATAGTGCATCAGGGTGGACCTTGCTTCAGACTTAGTTCCAAGCCATCCACCTCTGCCTTCTTCATCTCAGGCCATTCTTCAGTCTCTGTAGGTAGTCCTTTCCCTGACCAAACCCACCTCAAACTGCCAGCTCCGATTCTTGCCTACATTCCTTTAGGCGATGCTTTTGCCTTTTTCTTCCTACAATGAGGTGAGCCTCCAAGGCCTCACAAGGCACAACAACACCATATGCTAAAAAAACAAAAACAAAAGCAAAAAAAACTGACCCTCTAGAGAGGGCTTTGAACAATCTTATTATATGTTTCCCTCAAAAGACCTAGTTAGCTGACTCCAACTTCCTCATAATCTCCCTATCCTAGTGACTCTGAAGCCAGACTGTTGAAGTATAAATTCATTTCCTGGCTATGCAAACCCCCAACTCCCCCACTCCCTCACACTCATCTCTTTCAACTTTATTCCTAAATACCCCACTCCAGATTTAACTATCTCTTCTACAATGCTTACTGGATTGATAACTCGAATACAAATTTGTATTCATCTAAATTTTTTTTCAATCCTAACTTATTCCATCTTCTGATGCTTATATATGTTATATATATATATATATAAAGTCTTGGACTAGAGTGCTCAAAGTGTAGTCAGATTAATGTACTAGCCTCCTGACTGATTGTCCTGCTTCTACTCTCCCTCTGCTCTAGTCTACCTTTCCCTTATGTGCACAAGTAATCTTCCTAATTCACAGGTCTGAACCAGTCACTCCCCTGCTCCGAAGAAGAAGGAGGAGAAAACCAAGCTTGCCTCCTGACTTAAACTACAACCTCAGGCTGGGGTTTAAGTCTTTACATGGACTGACATCAGCCAGGGATGTACTCACTGGTTCAGTGAAAGCATACTTGGTGGATCTGAAGTCAGAAGAGATCTGAGTTCAGATATATATATATATATATATATATATATATATATATATGAAGTCTTGGACTAGAGTGCTCAAAGTGTAGATAGAAAAGGACTTTATAAATTTTAGTGTTTCAAATGAGCAAAGTTGAAAATAAAGTGGAATGTCCAGGAACTTTGCTAGGGACCACCATTTGCTCAATAATGGGGAACTTAAATGATGGACACAGCAGTTGTCCTTATTTAATGAAAATGACAGGAAGTAGATGCTAATGAAAAGGTAAAAGTAATCCAATGATGGGGAGGAAAAGGAGCTTTGTATGGATGGATATCATCAGGAAGGATGAGAGGGGAAGTATATCATATTCGGTCTGAGGGAAAAAGCTTGATTTTATCATTCCACAGTACCCCAGGCTATGGTAGGAAGTGTAGGCCTTTTCCTGGAAATAAATAATTTCTGTGCCTTAGACCCTTAGACAGAAGTTGTATGTCCTTGGGATAAGCACTTAACCTCAACAAATCCCACTTTCCTCATCTGTAAAATGTAGATAATAATAGCACTTACATAACAATGTTGGGAGCATCGTGACTCTCCACATAAAGTACTTGGCAGGAAGTCAGGAAGACTTCTCTTCTTGAGTTCAAATCTGCCTCAAAAACTTCCTAGCTGTGTGACCCTGGGCAAATAATTAAGTCTGTTTGCCTTAGTTTTCTCATCTGTAAAATGAAGTGGAGAAGAAAATGGCAAATCACCCTATTATGTTTGCCACAAACCCCAAATGAAGTCACATAGTTGGACATGACTGAAAAAGACTGAATAGCTACAATTCTTACTAGGTTGTTGTGAGGTCCAAGTGAATTAAAGTAATGTACATTGTAAAGTACATTGTATGAATGTAAAGTACATTGTAAAGCTTGAAGCATAAATGTGAATTATAATTCCCTTGATATAAGGTACTCTAAAGGAGACACTGATTCATTGTGTATTTTCAGCACCTAGCACATTCCTTGACTTGTAGAGGGAACTTAGTAAATGCTTGTTGAACGGAATTGAATTGGATTGAAATTGAGTTTACTATACGGATAGGAGAAACCTTTTGGAGAAAGATTTTTTTAAGGTAGGATTTTGCTTTATGAAGCCAAAGGCTTTGAGTGATCAATAAATAACACATACAATGTGATGTTAAAATACTTATACTTTTAAATCATATATATCATGTTTATGAACATGTAACATGATTATCATATTGATTGCATTTAAATGTTATTTCTTTGTTTAAAAATCATTTTTATTCTGTAATAAACAATAAAATGAGCATTTCCACATACATAGTAAATAAGAAAAAGAAAATCATGGATTGATATATGAAACTACACAACTCTTATATACAGCTTTCTTTTCCACTTAAGTATATATTTAAACTAAAGATTCCAAAACTATAATGCTTACTTTTTTTTTTCTGGCTTTCCTTTTTTTTCTTCTCAAAAAAAAATCTTCCAAATGACGCCTTCTTTCCTTTCCTCCCATTGTCTCCTCTTCCCTCCCTTCTTCCCTCCCTCCCTCCCTTTTACCTCTCTTCTTCCATTCTTATGTATAGTCAAGAAAGTCCATAAAATTCGAAATTAAAGAGGAGCAAAGACCTTGTTTGCCTACATAATTTCCTTAGAAAAGGAAATTCTGGGGCGGCTAGGTGTCGCAGTGAGTAAGAGTGCCGGCCTCGGAGTTGGGATGGCCCGAGATCAAATCCAGCCTCAGAAAATGAGCGCCCACACATAAATAATGACTAGCCGTGTAACCTTGAGCAAGTTACTTAACCCCAATTGCTTTAAAAAAAAATTAAAAAAAAGAAAAGGAAATTCTGGGAGGGACTGACTAATTAAAGGAAGTGGTATGTGGCTGGAGTTTAAAACCAAGGATAGTGTGAGCATCCAGGGCAAGGTGGCTACAAGGGCAGAGTGAACATCCAGGAGGTACATGCTCCTGTACTATGATAAAGAAAATTTGGGAGAGTAAGTAGTGGAGCCTAGAGAGTGATAAAAAATAAAAGAAAAGTGAAAAATGAAAACTTAAACAAATCACTTGTAATCGATATACATAGTCAAGGGAAACAAATTCCTATACTACTAGTGTTCAAAAGAAGTATCTTAAATCTTTTTCATGAGTCTGTCATCTTTTTGTCAAAAATTGGGCATTATGCTTCAACATCGGTACTCTAGAATCATAGTTGTTTTGAAGTCTTCCAGTATTGTTTTCTTTGTAATATTTTTTATTATAATAAAAATGTCCTGATTCCTCTGGCCACTCTGTAGCAGTTCATAAAATTTCTTCCAGATATTTCTCTACTTTATCATTTCCTATAGCATGATAATATTCAATTATATTTATATACCATAGATTTAGCAATTCTTCAATATCTGGACATATCTAGTTTCTATTTCTTTGCTACTATATTAAGAGCTGCCATAAAGGCCAAGATGGCAGAGTAGAAAGAGCACTTCCAAGGTTCTCTTCCCCATACATCTTCCAAACTATGTAAAAGGTGACTCTGAACAACTTCTGGAGTCGCAACATCCACAGAACTACACAGAGAAACTAACCTCCCTCTGAGGAGAACCCAGTAGCTCTGTAGGGAGCAGCAAGTGCAGCACTCTGGGAGCAGGCAGCACAGCATGCTGGGAACCCACAGTGAAGCACTTTGGGAGCTGAGCCCAGGCCCGAGTGAGCCACAGGTTTAGGCCTAGGGTGGCTGGGCCAGCAGCTCGCTAGAGGGACCCCAGAACACCAGTAGCTGTGGTTATTCCAGAATTATCAGCACAGATATGCCTAGGACAAAGTGAGAGGTTAGTGTGCTATAGACTTTGGAACCAGTATTTAGGGACCACGTTGGCTTCCTCCCCTGGGGTGAAAAGCTGCTGAAGAAACGAGGCACAGAAGCCATTTTGCAGCGTCAGTGGCAGCTCTAGCTCCTGGTCTGCTAACTGGAGGGAGATCCCCACCTTTGGGACAGAAGCTCTCCTGTCTGGTGGCAGAGTCCTACTGTGGCAATGAGCCCCAAAATCAAGTAATTAAGTGGCAAAATGCCTAGGCAAAAGAAACAAAATAAACAGAAAAATTCAACATTGAAATCCTATTTTAGGGGCAAAGAAGATCAAAGCAAGGAGGAGGACTGTGAGGTCAGAACTCCTGCACCAAAAGCCCCAAATGAAAATACAAGCTGGCTACAGGCCATAGAGGACCTTAAGAAGCAGATAACAGAAGTGGGGTAAAAATTGGGAAGAGAAATGAGAAAGATGCAAGAAAAGTATGAAATGACACTGAACAGCCTGACTGAGGAAAATAGCACCTTAAAAATAGACTAACTCAAATGGCAAAAGAGGCTCAGAAAGGCAATGAGGAGAAGAATGCCTTAAAAAGCTGAATTTGCCAAATGGAAAAAGAATCTCAAAAGCTCAATGAGGAGATTCATTCCTTCAGAGTTAGACTGGAGCAAATGGAAGCTAGTGACGTTATGAAAAATCAAGATGCTGTTAAACAGATCCAAACAAATGAAAGAATAGAAGGCAATGTGAAATATCTCATGGGAAAAAACACTGACCTGGAAAATAGATCCAGGAGAGATAATTTAAAAATTATTGGACTACCTGAAAGCCATGATCAAAGAATGAATGTAGAAATCATCCTTAAAGAAATCCTCAAGGAAAATTGCCCTGATGTGTTAGACCCAGAAGGCAAAATAGAGGTTGAAAGAATTCACCAATAGCCTCCTGAGAAAGATACCAAAAAGAAAACTCCTAGGAATATTATACACAGGTTCCAGAATTCCCAGATCAAGGAGAAAATACTACAAGCAGCCAGGAATAAAAAATTTCAATACTGTGGAAACACAATCAGAATAGCCCAGGACCTGGCAGCTTCTACACTGCGGGATTGAAGGGCATGGAATATGATATTCCAGAGGGCAAAAAGAGCTGGGATTGAAGCCAAGGGTCACCTACCCAGCAAAACTGAGTATCTTGTTTCAGGGGAAAATATGGTCATTCAGTGGAATAGAGGACTCTCAAACATTCTTGAGGAAAAAACCAGAGTTGAATAGAAAATTTGACATTCAGACACAAGAAGCAAGAGATGCTTGAGAAGGTTATCAAGGAAAAGAAATCAAAAGGAACTTATCAAAGTTGAACTATTTACATTCCTACATGGAAAAACAATAACTGTGACTGATGAAATCTTTCTCAGTATGAAAATAATGGAAGAAGGGGGTATGGTCATATGAATACATATGTGAATGTATGTATACATGTTTACAGTTATACATGGAGAGAGGGTATAGGTTGAATTTGTTGGGAAGGGAGGATACTCAAGGGGTGAAATTATGAGGTGAGAGAGGAAAGTGGCAAGAGGAGATGGGGAGAGACAGGGTAGGGTAAACTATCTCATGTAGAAGAAGCAAGGGGAAGTGGTTGCAAGGAAGGGGAAGAATAGGAAGGCAAAAAGGCAAAACCATATTCTCATTTAATTTGTTTCAGGGAGAGAATGACATACATTCTAAATGGGATACCTCAACCTGCAGCAGAATAGGGGGAAGGGGGATGAGAGGAGGGATGATGGATGGAATCGCATCCTTGGGGGGAGGGGAGGTTGGAAGTACCCACTATAGAACAAGGACAGGATTAAGTAGGGAATGGACCAGGTGGGGGGTAGGATGAGTGGGAGGGAATTATAAGCAGCCTTGTACAATATATCTACTATGATAATGTTTTGCATAGCTAGACATGTACAACATATACTGGATTACTTATATCCCCAGGGGGAATGTGTGACAAGGGAGGAAGAAAATGGATCTGAAATTCGAGGTCGTAACATTAAATGTTTCAAATATATATAAATACTATTATTAATACTCCTTTGCTTGCAATTGGGAGATAAGATGTGCAGGCATTGCGACACAGATATTCACCTTGCTCTAATGGAAAAGTCAAAGGGGGTATGGGAGAAGATATGGGAGAGAGCAGATTGGAGGAAGTGATATCTTGTGGGACTGCTATTCTGGGGTGGTAGGTAGGGGAAAAACGGGGGGGGGGATAACTGTAACTCAAAATCTGGCGGAAATGAATAATGTAAAATAGAAGTTAATAAAGCATTTTTTAAATAAATAAATAAATATGGAAAAATAATGTTGTATATCTGGGTCCTTTTCCTCTTTCTTTCATCTCTTTGGACTATAGGAGGAGTAATGTTATTGCTAGGTTTCAGGGTATATTTGGTTTCCTCATTTTTGATGCAAAGTTCCAAATTTATTTCCTTTTTTTCCCCGAATGCTTTATTAACTTCTGGTTTACATCATTCATTTCAGTCAGATTTTGAGTTACAATTTTTTCCCCATTTTTCCCTTACCCACAACCCCAGAATAACAGTCATACAGGATATCCCCTCAACTAATCTGCTCTCTTCCATCTCTTCTCCCATACCCCCTTCGACTTTTCCAGTACTGTGAGGTGAATCCCCTCGCCCCATTGCCTGCACATCTTATCTCCCAATTATATGCAAAATAGTATTAATCATAGTATTTATATATACTTTTTAAAATTATTTTAAAAGGAAGATAAGTAACTCAGTATATGTTGTTCATGTGTAGCTATGCAAAGCATTAACATAGTAGATATAATGTAAAAGACTGACTATATTTCCCTCCTTCCCATACCATCATCCACCTGGTCCACTCCCCACCTTGATCCTGTCCCTTTCCAGAAGTGGGTGCTTACAACTTCCCTCCCCACCAGCCTGCCTTCCCCTCCATCACCTTTCCTCATATCCCTCCTCCCACAATCCAGTAGGGTGGGACACCCTATTTAGTATGCATGTCATTCTCTTGCTGGTCCAAATTCAATGAGAATAAGGTTTTGCCTTTTTGCCTTCCTGTTCCTCCCCGCCCCTGCAACCACCTTCCCCTGCCTCCTCTATATGAGACAGTTTACCCCATTGTCTCTCACCATTCACCCTTACCACATTACTCTCTCACCTCTTAACCTCACCTTTTAAATATCATCTCTTCCTATGAAATTTGACCTGTGGCATTTTTCTGTGTATACCTGAAAACATATATACACACATTAACATATGTATTCATATGCCATATACCCTTCTTCAACTATTTTCATACTGTATTCTCCCAACCAGTCCCAAAGTCTGTAGGGCACTGACCTCTCACATTGTCCTAGGCATCTATGTTTTGACAATTCTGGATACACCACAGCTGCTGGTGTTCTTGGGTCACTCCAGTTGGCTGCTGGTCTGGTTGCCCTCAGGCTAAAACCACAACTCATGTGGGCCTGGGCTTGTCTCCCAGAGCGCTGGCCATTCCCTACCAGGCTGCATGACTGTCCTCCATGGGAGGTTAGCTTCTCTGTGTCATTTTGTGGGTTCTGGAGCTCCAGAGGTCGTTCATAGTCCCCATTTTAAATAATTTTGAAGTGGTGTGGGCTGGAGCTCTGAGGAAGTGCTCTTTGTACTCCCCAAATTTATTTCAAGTGTCACTGCACCTATTCAGAGCTCCATTGTAATTGCATCAGTGCGTCTATTTCTCCCCAGCCTCTACAAATAGCATGTCTGCCTTGTCAGTCCAATGAGTATGAGGAATAAGTTCAGATTTTCTATATACTATACCTTTTTATTTATTACTTATTTGAAAGTAATTTTTTTTTCCTTTGGTTGTTTGGATTTCTTACTCTGAAAAACATCTGATCAAATTCTATGATATCATCTACTGTGGAATGGCTCATTCTTAAATTATAATCTCTTTCTTAAATATCTTGGATATCATACCATTAAACATGGGGGAATATATATATATATATATATATATATATATTTTATTATCGTATTGATTGCATCATATGTATATATGTGTATGTGGTTTGTATGTTTATGTATATTTTTACAAGCCACCTAATTCCATTTTAATTTTAACTGCATTGATTATGTTTGTGCAAATGTTTTTTAAAAACATTTTGTATTCAAAATTGTTTATTTTTTCATTTTATTGTCTGTGTTCTTCTCTAACCCTCATCTGGTCATGAAATGTTGTGTTGTTCATAGATTTGAAACCTATCATTCTAGCTCTTCTAATTGGTTTATGGAATAATACATGTAATGCATGTATACATTTTGAACTTATCTTGGTTCACAGTGTGAGATGTTGTTCTATATTTAATTTCTTTTTCTTTTTCATAATCATCTTTTCTTTATGTAAGATTCAGTAAGATTCCATTATATTTTTCTTCCTACAATTTGTTTAATCATTCCCCAGTTGATGTAAATATCTTTTCCCTTCTCTTTTTGGCTAACAAGGTATTATTTAAAAGTATTTTGCACACATAAGATCTTTTGTTTGTTCATCCATAAACAGTTACTATCTCTATTTCCTTATGATCTTTAAATGATATCTTTACTTATTCTGCCTCCTTTTCACTTACTTGCAGTATCTCAACAGCCTAATATATGCTTATTTTTAAAATTATTTTTCTTTTGTAAATTTTTTTTTCCATTTAAGTTGTTTAAAACCTGAAAAGTCATATCAGAGTTTCCTCTCACTATTATATTATTGCCTATATTTCTGTCATCACTTTAATTTTTCCTCTTAGAAATTCAGGTGAGCATTTGGATAACATAACTTTAATATTAATTGATAGTGATTTATTGTCTATGGCTCCTGACTGTAGAAATAATTTCCCTTATTTATCTCTTTAAGTTGTGAATTTTTGTTTTCTCTAAGAGAACGATTAAAACTTTTACTTTTTAAAATTTAGCTAGTGTGCAGGGAATTTTGTTCCAGCTATTCATTTAAATTCTGTGTATGGCTGTGTTTAAGTGTACTTCTTGCAAACAGTGACTTTTCTGTTAATATACTTTAGGTCAATGCTACTCCCACTGGCTTTGTTACTCACCCATGTAAATATCCTCTCCCATTTATCATGCATTTCCCTATTTTTAGAGTTTTACTTATTTATTTTTTCTTATTATCTAGTTATGTATTATTCCCCTTTGCCTCTATCTTCTAAATAGTCATATAAAATTCCATGTTTCCTCCCTTTTATCATGTTTCTTTAGTGTTTTTTTTTTTATTTTCTGCACCTTATTTAAAAACAACACCAACAGGATTTTCCTTCTCCTCTTCATTGTTTTTATTCTTTTCTATCTATTCTATGTACTTATTGTTTGATTCATGGACTTTAAACATTTATTCCTTCTGTAGTCTTTGATTTCCTTGTGAAAATAATGATTTCAAGATACCTATTCTGAACTCTCATCCTAAGCAGTTTCTTTGTTATTACTTTATATGTCTTTCCCCCTCTTTTTTTTTGTCTTTCTGTTGTACTTCCCTATTAGAGATACCAATTACTTCAGGATATAGATAGAATAAAATTATTGTCCTATGGCATTTCCCCCCATGTCACTAACTGTATAGATTATTATGTCCTATGGCATTTCCCCCCATGTCACTAACTGTATAGATTATTACTAACTCTTTTTTTTCCTTTGTCATGAAATATTTTCTCTGGGTCTATGCTCTCCCACTTTTTATTTTGGTTGTCCCCCCCAGGAAATATGAATCTTTTCCTCTTGAGGCAGGATGCTATCAATTCACGCAGGTTCAGGTCCAGCATATTCTCAAAGTAGTGGTCTTTCTAACATCTAAATATCTGCAAATTATATCCATTTTTATGGCCCTATAAGCCATTATAGAATAGTCCTTTTCATCCCCTTATCCATGTTAAGATTCTTCAGTGGAACCTGGATGTGTTAGCTGTCACATTGGATAGAGTATTGGCTTCGGAGTTAGGAAGATATCATTTCAAATTTGTCCTCAAACGCTAGCTATGTGACTCTGGGCAAGTTACTGAAAACCTCTGCCTTCTCAGCTTCTTCAGTTGTAAAACAGATATGATAATAACACTCAACTCTTAGGGTTGTTGTGAGAATCAAATGAGATAATGGAAAGCACTTATCATTTCTCTGGCACATAGTGAGTAGATAATAAATGCTTGTATTCCAGTCATATTAAATTAGATATATCTACTTCTTTTGTTCCTGTTTCAACCCATCCCTTTACCTCTTGATCATTCTCCTGTTTTCCTGAGACCACAAGTATTATTTTACACATCAATTTCTGTAATATTTGAATTGATTAGAGCAGATCACACATTCTTTTCTGTTTTCTTATCGCCCTCCTCTCCTTTATATACCATCTGATTCTTTATTTTAGCTCTTTTCAGCAAACAAACAAACAAGCAAAAAAGAAACAACCCTTTGATTTATCTGACATTAAGAGATTTAGTACCAAATCTTTCAGGTCTTTTTTTTTTCCAAATCCTTGTATTTGATTTCTGCTTTTATTCTTGCCTCCTTATAAATTTTTAGAAATTTCTTAATGGGGTGAAGCCAAGATGGCAGTGTAGAAGCAGGAAAACTGAGTATGCCCTATCCATAACCACATCAAATACCTTAAAAAATTGTTCTAAACAAATTTAGGGCTACATAATCTACAAAGTGACAGAGAGAAACAAACCTCCTGCTGAAGACAGCCTGGCAGGCCAGAAGAAAGTGTCCATCACAGCATGGGGGAGCAGAGCCCATCCCCCCATGAGTCCATGGTTTTAGCCTCAGGGTGGTCACGAGCATCCCTGGCTAGAGAGAATTTGGGAGAGAAGATAATCAGTATCTGTGGTGGTTACCAGAAATATCAACCCATAAATGCCAAAGACAAAATTAGAGTTCAGTGTTTACTTTGTGGGAACAGGGAGTCTGGGATGTGGTCTGGCTTCTGCCCCCAGAGGGAGAAGCAGCTGAGGCACAGTGGCCACCTCGGGATGGCTGCTTCAAATGTCCTGGCCTCCAGATTGTAGGGGGACCAAGAGACCAGTCTGAGGGGTAATCACACTTGCTTTAACCTACTTGGATCTCTATTGCTTTTAGGATGGAGATGCTGTTGTGTATGACCAGTGTGCCAGAGCCAGTGGAGGCTTCTGAGAGGGTACCCAACTAATGGCTCTGGCAGCTAAGAAAACCCCAGCAATTTGAGACAACGCTCTCCTCTCTGGAAGCAGAATACTACTGTATCAAAAAGGTTAAAATCAAGTAATTTCATGGCAACATGATCAAGCAAAGGAAGCAAAGCAAGCACATCAATCTGACTTTGGATTCCTTTTTAGGGGACAAAAAGGATAAAAGCATGGAACAGGAGGAAGACAACAAAGTCAGAACTCCTGCACAAAAAGTTTCCAAGAAAAATATGAACTGATTACAAGCCATAGAGGAGCTTAAGAAGGATTTTGAAAACCAAATACGAGAAGTGGAGGAAAAATTGGGAAGAGAAATGAGAATGATGCAAGAAAATTATGAAATGAGAGTCAACAACCTGACTGAACAAAATAACACCTTAACAAATGGACTAACTGAAATGGCAAAAGAAGCTAAAAAACCCAATGAGGAGAAGAATGCCTTTAAAAGCCAAATTTGCCAGATGGAAAAAAGAATCTCAAAAGCTCATTGAAGAAAATTGTTCCTTCAGAATTAGATTGGAACAAATGGGAGCTAGTGACTTTATGAGAAATCAAGATGCTGTTAAACAGATCCAAACAAATGAAACATATATAAAGTAATGTGAAATGTGTCATTGGGAAAACCACTAACCTGGAAAATTGATGCAGGAGAGATAATTTAAAAATCATTGGACTACCTGAAAGCCATGATCAAAGAAAGAACCTAGAAATCATCCTTCAAGAAATTCTCAAAGAAAATTGCCTTGATGATTTAGAACCAGAGGGAAAAATAGAGGTTGAAAGAATCCACCAGTCACCTCTTGAGAAAGATCCCAGAAGAAACAAAAAAAACTCTGAGGAATATTATAGCCAGGTTCTGGAGTTTCCAGATCAAGGAGAAAATGTCACAAGCATCCAGGAAGAAACAATTTGAATATTGTGGAAACACAGTCAGGATAACACAGGATCTGGCAACTTCTACATTGACAGATCCAAGGGCTTTCAATATAATATTCCAGAGGTCAATGAAGGTGGGATCAAAAACCAGTATCACCTACCCAGCAAAACTAATTTTCATGTTTCAGGGGAAAAATATGGCCATTCAATGAAATAGCATTCTGGATGAAAAAATGAATAGAGCTGAATAGAAAATTTGACATTCAGATACAGGAAGCAAGAGAAACACGAGAAGGAAAACAGGGAAAAGAAATCATAAGGAATTTCTTAAAGTCTATTTATATTCCTACCTGGAAAAACAAAAATTGTAACTTATGAATCTTTACTTAATATGAGAATAGTAGAGGGGAATATAAATGTGAGTGTGTGTGTGTGTGTGTATATATATAAATATAATGTATACATACATATAGGAGGGTATATGTGCATACAAATACATATGTGAGTTTGTATGTATATATGTACAGGTATACATAGACAGAGAGCACAGGACCAATTGAATAGGAAGGGATGATACTTAAAAGGTGAAATTGAAAGGTGAGAGAGGAATATAATGAGAGGAGATGGGCAGAGACAGAATGGGATAAATTATCTCATATAAAAGAGCAAGGGAAAACTGTTACAATGGAGGAGAAGAAGAACAGGAAGGCAAAAGGGAATGAGTAAACCTTACTCTTGGTGAATTTGGCTTAGGGAGGAAATGACATACACACTAAATAGGGTACCTCGACCTACAGGAGAGTAGGGGGGAGGGAGATGAGCAGAGGTATGATGGAAGGGAGGGCAGGTTGGGGGGGGGAGGGAAGTCAGAAGCACACACTTTTGAAAAGGGACAGGGTCAAAGTAGAGAATAGTACAAGTGGTGGTTAGGATCGGATGGCGGGAAATATAGTCAGTCTTTCTCAATATATCCACTATGGAAATGTTTTGCATAGCTACACATGTACAACCTATTGCTTATTTTGCCAGTAATTGTGGGTGAAGAGGGAGGAAGGGAAAGAATCTGTAATTCAAAGTTTTAAAATCAAATGTTTAAATATAAATATAAATTATTATTATTACTATTATTATTATTATTTTACATGCAACTGGGAAGTAGGATACACACACACACACTGGGGTACAGAGGTCCATCCTGCCCTACTGGAAAGTTGTTGGAGGTATGGGGAAGGATATAGGTGAGAGCAGATTGGTGGAGGCGGTATACAGTTGGATCACTGTTTTCAGGTCATGGATAGGGGAAAGATAGGGAGAAAATGTGTAACTCAAAATGTTGTGGAAATGAATGATGTAAACTAAAATAAACATAAAATTAAAAAAAAAGAAATTTCTTAATGGTCTTCCCCACCATTGTTACTTGTTTTGTTGTTGTTATTTGTAACTCACTTAGTGCCTTAATCTTTCTAGTTTTCCCACCTCTTTTTTTTTCTAGGATAACATTTTATTACTTGTTCCTTTTTTCTGAAGTTGTTTCCTTTTCTTGCATTTCTTTTGTATGGGTTGTTTGCCACAAATAATTTGTCACATATAGTATTCATTGTAGTAATGCATCATGGTAATGCCTATCTTGTTTTCATTGATTATTGGGCTCTGGTTTTCAGGTATATCACCTTGATATGTACCTTCAGTTTCTCACTCTTCAAAACTCATTATTCCATTCCATTACTTGACTTCTTGTGTGTGCAGAATTGTTTTGGTTTATTAAAATTTCCTTTCATTTGTATTTAAATGTCTTTATTTTCCTTGTTTACAGAATTGGGTGTTTTGTAATGTAATTGTTTAGTTTAATAGCTGTGATTCACTGAGTTTCCAATGAAGGATTGTAATTGTTTGTTTGTTTTTCATTTTTCTTAGAGAGAATCCATATTTCAAATTTTACTTTTTTTTTCTTTTTGGATCCAGAAATCTGGGCAGGTTTCAGTGTGTGTGTGTGTGTGTGTGTGTGTGTGTGTGTGTGTGTGTGTGAGAGAGAGAGAGAGAGAGAGAGAGAGAGAGAGAGAGAGAGAGAGAGAGAGAGAGAGAGAGTGTGGGTGTATGCATTTGCATTTTCCCTTATATTATGGTTTATATTTGGATTTTTGGTAGTTATTTTTTTTTTAAAGCAATTGAGGTTAAGTAACTTGCTCAAGGTTACACGGCTAGTCATTTGATTTATGCGTGGGTGCTCATTTTCTGAGGCCGGATCTGATCTCGGGTCATCCCAACTCCGAGGCCGGCGCTCTTACTCACTGCGCCACCTAGCCGCCCCTTTAGGGCAATTGAGGTTAAGTAACTTGCCCAAGGTTACACGGCTAGGTTTTTGTTTGTGTGGATTAAGTGTCTGAGCCCGGCTCCAAACTCAGGTCCTTCTGATTCCAGGGCCGGCGCTCTATTCACTGCGCCACCTAGCCGCCCCCGGTAGTTATTTTTAATCTCTGGAGATTTTTAATCTTTAAACTGCCTTTACACATCTTGTCCATTGTATCAATAAGGTTTGCTTGTTGGGGGTGGCTAGGTGGCGCAGTGAGTAGAGCACCAGCCCTGGAATCAGGAGGACCTGAGTTCAAATGTAGCCACAGAAACTTAACACTAGCATTGTGACCTTGGGAAAGTAACTTAACCCCAATTGCCCTCCAAAAAGCAAAACAAAAACAAAACAACAACAACAACAAAAAACACAATAAGGTTTGCTTGTGTAAAAATTACATTTTCTTTTAATATTATTAATTTTTGCTTCTCTTCTTCCTAGATTATCCTTCACTTTTGTTTACTTGTATTCCTAATTAGTTATTATCTCTTTTGTGTTTTGGAGATTTGCTCAGCAGGGATTTCAGATTTTCTATTCTGCTGATAATTTCTTCTTTGTAGGACATAGATTTCCACCTCACAGGTTTTATTTTTCTTTTAAATTGTTTGGGAACAACTTGCTGTGGTTTCATGGACTCTTCAGAATCCACCTGCATCATGTGGTGCTAATACATTGTATTTGTCCTGAAAAATGTATTCAGTTATAATTGGACTTATTTAAATATGGAAGCCATATTCTCCGATGTTACTAATGCATTTCTAGTTGATTTATCTGCTTGCACTCAAAGGTTTTTTTTTTACTTTTTTAAAATTTTGTTAAATATTTCACAATTACATATAAATTTTAAACTACACTTTTTAAAATTTTGAGCTCCAAAGACTTTCACTCTTTTTATCTCTGTGCCCCTTGGGAAGGCAAGCAATATAATATTGATTATGAATGTGAAGTAATTCAAAACATTTCCATTTTAGCCATGTTACAAAAGAGAACACACATACATACACACACACAACCCAAGAAAAATAAGGTTAATAAAAAAATAGGGGGTTGCTAGGGGGCTCTTTGAATAGAGCACTGGCCCTCGAGTGAAGAGGACCTGAGTTCAAATCCGGCCTCAGACACTTTACACTTACTAGCCACGTGACCTTGGGCAAGTCACTTAACCCCAATCGCCCTGCCCTCCCACTTCCAAAAAAGCAAAAACAAACAAACAAACAAAAAAATGTAAGCTTTAATTTACATTCTGAGTTCATCAATTTTATCTCTGGATATGAATAGCATTTTTTATCATGAGTCCTTTGGAATTTTCTTGGATGACTATCTGAATCAGTCTTTCTAGATCCACTCTTCTATAGAAATCTTTCACAACTGATCTTCCTTCCCATATTGCTTACTTTGTATAACGGTCCCCTAGTTCACCTCACTTCACATCAATTCACATGATTTTTTCAACGTTTTTTCTGAAACCATCATCCTTGTCATTTCAAGCCGTTTGGGTGTAGTTCCAAATTGTTTTCCTGAATGGTTGAACTATAGTTCGCAATTCCACTCACAAGTAGTTCATTAGTGTCCCAATTTTTCCACATCCCCTCTAAAATACTCATTTTCCCTTTCTATCATGTTAGTCAATCTGACAGCTATAAAGTATTATCTCAGAGTTGTTTTAAATTGCATTTCTCAAATTAATAGCAATTTACAGCATTTTTTCATGTGAATCTTTATATAGTTTTGATTTAATGTCATTTCATAGATTTGATTTCAGAAGAAGAGAATGCAGAAAAATAAGCAACTGGGAAAATTTTAAAGCAAACTTCTCTTAAAAATGTCTCATTTTTTCAAATATATATGGAATGGCACTAAATCTATTAAAATATCAGGAATTTCTCAATTTATATATGGTCTAAGGATCATAGGGGCCAAAAGAAAATGATTCACATTTTTTTTTTATAAATTTAACTCTGTTCCATATATATTTGATAAATGAAGCCTTTTTTTTTCTTTTTGGAGGAGCAGTTGGGGTTACGTGACTTGACCAAAGTCACACAGCTACTAAGTGTTAAGTGCCGGAGCACAGATTTGAACTCAGGTCCTCCTGACTCCAGGGCTGGTGCTCTACTCACTGTGACACCTAGCCATCCAAATGAAGCCTTTTTCAAGGAAATTGTATAAATTTTTTCCCATTTCCTGTTTTTCCTTTAATTTTGTTTCTGTGAAACCTCTTTAATTTCATATAATCAAAACAATCATTTTTCTTTCTCTTGTCCTACCTAACTGGTATTAGGTCACAAATGCTCCTCTTATCCATAGATCTGACCAGTACCTTTTGCCATACTCCTCTCGTTTACTTAGATAGAGCTGGTGGCTCAGTGGATAGAAAACTGGGCCTGTAGTCAGGAAGTCCTACATTCAAATATAGCCTCAGATACATCCTAGCTGTGTTACCCTGGGCAAGTAGTTTAACTTCTGATTGCCTAACAAAATGAATCCACTGGAGAATGAAGTGGCAAACCACTCCTCTACCTTTGCAAAGAAAACCTCAAATAAGGTCATGAAGTGTCAGAGAAGACCAAAATGACTCAACCAATTTACTTTATGATATCACCATTTATGTCTAAATTATTTATCCATTTTGATATTATCTTGGTCTATGGTGTGACTTGTTGGTCTATGCCTAGTTTCTTCCAAACTGCTTTTCAATTGCCCCACCATTTTCGTCAAATGGTGAGTTCTCATCCCCAAAACTTAGACCTTTTATGTATCAAACACCAGATTACTATGGCCATTTATTACTACATATTCTGTACTGAATCTATTGCACTCATCTACAATTCTATTTCATAGCCAATACCAGGATATTTTCATGATTACCTCATTATATTATAGTTTGAAAATAGGTGTGGTTAGGCTCTTTTCCTTCATGTTTTTTTTTTTAATTAATTCCCTAGATATTCTTGACTTTTCATTCTTCTGGATAAATTTTGTTAATTTTTTTTTTAGCTCTGTAAGTCTATCGTAGTTTAGTTTGGCACTGAATAAGTGAATTATCTTAGGTACAATTTTCATTTTTTATATATTGTCTCAGCCTACACACATGCAATTAATATTTTTCCAATTGTATAGATCTGTTTTTATTTGTTTGAAAAGAACAAGCTTCCCTCTTCCTTACACATCCACCTCTAAGTTTGGTGGTGCCGTAGTGAGAATTCTTTCCCAAACCTGTGGGATAGACTATATCTCCCTGCCTGGTGTGGGGTGGGGGAGTTGGTGTACTGTATATCTCTGCTTTGGTCTCCTTCTATCTCTCTTTCTTCCAAGTTGTACCTGATCTTAACCTCTGAAGTTCTTTTAATGATGGTACTCTTCCTTTTAGTCACTTGACCTTATGACTTTTATCATTTTTCTTTCCTTCTTCTCTATCATTACATCCTAATCAGTTGTGAAGCCCTGTCATTTTCTTTTTTAACCTCTCCTTTTCACTCTTTTTCTTGTATTTATTCGTTCATTCAATAATTCATTCATTCATTCATTTGTTCATTTATTTATTTATTGCATTTTGGAGGGCAATTGGGGTTAAGTAACTTGCCCACAGTCAAACGGCTATTTATTGTGTGTGTGTGTGTGTGTGTGTGTGTGTGTGTGTATGTGTTTTAAGTGTCTGAGGCTGGATCCTAACTTACGTCCTTCTGACTCCAAGACTGGAGCTCTACTCACTGAGCCACCTAGCCATCCCCTTTTTCTTGTATTTCTTGATGTGTTAACATAAGATCTGGCAGCCGTGTTGTGTATGCTTTATCACCTAATTTATGATAATGGCCTCCCGAATGACTTCTTGCTTCTGTTCTATCATTTCATACACACACACACACACACACACACACACACACACACACACACACTAACACAGAGTTAAGAAAATCTGCCGTAAGTGAAAATGCTATTCCATATCTTCAGTTTCTTATGCCTAAAACTCTCATATGCACTTACCTCATTCTTCCTCATATAATATTTATTTAAGTACTTTTTTCCTCTCATTATATCAGAAACTTTTTAAGAAAAGGACCAGTGCAACAATCTTTATTTTTAAAGTGTCTGATAGAGTTCAGCATATTCAGTAGGTGCTTAATACATATTATTGAAATTATATGTTCAATTCAGTTTTGCTGATTATTTAATAAGATTATGTTTTTATTCTTGTTAAGTTACATTCTTTGTACATTTTAGGCATATTCTGAAGATTAATCATATCCACTATTGAAGGAATTCTGTGCTTTGAAGAATAATGATGTTTTGTAAATACAAGGGATTACTATATTAACATCTATTTATCTATCCATGTATTCCTATACTGCCTATTACTGTACTATGTAAGTACTCAGAGAAATGGGTATAAGTAATGAGTAAACAGCAAGTCAGTGTGAAATTGACCACAAGGATTACTTCAAATTTCTTCTCACCAACAATTTTATAAATAAAATTGCTATAATATGAAATGGAATATATACTTTTAAGGGGGTGGGAGTGGAATGCTCAAGGGTGAGAGTAATAATAAGTGATAATTTTGAGGGTGTTAAAATTATGCCTCTGAAAAGACATAAAATGAATTCTTTTTAAGTATACATTTAAAAATAGAAAGGGAAACCCAGCCAAATAGATTTGCTTCTTTAACTCAGCTGGGGTAAAATAATTTGAACTTAGCTTTGAATTTTCCCTGGAGTATCTGTGTAGTTCAGCATGAGTCTATTTGAGGCTCTATTTACCCCAGTGCAGATATAAAACAGCTGCTCTGCTGTTGGATTTTTGTATCATTTTTAATACAATTATGGTGCATACGATTCAGGGCACCAATCTAATTTTGCAGAGATGCTGCTTCTGCCATGGTAAAAGATCACAACCTCCCTTAACAGCAGATCACAAGCCAGTGCATCCCAGCTGAGCATGTTTTTTTTTTTTCTAATTTATTGTCACATCAAAATCTCTCCTTTTGTTCCTTTTAACAATCCTGCTTTAAGAAAAACAATCCCTAAAGAAAAGACCTCTGCCACTGAACCTTTTACTTGAGAATATTAGTTTTCAAAAGCAGGGACTTAATTCCTTTTTAATTCTCTTCATGTCTGTGAGTCACTATGATTATCTCTCTGTTAGAAGTGCTCAAGATGAGATCATGACTAAGATGAGTGTTTTTTTCATTTTTGAAAATAAAAATGTAGCCACATTCAGAAATTGCTTAGATAGTTTAACTGGTTGACCATACATAAAAGAATACAATCTGCCAGCTGGCCCAGGAGAAGCCTTTTTATATCCCCTTTGAAAAGGAGTGGGCTTTAATGTTTATTATAAAATGCATTTTATTGGGATCTGATTTGTGACAACATATTTTGGTTTTGAGTGCCAAGCTGATTGTTTTACTAACTCATATAAAGAAACAAGGAATGTTTATTGCTCTTTGAATAACATTTTGGGGGTGAAATTTCTTTTTTGTTTGTTTTTTTTTAAAGTGGAAATTATGTAGCACTTGTAATCAGTGACCATGGAGTTGAAATACCTCTCTGCTATTTACAACCTGTTTGACCTTGGGTAAGTTACTTAGCCTATATATACTTTTTTTACATGTAAATCAAGGAATACTGGATTCAATGATTACCAAGGTACTTTCAGGTTCAGAGTTATGATCCTATGGTCCTATTTCCACATTTTTTAAAATTCTATACTGACTATTTAATATATTCACCTCCCATTTTCAGTCAACCTTTTTATAATGTGCTGTGGTCATCTATATATTTAAGTGAACTCCCCACAAGAAACAGGGAAAAAAATGAACAAAAAAGTTTGTGGGTGGGGCAGCTTAGGGCTTTAGTCAAAAAAAAAAGTGGTCAACATTTTGGTGTTTATACCTGCCTCCAAATTTAATATTCCTAGATACCTTTTTTAAAACATGTTAATATTAATTGTTCTTATAGGTCCCAGCTAAAATCCCACCTTTTTCAAAAGACCTTTCCTGATTATCCTCAATGTTAATGCCTTCTCTCTATCTGTTACTTATCCTGTGTATATCTTCTTTTTATTTGGTACTTTGCATGTTGTTCCCAAAATTAGACTCTGAGTTTCTGAAGAACAGAGATTTTTTTTTTTTACTTTGCTTCAAAATCTCAACATTTAGTATAGTATATAACACACAGCATGCATTTAATAAATGCTTATTGAATTAGCTATATGAATGAACTCTATTCAGGCTTGGACCTAAACTCACCAAAAGCCCAAAGAATGCCTGTCTTCCTAGAGGTGGGCCAAAACACAGCATCAGGTTGGTCTTTTCCCTTTCCTGGCTCTTTTGTGTATACAACTTACTGCCTGAGGTTGTCAGACCTGAATGCGCTTGATCAAGGCATACTCTTCTTTGCATACTATTCTAATACCCCACCTTCTCCTGTGATCCTATATCACTATACATACTGCTGTTTGTGGGAGAAAAAAAGATTCCTCTAATTTATTGATCCAAGCCCCAAAATTCTTTAATGTTTAGTTCCCTATTACTTTTGAGACATTAATCCGTTAGTCAGTGATTAATTATTAAGTCCTTGCTATAGGCCAGGCACTCTATTAAACACTGGATATAGAAAGAGAGATTAAAGACAGTCCCTGTTCTCAAGGAGCTTGTAATCTTATGAAGGAGATAACATGCAAACAGCTATGTAGAAAACAAGCCATATAGAGGATAACTGGGAAATAATCTAGAGAGTAAAGTTACTAGAGCTATGAAGGATTAGGGAAGGCATGCTGTAGAAGTGAGATTGCTGCTAAAATCCTGTGCAGATGCTGCTTGTAGATCATCAGATGTGCAGTTTTTTTTTCTTTTTCAATTCCATGCAAAGATAGTTTTCAACATTCATTCTTATGAGATTTTAATTTCCAAATTTTTCTCCTTCTCCTCAACACTCCCAAGACAAGTAATCTGATATAGGTTATACACATGCAATCATGATAAACGTATTTCCACATCAATCATGTTGTGAAAGAAGAATCAGAATAAAAGGGAAAAATCCCAAAAAAGAAAAAGCAAAAAACAAAAGTAAAAATAGTATGGTTCAATCTGCATTCAGACTTCATAATTCTTTCTCTGGATGTCGATAGGATATAAGCCTTACAATTATAAACAAATGTAAAAAAAGTAAATAACATGATAAAAGAAGAATGCATAAGAAAAACAAAATGCATATATATGTATATATATAACATATATACATATATAAGCACATGTATATGCATAAACACATAGATGTTTATGTATGTGAACATACATATGTATATGTAAGAGCATAGAAAAATAGTCAGACCAAATGATGAGACAGGCAAGATAACAAAGCAGGAGTTGTTGTTTTTTTTGCTCAAAATTTTCCAACTCTAATAAAGCTTCAGAAAAAAATAATTTATGCACCTTTTATAAAAAGCTAAAGTGGAATGCACAAGCATGTGAAGAGTAAAAATTAAAAAAATAAAAATTAACAAAAAACATAAAAAACTTCATATAGTTAAATACTCAGCATATTGAACCAACCATACCTATATTTGAGTCTTTTTTACCTAGCCCAATATACAGCTCCAAGGGAATGTCTAAAAAATGTTTAGCCATCCAACCCCCACCCCCAAATGTAGGTAACTATATCCCACACTCCTAAAACATTAATTCAGTGTACAATATTGATAACAAGTAAAGGACAAAATTACCATTCCTCCACCATTGAAAATGTATAGAATGCAAAGCAAAGATAGAACCTTCAAATAGCCCTTCAATGACATCAAACTTTCCTACCCTATAAAGGTTAATATGGTTTTTCAGATGATTGAACTAGTATTTTCCATTCATCTTGGTCCTGGTATCTATATCTATATCTATATCTATATCTATATCTAATATCTATATCTATCTATATCTATCTATATCTATCTATATATAGATAGATATAGATATGTGTGTATGTGTATGTATGTATATATATGTATACATATATATGAAAGACTATATATATATGAAATATATTCATATATATATATATATATATGAAAGACTATCAAATAGCATATTGTTTAAACATTTAATACATTAATTTAAATTTCCAGTTGCCCTGAGATTGTAGTAGAATTTATTATGTTTCTTCTCCAAGTTGCAAGCTATTAAGGAAAGCTTCTCCTTATAGAAATTAGTACCTGATACTCAAATTTATGAACCCAAAGCTTCCAAATTAACTACCCATAAAAATCTTCCAAGTCTGGAAAGTTCATGTTTAAGATCACCACTTGGCAGCTAGGAAATTAAAGTTCAGAAATTTACTTCTCCATCTTACTTAAGCAAATAGGACAACTCTGGAATGTGTTTTTCCTGTAGGTTATATTCTTTTCTTCAACATGGGGCAAAGAAATCCCTTACTTTTCCCTCATCTTACATTTCAAGAGATAAAAGGCAGAGAAAGTATAAGAATAAGAGGGAAATGATATCTATTAGACCACAAAAGGTGTTCACCTCCTGTCTCTGTGGTCTGTCCTCCTGAACCTCAGCAAACCATTCATACAGAAACAATCACTTTCCCTGAGTACATACCAGAGAAGTTCATTTGGGCATCTCAAAAAAGGGCTAAGAATCATACTATGTATGTGGGAAGTGTCCTTTCTGAATAAAATTCCACACCTTTTAATCTCATAAAAGTATTTTGGATCATTCCATAAATTGACTGTGGGTTTTATGGTCAACACTGATTATGTCACTAAAGTCAAGGAACTTGGCAGAGACTGGGTAAACAGATGCAGAGGGTGATAACAGAGTATGTGAGAAGAAACTGGAATGAAAATAGTGTGAGCAATATTAATCACAGGAACAATGTGCTGATAAAAGAAAAGAAAAGAGGGGAACAAAGGGAAGAAAAATCAATATAAAATAAATAAATGGAGGAGGATATAAGATTTACAATAATAAACTTAAATATAAATGGAGTAAATAACATGATAAAAAAGAATAATGGATAAGAAAAACAAAATGGAAAAACCATAAGAAATATACTAAAAATTAAAGGTATGTGAATATGAATAATTAAAAATGATTATCAACAACGAAATTGCCACCGTCTTCTTTGCATTCTTTTTTTTAAACAAATGCTTTATTAACTTCTGTTTTACATCATTCATTTGCACCAGATTTTGAGTTACAATCATGTCCCCCCCATTGTAACCCTACCCAACCTCCCAGAATAGCAGTCCCACAAGATATCGCTTCCTCCAATCTGCTCTCTCCCATACCTTCTCCAATACCCCCTTTGACTTTTCCATTAGAGGAAGGTGAATCTTTGTGTCCCAATGCCTGCACATCTTATCTCCCAATTACAAGCAAAAGAGTATTAATAATAGTATTTATATATATTTAAAACATTTAATGTTAAGACCTCGAATTTCAGATCCATTTCCTTCCTCCCTTGCCACCCATTCCCTCTGGGGAGATAAGTAATTCAGTATATTTTGTACATGTCTAGCTATGCAAAACATTATCATAGTAGATATATTGTACAACGCTGCTTATATTTCCCTCCCACTCATCCCACCCCCCACCTGGTCCATTCCCTACATGATCCTGTCCCTCTTCTATACTGGGTACTTCCAACCTCCCCTCCCCTCCCCCCAAGGATGCCCTCCCATCCATCATCCCTCATCTCATCCCCCTTCCCCCTATCCTGCTGCATGTTGAGATATCCCATTTAGTATGTATGTCATTCTCTCCCAGAACCAAATTCAATGAGAATGTGGTTTTGCCTTTTAGCCTTCCTATTCCCCCCCTCTCTTGCAACCACTTCCCCTTGCTTCTTCTACATGAGATAGTTTACCCTACCCTGTCTCTCCCCATCTCCTCTTGCCACTTTCCTCTCTCACCTCATAATTTCATCCCTTGAGTATTCTACCTTCCCAACAAATTCAACCTATGCCCTCTATCCATATATAACTGGAACCATATACACACACATTCAAATATGTATTCATATGACCACACACCCTTCTTCCATTATTTTCATAGTGAGAAAGATATCATTAGTCACAGTTATTGCTTTTCCATATAGGAATGTAAATAGTTCAACTTTGATAAGTTCCTTTTGATTTCTTTTCCCTGATTACCTTCTCAGGCATCTCTTGCTTCTTGTGTCTGGATGTCAAATTTTCTATTCAATTCTGGTTTTTTCCTCAAGAATGCTTGAAAGTCCTCTATTCCACTGAATGACCATATTTTCCCCTAAAACAAAATACTCAGTTTTGCTGGGTAGGTGACCCTTGGGTTCATTCCCAGTTCTTTTGCCCTCTGGAATATCATATTCCATGCCCTTCGATCCCTCAGTGTAGAAGCTGCCAGGTCCTGGGCTATTCTGATTGTGTTTCCACAATATTGAAATTGTTTCTTCCTGGCTGCTTGTAGTATTTTCTCCTTGATCTGGGGATTCTGGAACCTGGCTATAATATTCCTGGGAGTTTTCTTTTTGGGATCTTTTTCAGGAGGTGATCTGTGGATTCTTTCAACCTCTATTTTGCCCTCTGGGTCTAAAACATCAGGGCAATTTTCCTTGAGAATTTCTTGAAGGGTGATTTCTAGGTTCTTTCTTTGATCATGGCTTTCAGGTAGTCCAATAATTTTTAAATTGTCTCTCCTGGATCTATTTTCCAGGTCAGTGGTTTTTCCCATGAGATATTTCACATTGCCTTCTAATCTTTCATTTGTTTGGATCTGCTTAACAGCATCTTGATTTCTCATAAAGTCATTAGCTTCCATTTGCTCCAGTCTAACTCTGAAGGAATGAATCTCCTCAGTGAACTTTTGAGATTCTTTTTCCATCTGGCAAATTCGACTTTTTAAGGCATTCTTCTCCTCATTGCCCTTTTGGGCCTCCTTTGCCATTTGAGTTAGTCTATTTTTTAAGGTGTTGTTTTCCTCAGTCAGGCTGTTGACCCTCATTTCATACTTTTCCTGCATCCTTCTCATTTCTCTTTCCAATTTTTCCTCCACTTCTCTTATTTGATTTTTAAAGTCCTTCTTAAGGTCCTCTATGGCCTGCAACCCACTCATGTTTTCCCCTGGGGCTTTTGGAGCAGGACTTCTGACCTCACAGTCCTTTTTCTGCTCTATTTAGGAAACTGTACTCCCAAAAATACTCAAATAAATCCTTATGTTGTACTGATTAGCCATGTTTTCCTTTTAGTTATATAATAACATAATCACACAATCTGTTTATCTGCACATTTGAAAAAAGGTAGGAAGGACAGCTAAGTGACACAGTGAATAGAGCAATGGCCCTTGAGTCAGGAGGAACTGAGTTCAAATCTGGGCTCAGACATTTAACACAATACTAGCCATGTGACCTTGGGCAAGTCACTTAACACCAATTGCCCTACGGCCCCCACTCCAAAAAGGAGAAAAATGGGGGGGGGGGCAGGAGTCAGTATGTACTTGTAAGAGTATTGGATTAGGAATCAGAAGACTCTTTGGTTTGTATCTCCACTATGCAACTTACTGCTTAGATTAACTTGGATGAACTTCTTGCCTTATCCAAGTATAAATTCTTCATCTAAAAAAAAATAATGGAGGTATTGTACTAGATCATTCCCTAAGGTCCTTGCTAACTCTGAAAGTATGAACATTTCATATTAAGATATCTGGTTTAGAGCTGTTTACACAGTCGAGAGAATGAATATAGTCAGAACATATTCAAATTTAATACATCAATTTTCATTTTCATTTTACATTTTATAAGCAAAAGCTTTCTTTATTATTTTTAATTCTCTATTTTTATTTTTAGTTTACATTATTCATTTCCACAAGATTTTGAGTTACAAATTTTCTCCCCAATTTTCCCTACCCACCACCCCAAAGCAGCAATCAAACTGAATATCCCCTCTCAAAATCTACTTTCTCCCATATCTTCCCCCATTTCCCCTTCTACTTTTCGGTAGGGCAGGGCGCATCTCTATTGCCCAGTGCTTGTATATTTTATTTGCCAGTTACATGTATAATAATAATAATAATAATAATGATAATGATAATAATAATATATATTTATATGTTTAAACATTTGGATTAAAAGTTTTGGATTTAAAACTTTGGATTCCAGATTCTTTCCCTTCCTGCCTCATTACCCACCCTCACCAGGAAGATAAGCAATTCAATATAGGTAGTACATGTGAAGCTATGCAAAACATTTCCATAGTGGAAGTATTGTGAAAGACTGACTATATTTCCCTCCATCTTATCCTACCCCCCTTTTATTATAATCTGTACTTTGATCCTGTTCCTTTTCAAAAGTGGGTGTTTCAAACTTCGCTCCCGCTGCAGCTTGCTCTCCCTTTCGTTATCCCCCATCTCTTCCCCTTCCTCTCTACTCTCTTGTAGGGTGAGATACCCTACTTATTGTATATGTCATTCCCTCCCTAAGCCAAATTCAATGAGAATAAGGTTGACTCATTCCCTTTTGTCTTCTTGTTTGTACCCTTCATTGTAACAGTTTTCCCTTGCCTCTTTTATATAATTCACCCCATATTGTTTCTCCCCATCTCCTCACATTATATTCCTTTCTCACCCTTAATTTCACCTTTTAGGTATCATCCCTTCCTATTCAATTTTTCCTTTACCCGTTGTCTATATATACCTGTAGACATATATTCACACACTCACATATATATTCATACACCCATATACCCACCTATATAGACATATATGTATGTAAACACACACACGCACACACATACACACACACACACACACACACACACACACACACACATATATATATATATATATATATATATATATATATATATATATATATATAAACATACATTTCTATTCCCTTAAACTATTCTCATACTGAGAAAGGTTTCATAAGTTAAAATTAACATTTTTCCATGTAGGAAAATAAGTAGTTCTACTTTGATAAGTTCCTTATTATTTATTTTCCCTATTGATCTTCTGGTTTTTCTTGCTTCCTATATCTTAATGTCAAAATTTTTTTTCAACTATGCTTTTTTTCATCAAGAACGCTTGAAAGTCCTCTATTCCACTGAATGACCATATTTTCCTCTGACACATGATACTCAGTTTTGCTGGGTAGGTGATTCTAGATTTTAATACCATCTCCTTTGACTTCCAGAATATCATATTCCAAGCCCTATGATCCCACAGTGTAGAAACTGCCAGGTCCTGAGTTATCCTGATTGTGTTTGTACAATATTCAAATTGTTTCTTTCTGACTGTTTGTGACACTTTCTCCTTAATATGGCAACTCCAGAACCTCGCTATAATATTCCTAGGAGTTTTCTTTTTGGGATCTTTTTCAGGAAGTGATTGGTGGATTCTTTCTATGTCTATTTTGCCCTCACGTTCTAAAACATCAGGGCAATTTTCCTTAAGAATATCTTGAAGGATGATTTCTAGGTTTTTGTTTGTTTGTTTTGATAATGGCTTTCGGGTAGTCCAATAATTTTTTGAATTATCTCTCCTGGATCTATTTTCCAGGTCAGTGGTTTTCCCAATGAAATATTTCATATTACCTTCTATTTTTTCATTTGTTCGGATCTGTTTCATAGTATCTTGACTTGTCATAAAGTCACTAGCTTCCATTTGTTCCAATCTAATTCTGAAGGTGTGATTATCTTCAGTGAGCTTTTGAGATTCTTTTTCCATCTGGTAAATATAGTTTTAAGGCATTCTTCTCCTCATTGCTTTATTTGAGCCTCTTTTGCCATCTGAATTAATCTATTTTTAAGGTGTTATTTTCTTCAGTCAGGTTGCTGATTCTCATATCATAATTTTCTTTCATTGTTCTCATTTCTCTTCCCAATTTTTCCTCCATTTCTCTTATTTGATTTTTAAAATCCTTTTTAAGTTCCTCTATGACCTGTAACCAGCTCATATTTTTCCTTGGAAACTTTTGGTGCAGGAGTTCTGACTTTGTTGTTTTCCTCCTGTTCCATGCTCTGATCCCTTTTTGTCCCCAAAATAGGAATGTAAAGTTTGATTGCTGTTTGCTTTGCTTCCTTTGCTTGCTTATGATACCACTGAATACCTTGACTTTTGAGCCTTTTGACAGAGTAGAACTCAGCTACCAGAAACTGGAGCTATATCCTAAATGCTAGGGTTTTCATATCTGCTGGAGATAATAGTTGGGTGCCCTCTCTGAAGCCTCCACATGCTCTGGCAAACTGCTCACTCACCCCAATACCTCCACCCTAGACAGTATCCAGATCCAAGGAGGTTAAATCAAGAGCTATTATCCTTTGGACTGGTCTCTTTGTCCCCTACAATCTGAAGATCAGGAGTTCTGAAGAAGCCACAATGTGGTGGCTGCAGTGTCGCAGAGCCTCGGCTGTTTCTTGCAACCGGGGCAAAGGCTGGTTCGCACTCCCAAATTCATAGCTTCCAAAATCCACACTGCACTGACCTCTCACTTTGCCCTTACCATATATGGGTTGATAACTGTGGAAACCACCACAGCTGCTGGTAATCTTAAGTCCCTCCAGCCAGAGGCTGGTCAGGTCTCCCCGAGGCTAAAATCTCAGGCTCCCACAGGCCTGGGCTCAGCTTCTAGAGTGCTGTACTGGCCCTTCGTGCCAGCCTGGCAGGCTGTCCTCAGCATGAGGTTACATTTTCTGTGTCAATTTGTGGTTTCTGTAGCTCCAAAGTTTGTCTAGAGACATTTATTACATGAATTGGAGGAGGTGGTGGCCAGATCTGTGCAGAAGTCCTGTGTCTACTCCACTATCTTGACTCCATTTTAATTTTAAACACTTTAACAGGCATCTCTCTCCCTTTTCTCCCTGAGGTTATCATATGTATTTTGCTGTCTGTGATAGATAAGCTGATTGACTATCAAGCAATGACTCTGATTTTTAACAAAAATACTACAATATATAGATTTGTGTAAATGTTTTACCTATCATATTATGCTGCCATAGGAGATTGGTCAATTATTTCAATTATTTTATCACTGCTGAAAATGTTTTTGAGACTTTTAGAATTGTCTTCAGTAATTTTATGAGCCCCTCAAAATAATACATATTACTACAAATTTGTTCCTTGGCTACAAAAACCCGTATCATCCACCTTGTTACCTCATTTAGTTCTAAATAGCTTATCTGCAAGGACAAAATTTTCCCACTACAGTTTTATTTTTAAAAATTTTATGGGTCAGTGGCCCTCTTTCAAAAAAAAAAATCTGCTATAAAAAGGTTTGATTGTTGGTTAGGTCTATACATTTATTTTTTCACCTTTCTCCTGTTTATTGCTGTAATATTTCATCTGCTTATATGCATGTTTTAAGAACAAAATAAACACAACCTATTCAGTTGACTAGATTTTTTTTTTAAATATGCTGTTCTGATATGTACAATTTGAAAAACAAATACACTGCAATCTGGCTTCTTATCTCATTATTTAACTACAACTTTTATCACCAATCTCACCATGGATCTCTTACTTATCAAATCCAAAGCCCTTATCTCAGTAATCATACTTCTTAATCTCTCTGCATGCTTTGTCAGTGTTGATCACCCTCTTCACCTTAATACTTTCTTCTAAGTTTTTGTGACACTATTCCCTCCCACTTCCCAGGGTACCTGTTTCTTCCTTCTCAATCTCCTTTCCTGGATCTTCATTCAGGTCATTTACTAAGTGTGGGTATCTCCCAAGTCACTGATATATGTATTTTTTATTTTCTCTCTATTTTATTTTATTTTTATTTTTTATTTATGATATTATTGTATTTGGAAAAAAATTCTTTAGCTACCATAGATTCAACATATGATGCAAAAATTTATTTATCCAGCCCTTACTCATTGTGTGACCTCAAGATTGACATCTTTTTTATTTTTTTTTTTGGAGGGCAATTGGGGTTAAGTAACTTGCCCAAGGTCACACGGCTAGGTCTTTTGTTTGTTTGTGCATTAAGTGTCTGAGGTCAGATCCGAACTCAGGTCCTTCTGACTCCAGGGCCAACGCTCTACTCACTGCACCACCTAGCCATCCCAAGATTGATATCTTTAAATGACTACTGGATATATCAAAACTAAACATGATCAAAAATGTTCTAAATATTTTTTAGCTCCAAACCCTTCCCTCCTCTAGGACAACAACACCTGTCTTTTTAGCCAGGCTCATACCCTAGTTAACTTCTTACTCTCTCTTCACCCTCCATATGATCTGTTGCCAAGACATGTTAATTCTCCCTTTGCAACAGCTCCCTCAGAAGCCCCTCTTTCCCCTCTGACACTTACTTGACTGTGATTCAGATCCTAATTACTTCAAATGATGACTGCCTGTCATGGGTTTATCACCACTGCAGTATACCCTTTACTCATCTATCACAACAATCCTCCAAAAGGGCACATCTGACTATTTCATTCCCCAACTCAATCAACTCCAGTGGCTTCCTATTGCCTCCAGGATCAAATAGAAAATCTTTTGCTTTGATTTGAAGCCTTTCATGATAGTTTCTTCATACCTTTTTTCCTAATACTTTTCTCCCTTTTACATACTCTGAGGTCCAATAACCCTGATATTATTGTTCTTACTATCATATGGCAGTCTGTCTCATGAATCCATGCATTTTCTCTGACTGTCTCCTGTGCCTTGCATTTCTCCCTCCTCTCCTATATCTCTTTGCTGCCCTCACTTCCTTCAAATGTCTGATAAAATTCTACAACCTGCAAGAAACCTCCTTGTTCTACCTTTATATAAGTGCCTTCCCTCTGAGATTATCACAAGTATATATACACATACATACATATCTATGTATCATCCACCCATCCATCTCTCTCTCTCTCTCTCTCTTTCTCTCTCTCTCTTTATCTCTTGTTTGCATAAACTTATTAGCATGTTATACCTTTCATGTGAAGTTTGAAAGTTCCTAGAGAGGAGATATTGTTTTCCCTTCTCAGGAAGCTAGGTGATACAATGGCTAGAGTGCTGGGCCTGGAGTCAGAAAGACCTGAGTTCAAATTCATCCTCAGACACTTATTATCCATGTGATCTTGGGCAAGTCTCTTAAGTTATATTTGCTTCAGTTTCTTTACCTGTAAAATGGGTGTAATAATACCACCTTGAACGTTTGTTGTGAGAATCAAAGGAGATAATAATTGTAAAATGCTTAGCATAGTGCCTGGGACAAAGTGTTTTATAAATGAAGCTCTCTTTGTTATATCAGTACTTATTATAGTTCCTGGCACATAGTAAAAGCTTGGTAAATATATTTCTTGAACTTGATTTGAAAAAATATTTTGTAAAGAGGTAGGAATAAAACTACATTAAGATGAAAATGCCTTCACTTATGGGAGACAATAGGAGCAGCCATGGTTATCTAAGTCAAAGCCAGAAAACAAACTTGTTATAAGTTATGATGTTTTAAAATTATAATGCAATTTATTTTGGAGGGCAATTGGGATTGGCAACAGAAAACTGAACAATTTCATTCTAATTTATATGTTGGAAGTTATTAGTCAATTATATATATATATATAAACATATATATATATATATAGTGTATATATGTAAGTGTATACACACATGTGTGAGTGTGTGTGTGTATAATTGAACTAACTTGAAGCATTGAATCACAGAACAAGGACTGGTATGGTGGAAACAAAGTGGAAGTGAAGTCTAATCACCCAAGTTCTAATCCTGGCTTTATCATTATCTAAAATGATTTAGTTTGCTTAAGACATTTGATTTCTCTGAATCATTATATCCTCATTTACAAATGTAGTAGTTGAGTTAAAAGATCTTAAAGGCCTTTTTAAGTTTATATTCTATGATTTCTTATCAGAATTTCATACATAAAATGTATAATTTGATAATCAGAGACTTAACATATCATATATTCACTGTAGAAATATCTCCTCTTTTTAAAATGAACTTATATTTTGATGTTTGATAATTGCTAATTTTCTGAAAGTGTTTTAATTGACTGCTTGCACATGACTACATTTCAAAACTATTAAGATAATTTTTTTTTCTTCTTTTTTTTTTTGGAGGGGGAAGGCAGGGCAATTGGAGTTAAGTGAATTGCCCAAGGTCATACAGCTATTACATGTTAAGTTTCTGAGGCTGGATTTGAACTGTGGTCCTCCTATCTCCAGGGCTGATGCTTTATTCACTGCACCACCTAGCCACCCTGATTAAGATGATTCTTAATAGAAGAGAAACTGACAATGAAAAAGCATGTATAAAATATCTCAATAAAAGTAGGTTATATTAAATACATGGACAATGAGTAGAAATATATATATATATGTGACAAAAAGTCATTCCTAATTTTTTTTAAAACAATCACAAGTAATTTATTTTTGAGAATCAAGTAACATGAAATTATACAAATAAAATTTGTATAAACACAAATCCACATTTTGTCATAACACAGATGGCAAAGGACAAAAGCAAAAACAAGAAAACTCAATCGACCGCTATATACAATTGGACACAGTTGTGTCATGTACACTAAAAGTTTTTTACAAAATAGTCATCTCAGATCAACAGAAGACCACTCTCCATTCAATGTCATCATCCTGCAAGACAGGCTGCTGTAGCATCCGCACCTGCTTTCTCCATGTCCTCCTTTAATATGGCTGGTAATTGTTTTGGTGATTACCACCCCCTCGGGATGCTTTGCCATAAGTGCTTTGTTGGCCTTGGCCAAGACTCCTAGTCCCACCTCGGCCAGCCGCAGCGCCCCTCCCTCCTTTCTGTTGCTGCTGTTGCTGCCTGTATACCTCTTTGGGCTGGGCAACTTTGATTTCACACTTCCCAGAACCAATCTGGTGATATCTGTTCTCTAACAATTTCTTTACTGGCTCTTCATCTGTGTACATGATAAAACAGAATCCTCTTCTCTCCTTAGTCTTTGTGTCCATGGGAAGCTCGATGGTCTCGATCTCTCCGAACGCGCCGAAGTACTCCTTGATCTGCTCCTCCGACCTGTCAGGGCTCAGGCTGCCCACGAACACCTTCTTGGGCGGCTCCTTGCCCTTCAGCGGCTTGGCCCGCTTTGGGTCTATCAACTTGCCGTCCAGCTTGTGCTTCTTGAGCTCCAGCACCTTGTCTACGCTGGCCGCGTCTTTGAAGAGCACGAAGCCGAAGCCCCGCAATCGGCCCGTGACCGGGTCCTCTTGATCCTGCAGTCAACCACCTCCCCGAAGCGGAACAGGTACTTGGTCAGGTCTTTCTTGCTCGTGTCCCAGCTCAGCCCTCCAATAAACATCTTACCGTCGTCCTGCTGGTTTTTGCTGGCGTTGATCTTGGAGCCCTCAGCGAACTCCTCCATGTTGCGGTATTCGTTCACGTCCTCCATGGCGGCGGGGCTGTCGGCCGGGGGCAGGCGGCGAGCGCGGAGAGGCAGTCGCAGCGGCGGCGCATTGGATGAAGCCCGATTTAAAATGGCGGTGGAAGAGATCCGGGCGCCGCCTAGTCATTCCTAATTTATAAGCATTCAAAGGATATAAACAAACAGCTTTCAAAAGGAGATTTATGATTATTAACAAGCACATGAAATAATGCTCAACACTTACTAACTAACAAAAATACAAATTAACACAACCCTGAGGTTTTGTCTCATTTCCAGAAATTTGACAAAGATACCAAAGATAAGAATAACCAAAGTTGGAGGGGCTGAAGGAAGACAGGCATTCTGGTGCATTTTGTTGACACTATGAATCTATAAAACAATTATGGAAATGTATATATTCTTTGATAGAAGGATTTCTTTTTTAGGTACGGGCTTACAAGTCATTAACAAAAAGAAAGTTTCCAACTACATCAAATAAATGTAGCATTGCTTTCTGTGGTTTCAAAATATTCCTTATACATGTCGGGTGAAGAAGACCACTTCCTTACAAGGTGCTCAGGTCACTTTAACATTGGGGATACAAAGAAATAAAAGTCAAATAAATTTTATTCAACAAGCTTTTATTAAATGACTTCTATGTTCCAGGAAATATAAGTGGAGCTGGGGACAAAAATACAGAAAAAGAAAAAGAAAAACAATTGCTACCTTCAAGATGCCTCCTTTTCTATAGCGGAAAAAAGAACTATATCATTAGAGAATAAAATATAAAATACGTACAAAGTAATTTGTATGTATTATTAAGTGCCTTTGAAATTCCATTCAGGAAATGCAGTTGTAGAATGGGTGCTGACCTGCACTGGCAAGGAGATTTCTTTCTCAATTTCTTTATGGTGATGAAATTACATTTAAAAAAAAAATGTGTGTATTGCACATACATTTGTATTTATGTATATAGAGAAATATGGAAAATATAATATTTAGATATGTCTATCTATATATGTGCATGCAAGCCTATATGCATATATATATGCATATATATAGAGAGAGAGATACATACATACATACGTATGTGCATATAATAATGTGTTTATAGCACTATGCTGGACCTTAGTAATATAAAAACAAAAATAAAATATGTTTTTTTCTCTAAGAAGCCTGCATTTTACTAAAAGGAATCACTCAGATTTAATAGATCAAGAATGATAGAAGTGATGGGAGAAATGAAATAAAATGTTCTGGGAAAATTATTTGAGAAGTGAAAGAATATTAGAAGCAGAGAGAATCTGAGAAGACTACATGGAGCTTTTGTGAATGTAGATAACTATTCTAAAAGGCATAAATTAGTATAGATTGTATGTCTTGCATGGAGGATGGCTTGTGCAAATATATGGATATAGGAGATGATATGTCAAGCTCTACTCTCTTCTCCTCATAGCACATATAATTCCTCTTCCCCTTCCTTCTCATTAGATGAACTTAGCTTCAGTGAAAAATAAAATGAGGACATCTTTCCATGTTCCCTTTAATCCCCAACTTTACACTTCAAATTAATTCAGCATCATGTCTCATACTTCTCCCTTTTTTCAGTCGGGAAGAAGAGGAGGACCTTTTTCTTACAAATAACCTCTCTACTTGTTCCAGTGACAAAATCTACTCTGTCTCTTCCTGGAGCTTTCTACTTTGATCTTTCTCTCACTCAACATAATTTTCATTGTCTTTGAACTGGTTGATTCCTACTGAATTGCTTCTAAACATGTCTAATCTTTTGAGATCCTTAAAAATCTTCACTTGTTCCCATAATCCCCATAAACTACCCCATCTATCATAATTTACTATTTCTATTGTTATACTTCCCAGTCACCTTTTAATTTTTTTTGCAATATAGCTTCTTATATCATCTTGCAACTAAAACTATTCTGTCCAAAGTAAACATTTATCTGAATTAACAATTTTGAAATTCTTTTCTTAGTTTTTTATCCCTCTAGATACTCTCCTTCCCTGATTACCTTGACATTCATCACTGTATCTTGTTTCTTCTTCTGTCTATATGACTACTTTTTTTTTTCTCTGTGACCTTTGAAGGATTATCATCCTATTCCCATTCTCACAGCAATGGTTTTTATTCAAGGCTCTCTGTCTTGTGTCCTTACATATTCTTCTCTCCATACTATTGGGGTTAAGTAACTTGGGGTTAAGTAACTTGCCTAAGGTCACACGACTAGGTTTTTGTTTGTATGTGTTAAGTGTCTGAGGCCGGATCCGAACTCAGGTCCTTCTGACTCCAGGGCCTGCATTCTACTCACTGTGCCACCTACCCACGCCCATCTCAATACTATTTTTCTGGATGATCTCATTGATTCCAAAAATTAATTCTAGGGACAAAAATCTCAGATTCATAAATAAAACTTCTATCTCTCTTGAATATTTTTCCCAGATCATATTATAGTCAAATTCCAGACCTTCCAGGTCAAGAAGAAAATGTTGCAAGCAGTCAGAATGAAACATTTCAAATTTTGTGGAAACAGAATTGTGAGTGCACAAGAATTAGCAGCTTTTACCTTAAGGGAAAGGAGGGCTTGGAATGTGATATTTAGGAGGGCAAAGGATTACAACTAAAAATTACCTACCAGCAAAACTGAGTTTAATCCATGAGAGGAAACAAGTTGATATTCAGAGTGATACAGGAATTTCATGGATACTTGAGAAAAGACCAGAGCTAAACAAAAAATTTGACTTTCAAATACAAGACTGAAGTGAATCATGAAAAGGTAAACAGTAAAGAGAAGTCATAAGGGGCTTATTATTGAAGTAAACTGGTACATTTCTACATGGAATGATGATATTTGTAACTCATGACGCTTTTCTCATTATTAGGATAGTTAGAAGGAATATATATACATATATATATATATATACACACACACATATATATACACACATATATGGATTTATATATATTCATTTATGTATATACACATATGTATGTATGCATTTCTGTGTATATATGTATGTGCATATGTATGCATGTGTATATGTGTATGTATACACACATACATATGCATACACATATACACACATATAGACAGAGAGCAAAGTTGTGAGTTGAATATGAAGGAATATTATCTAAAAAATAAAATTGAGAAGTGAGAGAATATACTAGGAGAAAGAAAAGGAGAGGTAGAATGGTGTAAATTATCTCACATGAAAGATACAAGAAAAATCCTTTACAGTGGGAGGGGAGAGGGGAGAGGTAAGAAGGAATGAGGGGACCTTACTCTCATCAGAATTGGCTGAAGGAGTGAAGAACACACACACACACACACACACACACACACACACACACACTCAATTGGGAATGGAAATCTATCTTACCCTACTGGAAAAGAGGGGGAAGAGGAAAGGGGGGGATAGAAAAGAGGTCAGATTAGGGGAAGGGTTAATCAGAAGCAAACATGTTTGAGGAAGAACAGGGTGAAAGAAGAGAGTAGAATAGATGAGATGAGGATAGGAAACATAGTCTTTGACAACATGAATACTTTGGAAGTGTTTTGCATGACTCTATGTGGATGGCCTATATTAAATTGTTTGCCTCCTCAACGAGGAGAAGAGGGAGGAAAGGAGAGAATTTGGAGCTCAAAAGTTTTAAAAATGGGGGCGGCTAGGTGGTGCAGTGAGTAGAGCGCCGGCCCTGGAGTCAGAAGGACCTGAGTTCGGATCTGGCCTCAGACACTTAACCCACACAAACAAAAACCTAGCCTTGTGACCTTGGGCAAGTTACTTAACCCCAGTTGCCCTAAAAGGGGTGGCTAGGCGGCGCAGTGAGTAAGAGCGCCGGCCTCAGAGTTGGGATGACCCAAGATCAAATCCGGCCTCAGAAAATGAGCACCCACACATAAATAATGACTAGCTGTGTAACCTTGAGAAAGTTACTTAACCCTAATTGCTTAAAAAAAAAAAAGTTTTAAAAATGAATGTTAAAAACTGTTTTTTCCTGCAATTGGGGAAATAAGATATACAGACATGGAGTATTGAAAGCCGTGTTACCCTTCTGGAAAATAGAAAGGGAAAGGGATAGGAGAAGTTGGTGTGATAGAAGGGAGAGAAAATTGGGGGAAGAGGTAGTATCTTTTGTATGGGATGGTTCATATGCCTGGAACAAATTCCTTCCTCAATTGAGTTTAGTTCAATAAATGAGGAGGGATGGTGTGAAAGGAGAAAGAATAGAAAGAATGGGATGGGGGAATAGGATAGAGTGAAATAAAGTTAGTAATAACTATGGGGAAAAATCAAGCAAGATTCTCTGATAAAGACTTCATTTCTCTTAAATATAGAGAAGTGTGTTGAATTTATAAAAATAAGTTATTCCCCAACTGAAAGATGATTAAAAGTTATAAGCAGTTGTAAGATGCAGTCAAGCTATCTATAGCCATATGAAAACATATTCTAACACTATTCATTGGAGTAATGCAAATTAAAACAATTCTGAGGTACTATATCATACCTATTAGTTAGACTAATATGATAGAAAAAGTAAATGACAAATGTTGGAGGGAATATGGGGAAAATGAGACATTAATGTTCATAGAGTTGTGAACTGATTCAATCATTGTATACAGCAATTTGGATATATGCCCAACGGGCTATAAAACCACAAATACCCTTTGACATAGTAATGCCACTACTAGATCTGTATCCTGAAAATAGATTAAAAAAAAAAAGCAACTAAAAGACTTTTTGTATAAAAATATTCATAGCAGCTCAATGGATATTGAGTGGACACCTATCATTAGGGGAATGACTGGACAAATCACATTATACTCTAAGAAATGATGAGCAGGGGCGGAGCCAAGATGGCAGAATAGAAACAGCTCATCCAAGGCACTCTACCCGCAGATTCCCCCCAAACTATGTAAAAGGGGACTCTGAACAACTTCTGGAGCCCCAGCACCCACAGAACGACACAGAGAAGCTAACCTCCTGCTGAGGACAGCCCAGCAGCCCTGCAGGAAGGACCAGTGCAGCGGTCTGGGAGCGGGCAGAGCACAGGAACCAGAGCCCAGCTGAGCCCAGGTCCAGTGTGAGCTGAGGTTTTAGCCCCAGGGCGGCAGGGCCAGCAGCCGACTGGAGGAACCCCAAAACACCAGCAGCCGTGGCAACTCCAGAATTATCAACATAGACATGCCTAGGACAAAGTAAGAGGTTAGTGTTCTATGGACTTTGGGACCTGTATTTGGGGGAATGCATTGGCTCCCTTCCCTGGGGGCTAGAAGCCTCTGAGGAGACACGCCATTTTGTAGTTTTCTGAGGCAGGTCCAGCTCCTGGCCTGCAATTAATTGTAGGGAGATCCAGCGATCAGTCTTGGGGGGTAATCGCTCTTGCTTTAACCTCCCTGGATCTGGATTGTGATCTAGGGTGGAAGTCGTGGGTGGGTTTACAGCTTGCCAGAAACGGAAGTTGCCCCCCACACAAGTTCGGGACGAAAATTCCTCTAGCTGGCCTTAAAGCCATAGTGTGGCAACAAGCCCAAATGTCAGGTAATCAAGTGGCAACATGCCAAGGCAAAGGAAACAGAAAAATGCAACCCTAGACTCCTATTTTGGGGGCATAGAGCGGGAAAAGGACTGTGAGGCCAGAAGTCCTGCTCCAAAAGCCCCAGGGGAAAACATGAGCGGGTTGCAGGCCATAGAGGACCTTAAGAAGGACTTTAAAAATCAAATAAGAGAAGTGGAGGAAAAATTGGAAAGAGAAATGAGAAGGATGCAGGAAAAGTATGAAATGAGGGTCAACAGCCTGACTGAGGAAAACAACACCTTAAAAAATAGACTAACTCAAATGGCAAAGGAGGCCCAAAAGGGCAATGAGGAGAAGAATGCCTTAAAAAGTCGAATTTGCCAGATGGAAAAAGAATCTCAAAAGTTCACTGAGGAGATTCATTCCTTCAGAGTTAGACTGGAGCAAATGGAAGCTAATGACTTTATGAGAAATCAAGATGCTGTTAAGCAGATCCAAACAAATGAAAGATTAGAAGGCAATGTGAAATATCTCATGGGAAAAACCACTGACCTGGAAAATAGATCCAGGAGAGACAATGTAAAAATTATTGGACTACCTGAAAGCCATGATCAAAGAAAGAACCTAGAAATCACCCTTCAAGAAATTCTCAAGGAAAATTGCCCTGATGTTTTAGATCCAGAGGGCAAAATAGAGGTTGAAAGAATCCACAGATCATCTCCTGAAAAAGATCCCAAAAAGAAAACTCCCAGGAATATTATAGCCAGGTTCCAGAATCCCCAGATCAAGGAGAAAATACTACAAGCAGCCAGGAAGAAACAATTTCAATATTGTGGAAACACAATCAGAATAGCCCAGGACCTGGCAGCTTCTACACTGAGGGATAGAAGGGCATGGAATATGATATTCCAGAGGGCAAAAGAACTGGGAATGAACCCAAGGGTCACCTACCCAGCAAAACTGAGTATTTTGTTTCAGGGGAAAATATGGTCATTCAGTGGAATAGAGGACTTTCAAGCATTCTTGAGGAAAAAACCAGAACTGAATAGAAAATTTGACATCCAGACAGAAGAAGCAAGAGATGCCTGAGAAGGTAATCAGGGAAAAGAAATCAAAAGGAACTTATCAAAGTTACTATTTACATTCCTATATGGAAAAAAAATAACTGTGAGTGATGATATCTTTCTCACTATGAAAATAATGGAAGAAGGGTGTGTGGTGATATGAATACATATGTGAATGTGTGTGTACATGGATAGAGGGCATAGGTTGAATTTGTTGGGAAGGGAGAATACTCAAGGGATGAAATTATGAGGTGAGAGAGGAAAGTGGCAAGAGGAGATGGGGAAAGACAGGGTAGGGTAAACTATCTCATGTAGAAGAAGCAAGGGGAAGTGGTTGCAAGGGAGGGGGAGAATAGGGAGGGAAAAAAAGGCTAATCCACATTCTCATTGAATTTGGTTCAGGGAGTGAATGACATACATACTAAATGGGATATCTCAACCTGCAGCAGAATAGGGGGAAGGGGGATGAGAGGAGGGATGATGGATGGGAGGGCATCCTTGGGGGGAGGGGAGGTTGGAAGTACCCAGTATAGAAGAGGGACAGGATCATGTAGGGAATGGACCAGGTGGGGGGTGGGATGAGTGGGAGGGAATTATAAGCAGCCTTGTACAATATATCTACTATGATAATATTTTGCATAGCTAGACATGTACAACATATACTGAATTACTTATCTCCCCAGAGGGAATGGGTGACAAGGGAGGAAGGAAATGGATCTGAAATTCGAGGTCTTAACATTAAATGTTTCAAATATATATACAAATACTATTATTAATACTCTTTTGCTTATAATTGGGAGATAAGATGTGCAGGCATTGGGACACAAAGATTCACCTTCCTCTAATGGAAAAGTCGAAGAGGGTATGGGAGAAGGTATGGGAGAGAGCAGATTGGAGGAAGCGATATCTTGTGGGACTGCTATTCTGGGAGGTTGGGTAGGGGAACAACGGGGGGAAATGATTGTAACTCAAAATCTGGTGGAAATGAATGATGTAAAACAGAAGTTAATTTAGCATTTGTTAAAAAAAAAAAAAAGAAATGATGAGCAGGATGCTCTCAGAAAAACCTGGAAAGACTTGTATGGATTGATGCAAATTGAAATGTACTGGGTAAAATGTAACAGCAATATTGTAACATGATCAACATAAATGAGATTTCATAGAAAGACCTAGGAGACACATAGGAAATCTTATTAATAAATTAAACTAAATTAATCTCATTAATATGGAAAATAGTTCCCATTATCTAATGAAAACTTTTATTCTATATGAAAATGTTATGGCTAAAATATATATGGTAATTAAATAAACTGTTGTTGAAAATTTCATTCATTTCATTTCTTGAAGATATGCATAGTTAATGAGATTTCCTATATGCCCATACTTTAGGAATTCCCTGTAGTCCCCAGTCCCAGTCCTCCTTAATCTGAGTTCCTTCCCTCGGAGATATCTTCAATTTATTCTGGCAATATCTTGATTCAAAATATTTTGTGTTGGTGGTGGTGGTGGTAGTGTGTGTGTGTGTCTGTGTGTGTGTGTGTTATCACTCACATTACATTAAAAAATTCTTGAGCATAGAGACTGTTTTTCATGCATTGTTTTGTATCCTTGGTGATTACCACAATTTTTGTAACATACAATAAATTCTTTTTTTTTTTTTTTGGAGGGCGATTGGGGTTAAGTAACTTGCCCAGGGTCACATCCCTAGGTTTTTGTTTGTGTGGGTTGTGTCTGAGGCCGGATCTGAACTCATGTCCTTCTGACTCCAGGGCTGGTGCTCTACTCACTGCGCCACCTAGCCGCCCCATAAATTCTTAATTTTTAGTGAGTTTTTGTTGTCTTGTCATTTACTTCTCTACTGACAGCAGGATAGAAGGAACTAATGATAAAGTGCATATCTTGAAACTATGAAAATGTGGGTTCAAATTCAACCTGTGACACATTTTGGCTGTGTGAACTGAGTCTCTTAATCTGTAAGTGCTCTAATCAAATCTCTATGACTCTCAGTTGCAAAGATTGTGAAACCCTCTATGGATAAAGAAAGTTTCTTCATCTGAGAATTCCCTATATCAGTGAAAATCACTGGTCCAGACATTCTCCTGACTATACCTCTTATATGTCTCTTTCCCTCCTTTAACATAACATAGCCATCCCACTATTTCAGGTATATATCACCTCTCACCTCAGCTATTTCAAGTGCTATGTCAACATGCTCCTTTACATAGAAAAAATGTGATTCTAATCAATGGAGCCAATAACTTCAAGTGGTAATTTTATGTGGTTGTGGCTTGTTCTATGTTCTCAAGGAGGACAGTGGCATCAGGGAGATGGAGACATGGCTTGCAATTGACCTTGATTTGGATGAGGGAGCGCTGTGCAAAGTCACCTCACTTTCTCCTCTAGAGCCATTTGGATTGAGTGGCCAGATATTGATCAGGACAACGGGAGATGGCCCAGGATGCAGTGGGATATCTTGGCCATTTTGAGCTAAGGTCTTTTCAAGTTTTCATTCTGAGTGAGATTTTTTTTTTTTTTAATGAAAGGGCCCATCTTTTGATTCACTTCTTAAAGAGGCCAAATGGTGATGGTCTTAAGGCCAACTCTTGTTTATCAGTGAATGGGTTTCATCTATTTTGGGGGGATGATAAATATACATGTGTTTTCATATAAAATGAATACACATCTGTGCAATATATTAAGCTTTCCCAGAGTCTATTATCTTCAAACCCAATTTCTGTATCTTTGTATAGGATGTTTCATATGCCTGGAACAAATTCCTTCCTCAATTCAGTTCAGTTTAATAAATCTTGATTAAGTGCCTTCTCTGTGCCAGGTACTGTGTGGTTCTGGGGATACAAATTAGAAAAAAATAGAGAGTCCCTGAGACCAGAAATTTTATAATGTAGTGGGGGAATGCTACACTCTAAAGGAAACTGAAAGGGGACAGGGGTAGAGGGCAGTCTAATATTCCCTGAAATCAAAATCGAACAGATTTGCTAATGGAAAATGGAGTTACTTGAATGATTGTGAGCTCTCTCCTCTAACCAACTAAAGAGAAGGGAAAGGCAGTGAATGGTGTGCTGAGAAAGTGTTAAGTATCAAAATCCAAGCATCATGTCACATTGAAAAAAAAAACCTAGAATTAATTGAATTATTCTCAAGAAGTCCAACTAGGCCCTATGATTTTAACATCTGGGGTTTTCTTGGTCATAAAGAGCAACTGTGTTCTGTTTTTGACCTTACATGACACTTTGAATACTGTTACATAACCTTTAATTTAGTAAGACTTGATACACTAATGTGCCTTTTAACTTCTTTATTAGAAAAAAGAAGCCTCAATTCTTTTGACCTCATTAATTCTCTGAATTACTTCATTTTTTTGTTTTTCCCTTTTTCTTTCCAGTCAATGTACTAGCAAAGTCCAAGGAATCTACACACTCAGCATGCAACATACATATTAGCTGTATGCAGCTGTAATATACTGTATGTGAAGGATATCATGCAAAAAATAAACCATGCATGAAAATGTGAAGAGATAAAAGCCTGCTTATGTAATCAGTTGTAAATTTGCATGATATTTAATTTCTAGCCTATAGAAAGTGGGGAAAATTATCAATAAGTATATCACTAGTCCTTTCATATTACGTGTAGAATTAATTGTAATTCACTTTCAAAAATCGTATTATACTCCTGGGTCATCTGTTGTAAGTGATAGATATCTCTGTATTTCTATTCATTCAAGTAAAATCTCTAACCTTTCCCATTCAGGTAGCCTCTATGAATATTTTATAATAAATATTACTTAAATTTGAAATGTGAAAAGTATGTGTATGTATTTTCTAGCATGTTCCATCAATGACTTGCTTTATTGGTGCTTGCTAGGTTATATTCTGCAAGAATATCAAAATGGTTCCAGAATTGTAGCCAAAGACACAGGAATAAAGTCTATGAAAAGGGAGTGTTTATAGTCTAGTTCCTTTCCTACTTAATTCATTATACAACACAGTATACATATGTACATATGTATACATATAAGTGTATGTGCAAATATGTGTGTTTATATGTTCCTGTCATCTAAACAGAATGGAAGCTAAGTCAATTTAAAAATATATTGACAATTTTTTTAAAAGTATCATAACTAGAGAAGTATAAAGACTTATATAAAGAGGCAACATGATTAAATAGAGCATAGTCTTGCCTTAAGTCAGGAAACATCCATTTTTAACAATTACTATCCCCAATTGATAAATGGTCAAGTGATAGAAATAGACAGTTTCCAGATGAAGAAATCAAAGCTATCTATAGGCATATGAAGAAGTGCTCTAAGTCACTTTTGATTAGAGAAATACAAATTAAAATAATTATGCGTTACCACTTCACAACTATCAGATTGACTAACGTGACAGAAAAAGAAAATGTTAAATAATGAGTAGGATGCCAGACAATTGGAACACTAAAGCACTGTTGGTGGAATTGTGAACTGATCCAACCATTCTGGAAAAAAATTTGAAACTATGTCAAAAGGGCAACCAAATTCTGCATACCCTTTATCCCAGCTATACCTCTTCTAGGTCTGTATCCCAAAGGCCAAATAGGGAGGAGCTAATGAGAGACAAAAAACTAAGCACAGCTGGGACAGAGCAGAGCTAAGAAGGGGAAAACTTGTGGTGGCCAGCACTCTGTTTGTCTGTTCTGTATATGTTGATTTGTGTTAGTGATACTTTGTACAGAAGCCTCAGGACCTTGTTGTAAGCCCTGAAAGAGGATTTTCTTGTCTATTTGTGGAAGTCCTGGAGGAAGGTTTCAGAGGTCCTGGGACCATACTAATGATTTCTGTTGAGTTCTCAGACCTTGTTTGTGGGTCTGTATTGATTTCACAGGCAGATAGTGAATTGATGATACCATCAGCAATGTATGGTTTTTGTCTCTGTTAAGTTTTGTCTCCCCAGAAACAGAAAATGTGAAGGAATTGAGGTGGACTGTCCACTGTGAGCTTCAATATAGAACAGGAACTGAACAAGGGACTGGACAAAGTGCTGGACGAGGAGCTGAGAGCTGCCTCCCTGCGAATCCATTGTGACAGTTGGGTAGATTCAGGCAAGAGCTTGACCCATGGAAAATGAATGATGGGATTTGGGAGACAGCCCCAAGCCAAGATGAATAACCTCTCCTTGGATACTTAGTGATGACTGAGAAGATCATAATTTACTGTGGCCTATGGGTAGGAGAACATTGTACTTTGTACCCATTAAGCATGATTGGAAACTAATCTCCAATGAAGAATAAAGAAAGATGTTTGCCTGAGAAATTAAGATAATGTGACCTAGGGGTGGGAAAACGTTGACCTTTGTACTTTATGATCCTTAAGGATAATGAAGTTAAGGACTTACTGAATGATATCTTTTGTTTAAAATTGTGTGGCCACTTTAGTGATAAGTGGTTATATTATATCATTGTGAATTCTGTACTTTGGTTTCTGTGAATGTTTTGCCTTATTTTGGCAAAGTAATTGCTGAAAATTGGCAAATAATTTTTGCAAAATTATTGCTGAAAAAATCACTACTATGTGATTAGAACTTTAAAGCTATTCAAAACAGCAGTCCTCTGGAGAGCTGTTTGAGCTTGGCTTTATGCCCAGCAACTGATAAATGGCTGAACAACTTGTGGTATATGAATATAATGGAATACTGTTGTGTAATAAGAAATGATTAACAGGAAGATTTTAGAAAAACCTGGTAAGAATGGTGCAAATTCATGTAAAGTGAAATGAGCAGAACCGGGAAAACATTATATACAGTATTACCAATATTGTGTGATGATTAACTATGAATTGCTCATCTCTTCTCACCAATACAATGATCTAAGACAAGTACAAAGAACTCACAAAGGAAAATGTTATCCATATCCAGATAATCAACTTATGGAATGTGAATGCAGATCAAAACATATTTTAATTACTTTATTCTTTTTATGTTTTTTTTCTTTCGATCTGTTACTTCTTTCACAGCTGTGACTAATATGGAAATATGATTTACATGGCACCACATGTACTACTTACATCAAATTGTCTACCATTTTTGAAGAGTGGTGGGGAGAGAGGAAGGGAGAAGAATCTGGAACTCAAAATCTTGTAAACATGAATGCTAAAATTGTCTTGACATGAAATTGGGGGGAAATAAAATACCATTTAAATTAAAAAAAAAATCTCACTGACTAGCTATAACTATTTTGAAGTCAGTGAGCCATAAATACCTTCTGTTTTCTACTTCATAAGATACAAATTATTAAAAAAAATATTTATTAATCTCCTCCTATATTCCAGGCACTCTGCTAGTTGTTGTAAAAACAAGTGCAATATAATGAATAACTGAAGCAGTCCTCACTGACAAGGAGCTTTTATCATAATGGGTGATATATATTCATATATATATCCACATATTATATATATGTATAAATACCAAATATATATGTATATATGAAATATATATATGTATATATACATATACCAAGTATCTATGTATATGCCAAATATATATTATATACAATATTTATATATGCATATACCAAGTATCTATGTATATGCCAAATATATATCATACACTATATATGTGTATATGTGTGCATATATATATATATACATATATATGTATACACACACACACACACACATACATAGAATAAATACAATGTAGCTATTTAAAAGGTGGTTTGAAAGGGAGTATACTAGTACTTGGAAATACCAGGAAAAGCTTCATGTAGGAGATGGTGTTGCATCTTGAATTAACACAGTCATTTTATGAAGCAGAGGTGAGGAAAGAGTGCATTCCAGGTATGGGCGACAACTAGTTCAGTGGCATGGAGAGAGGAGTTGGAGGGCCAGAAGTGAGAGGAAAAGGACAGTTAATTTGGATCATAGAATGTGGGAGGAGTAGTGTTTAATGAATGAAGCTAGAAAGATAGGTCAAAGCCATAATGTGAAGGACTTCAAATTCTAAATGAAGTTTTGATTTGATCCTAAAGGGAATAGGAAGCCAGTTGGGATCTTATAGGAAAGTCATGTACTTAGACCTGCTCTTAAGGATAATCACTATGGCAGCCATGTGGAGAATGACCAAGAATTGTTAGGGATTTGGGACAGAGAGACCAATTAGAAACTATTGTAATGATCTATCTGAGGTGTGATGAGTGCTTAAAATAAGGTGGTGGCTTTATGAATAAAGAGAAAGGATTGGCTGTGAGAAATCGTGATAGGAATAACCACTATTTGGATTATCTGTATCACAAGGCTATTTTGTTGTTGTTGTTGTTGTTTTTTGGAGGGCAATTGGGATTAAGTGACTTGCCCAAGGTCACATGGCTAGTGTTTGTGTTAAGTATCTGAGGTCGGATTTGAACTAAAGTCCTCCTGACTCCAGGACCAGTGCTCTATTCACTGCTCCACTTAGCCGTCCCCATCATAAGGCTAATACAAGAATACGATGTATGAGATTTTTTTGTCTCTGCAGCAAGTACCATAAAACAGGCCTGGGATAAGGGACATATAACCTGTCCTCAGTTGAGATAAGGAGAATGAGACAGAAAGATGGCCAAAATGGACAGCAGAGTGGATTTTTCCAGGCTGTCATATGGAAGTTTCATATTTTAACCCATTATTATTTGTTATTATTATTTGCTATGTTTTGTTGTTTCCAATGGGAAGGACTTTAAATATTGTAAATAATCTATAAATTAGACATTCTTTGATTAGGTACCTTAAGAAAAAGACCTAGTTAAAGAGGAACAAAGTATTTTCATCTTTTTTTTCCCTTTTTGTTTTTGTCAGTTCAAATACTACAACTACTTTGCAGGCCCACATTCCAAAAGACTGCTTATGTTTTAGAGAAGGTGCCAAGAGTCACAAGACAGATGGGACATCTGCTAATATTTTCTAGATTTCTCAAATTGTCTGAAAGAGTGAGCAAAAATTGTTCAGCTGTTGAAAGAAGTGGCAGATGGGAAGGGGTTAGGAGTCTACACCTACAGGGTGCCCTCAAAGTCTTAGTGCACTTTGAGGTTAATAAAGTTTTAAGTTTCACTAAGATCCTGGGGATACCTTGAATATAAAGTGCTCTTTACATTGAGAGGGTTGAGAGATAGAACAGTTGCTCATTGCCTTCAAGGGAAAAGTATGAGTAACACAAATTATGCAGATTAGCAAAGAGAACTGAGAACTAAAAAAGGCATTGCCATTCAATGAGTAACAGTGGTATGGTGAAGTGGCAGGAGTGCTTGATTTGGAATAAGGGGAAGTGTGTTTGAATCCTGTCTCTGACCTTTGCTAGCTGTGTAAATGTAGACAAGCCATTTAACCTTAGTGTATCTCATTTACCTAATCAGCAAAATGAGGTTATTGTACTAGATCCGTTCTGTTTCCTTCCAGTTCTAAATAGATCATCTTATTCTGCTTGGAAAGTTAGTTAAAAGACATTTTTTTCTCTTATAAGTAATCCTGTATTGAAAAAAAATAAGTTGTTTCTACTGCCTTGAGCATGGAAAAGGGAAGAGGGAGAATGAAATCACATGGAAATTCACACAAAGGATAGGAATCCCTCAAAAAGTAGTGGGCTTAAGTGGAAATATTCTAAATATTTCCCCCAACAAAAAAGGATTTCATAAAATTACAAAAATAACTAGCAGCGATTTAATATACTTTAAGAGAAAGTAGCTGAAAAAAAAAGAAGTGTTTATCTTATATATATATATATATATATATACATATATATACATATATGTGTATATAAACTGTATTCATTCTATTTCTGAACAGCTTATAACAGATTTCCACCTCTGTCCCATTACTTTCCCTTTCATCCAATTGGGCCTAGATGATGAGAAGAGGTGCATGGTAGCCAAGGTCTTATATTACCACTTTCCCAGAGCTGTTTCTCCTCACCTTCCTGTGAACCAGTAGATACTTGGTTCACAATAAACTGCATGTGACCCCTAAAAGACCTAAATTTACTTTAAACTCCACAAACCACATAGAATAAATAGTTGCTGAACTCATCGAGCCATAATTCTCCACTGCTTTTATTGATATTTTTGCTGACTAATTGACAAAAGGTTAAACAATATTTCAGATCAATAGAGATGACCACATGATGGAAATGTGGAATATATTAAAACTGTCAAGTGCTTAATGAAATTACACATTCCATCAAATAGGAAAAGAAAATAAAAATAACGAAAAAATACAGTAGAGAGGAAACAACTTATTAGCATCAAAAAAGTCTGGGATCCTGGGGGCACCAAATAAAGAATGTAGTAAAAATATAATTGAAGTAGGGTAGTTATCCATGAAAAGAGAGAATTACTTATCACTGACATGAGGGAACCTAAAATAAAACAATTTCCTGAAATAATACACTAATTTCTTCATGTGATTTAGTGGATTTTACTAGAGAAAGTCATATTTTTTCAAAGAGGCCATTTCAATGGCTGTAGAAAAAAAATCAACGTCTTCTTGTATCCCTTTTAGGATTTGAATGTCATAGGCTCTAGAAAAACCTAATATATTGTGTACATATGCAGTCGTTTTGTGAAACATACATATTTTACATACACATTTTAACCCCCAAATAAAAATAAACAAAACCCACTTACTCACAAATATTAGTTGACTTTAAGGTGATAAGTACCTGAGATACATTTTTGTTTATGTAAATGAGCAAGGATATATTGACATGTCTATTGTGGAATACTTGTAAGTAGAAAAAAAAGTACACTTCTTTACTGGAATGCAATAAAAGATGACATTTCCTATTTCTTTCTAAATCTCAAGGTAATTAAATTTACAGTAATGTCCAATATCAAACAGATACACAGGGAAGCTTGTGACTATTGTTCTAAAATGGGGGCTTGGAGAGAATCTTGTTTTGAACACATAAGTATAGAGGCTGAAATGGAGAAAATAGAAAAATTAGAAAACATTGGTACTCATAGCATTTTGACATTGTATCAAGCAAAGAGTGAGCAGCTAGGTTGTTCAGTGGATAGCATATGGGGTCTGAACTGAGACTCATCTATTTAAGTTCAAATCTGGCTTCAGACATTTACTAGCTGTGGGACCTTGGGCAAGTTATTTAACTCTGTTGCCCTCAGTTTCCTCCTGAGGTGGAGAAGTAAATGGCAAACCACCCCAGTATCTCTGGTAAGAAAACTCCAAATGGATTGATGTAGAATCTGACATGACTGAAAAGTGACTTAACAACAACAAAAAGGAAGAAAAGAGAGAAGTAGTATGACCCAATGGATTGGGTACTATTCCCAAAGTAAGATTATTTCAGATTTAATTCCAGGTAGGACACTTAACAATGTGACCTTGAGGAATTTCTCAGATTATTTCTGAGCTTGAAATAGGTCTTCTATAAAATGAGGATAGAAATATCTATGTTATTTAACTCAGGGTTATTTTAAAGAATATGTTTTGCCAAAAAAAAGTAAAACCTCATGTGAACTGCAAATATGATTAAGAGAAAATACCTCTTTTATATCACTCACTGCCTTTCTAGGAAGATGTTGTGTCAGACTTCCCAAGACAGGTCCACTTCTTACCAAAAAAATGAGTTTATGAAATCAAAAACATAAAAACCTATATTTCAATATAAATGGTCTTCTTCCTGATTCTGTGTATTTTCCTTTAAATTTATACATTTAAATGTATAATCATAAGCAGTTGTCCACTGCCAAAGAGGTACATGACCAGCTCCAGAGTAAGTAAAATTTTGACAGATGACATAGCTAGTCACTCCAAACTACCACTAGTCCTGGAGCGAAACTCTTAGGAAATTATAGGACTTAAATACATAATTTGTGACTAATTAAAAGAAAAACTATTGAGTAGTGACTTTTCTGGGACCTATAGCAACTTTTCAAGCAACTGATTAGTTAATCCATCAGCATTTATTAAGCACTTACTATACTTCATACACTAAGTGCTGGGGATACAAAAAGAGGCAAAATATAGTCTCTATTTTAAGTAGTCTACAATCTATTGGAAGAGATATCAACAAATATAAATCAAGAAAGCAAAATATTATACACAGAGAGAAATATATATGCATATATATTTATGGAGAGAAAGGTGGATGAAATAAATAGGAAGTAATTAAAAAAGGAAGGCACTAGAATTAAGAATTAAACAAAAGAATAGAAAATTTAGGAAACAAGAAATTGTCTATACTCATTACATGTCTAGAGGCAGCTATGACCCAATCCAAGATTTAAAAAGCATGACTCATCCCAATTTTAAGACAAGTGTAGGAGCAGGAAGAGATTGAGAAGGAAATGAGAGCCAGCCTTGGCTAACATAGAGACAAAGGGTCCATAACTTGACTAAGGTCATGAGGTTTGGAGTCAATATTTGTAGATAATCTTTGAATTCCACTGTAGTATTATCACCTATCTTCACATGACCAAATGATGCGATATATGCCCAAAACTCACTTAGCCATTCTAAAGCTTAAGGATAACAGAATCATTAATTTTGAGCTGGAAGTGTCATTAGATGCCATCCAGTCTAAGGTGTTCATTGAAATGAAAATGAAATCCAGAAATGCTGTGACTGGTCAGAGTCTGTGACATACTCAGAATAATAAATGGGGTTAGGGAAGTGGGGTTTGAACCTAAGTCCTCTGACTCCAATCCAGGACCCCTGTAATTGTGCTGCAGTGCTTCACTAGAGGGTAAAACTAGATGTATCTTAATTTTACCAGCATCAGCAGTGATAAATGAATTCAACACATATTGACTGAATTTGTACTATGTATGTAAAGTCACTATAGCTCCAAAGTTTCCTAATTGTGTGGACTTGACTCTAGGTTATTCAGAGTGTTTATAGTAGAATGCAAATCCTTCCAAGAACTACCAAATGGCCACAAACATTGTCTGCTATCCAAGGAACCCCAACATCCCCAGTGTGGCTGCCAACACAGGTTCTTAGATCTGCTTATCTAAAGGAAAGCAACTCAAAATGGGTTAACAAGCTTACTTTCGTCAATCAAACACATATAGTTTACCTAGTTCAGGGGGAAAATGTCAGCACCCAGAACTTCAGAGTGTAGAGACAGAAGTCACAAGACAGGGAAACAGATCAAGCAGCCAGGTTTCCAAACTGTCCAACTATTACATCCATACCAAATCACAGTTACGAGAGAGGGAAGCATCAACTTCTGGATTTTCAAAGCCAGGGGGCTCTCAATGGCTGCCCAGAGTCTCATCTGGTCAAATCACACAACACTTCTCAAAGTGAGCCCAAAAGCAAAGCCTCACATGAGGGATTATATAGCCTTCTCCTGGCTCAGAGAATGTAACCCCCTTCTTGACTCACTGCCCAATCACACAGCATCAAGGTGTGGGCATTTCTGAAAACCAAGCCTCTTGCCACAGGCTCCATGTGACCACATTCAGCCTGTTAGGGGGCAGAGTATATTTTCAAATCAAAGAAGTTTCTCAGAGTCTCTTAAGCCTATCAAAAGGTCTAGGGGCAAGGAAGATCTTTAAATTTGTATTTCCATTACACCCAATTAGGTATATAGAATATCATTGCCAAGAGACTATTTGGCAGGCAGTGATTTTTCCAGGATGTACAATTGATGAAACCCATAAAAGAATAAAACAGCTCTCAATTCTGTACAGAATATAACTTTTCTGTAATAGCAATAAGAAGTTTAGAAGGGTCAGTTTTTGAGGTGGCACACCATTTTTATTTTATCTAAAATTATTAGTTTATTTTAACCTTTGGTATTTTAATAATAAATCAGTGATCAGCAAACAATGACTCAATGTCCCTCTGGAGAAACTGAACTACAACCAGGTTGGTATTTTTGGTATAAAATTAATCTACATGGCATTAAGACTTCCAAACAAGAGTTCTCCTTGGAAAGAGAAATAGAGCTGTTCTAATTTGACTTTTTGCTCCAAGGAAATATGAAATGTCATTTCATGGTCAATTTACCTTCTACTGCCCAGGATAAACATGTTAAGAAATCATCATGAAAATAATAGCAATATCTGTTAAAATTATGACAAAATAGAGGAAATCTATGAAGACCTTGTAAAGATACAACTAAAATTATGTATCTATCTACCTATCTATCTATTCACAGAATTATCTACAAATAATCTATCTAGTCAAAAAAACAAATATATACACATGGTATATATAGCTGTGTATATGTATAAGTATACATGCATATATGTATTTGGAGTCTTGGAGTTTATGTGAGAAGAACATAGTTCCACATAGATAGATAGATAGATAGATAGATAGATAGATAGATAGATAGATAGATAGATGGAAAGATAGATGATAGAGTATACAGTCATGTTTCTTCAGTAATGAGTCTACAAAGGTACTCAATTTGGCATAAGCTCCAGACTCTAACCCAGAATCTTATTTAGATGCTAATTTTAATTCTTCTGTTTTGATTGATTTATGAAGATATTAGGGCATGATACACCTAGATGCATGTTTTTACACTTACACAATATCTCCATGTAGTCAGTAGGACTGCTAATCCCTCCCTTCATATCAATTTTTTTTTCAAATAAGACTAGCTATCACACCCCCACTGACTCTATATTCATTCTTTCCTCTTACAAATGCAATCTGATTTTTTAATCTCATTTCAGAAGATAGTTAGGGCCATGCATAAAGAAGGGAAAGGATTAAAATAGGAATAATCATTTATATAGTGCCTACTATGTTCCAGGCATTATGCTGTGTTCTTTAAAAAACACACACACATTTTATTGAATTAAATGTTAGATAATATTTATGTTTCATAGATTCTTTTTTTATAGATTCTTTATATCAGCATTTCACATCTTCATAATCACGTTATATACTGAAAGGTAAACGTAATATAAGACGTTACGATGTCTATTAATTTTTGAGTTAAAATAAAATTTGACTTGATAAGATAAGATGAAGATGTAAGGACTATCTTCAAACAATTTACCTCCCATTCATATATTAAAATAATTAATAATTTCATGACAGATTTGACCTGACCAGGAATATCTTACATACAAAAAAGGGATAAAACAGTCAGAAATGCTTACAAGCATCATGGAGATATTTTGAAGTCCAAATAGAAGAGTTATGCTCATCATCTTGAGAGCTACTTCAGAAGCTTCTTTTGAGGATGAAAATACAATCATTATATTAATTTCCAAAACAGTACAAGGACTCTTTGTTGAGATCCCATGTTCACATAAAAGATACTGGCATAGCCAAATTAGGTGAAGCACAGTTAATATTTGGTAGAGTTTTGACTAACTAGGTCTGCTGAATTTAGGATCAGTTTTTTTTTTTTTTACTGATATACCATGCTGCCTCCCTCTTGTGCCATAAAAGAGCTAAACATGTTTATGTGTGATTCATACATGAAGGATTGCCTTCATGACAAATTCTATTATAGGACATCAGGGGTAATTTTTTTAAAGTTATTGAGGTAAAAAGTACTTATTGACTTGGTCTAGACTGTGGCTTAAAATTTTTAGATGATTTTTATTGTCAAGGAGAATAATGTATATTCTTTACAGAAAGAACAGAATGATCAAATGTTTGAAAGAACGTAAGTAGGACCTGTGCTAGAGGATAGTGAGAGAAATGTATCATTCTGAGTAATATTAACTTTAATTGTTATGGATAGATAATGACTCAAGTTATTTTTGAGCAAGAGAATGGCATAGGGAAAGATGAGTTTCAGTAAGATTAGTTTTGTAGAGATGTGCATAACGTGTGATGTTGAATGAGCAAAGAGAGACAAATTAGGAGACTGTAGCAATAATGCAGGTGTGAAGTTATAGACTTTCATGAGAGGCATTGGGAGGACACAGCAATAGGATTAGTCAACTGATTGATTTTAAAGGTGAGGAGGATGATTCAATGATTATTCTTACATCCAGAGTTGTATCACTGATAAAATTATAAAAGTCACTATGGATATTTATTAGAAAGACGGTAGAATAGAAGAAAATTTTAACCTTGAATTCTAGCACAAGATTGTAAATAGATATATAGTTAGATAATTATTATAGATAGTTGAAGTTGAGGGAATGTGGAATCTCTCTCTCTCTCTCTCTCTCTCTCTCTCTCTCTCTCTCTCTCTCTCTCTGATGTTGAAAATATGAAGATAAAGGAACAAATATCCAAACATATGTTATAAGAAATGCCAGAAAAGGAGAAACAGAAAGAGAGACTGGTAGCAATTCAGGGATAACTAGACTTCTTTAATATTGTGTATAGTAAAAGAGGAAAGTGCTTCAAGGATAGGGTTCAATAGTGTCTAGTATTTCAGAGAAGTCAAAGAAAAGACTTTTGGCCTTAGAAAATAAGATATCGATATACTTATTTGAAGTTTTCATGGAGTGGTGGGATTGGAATGCCCTCTTTAAGAAGTATTTGTAGTGTTGGAGTTGGAATTCAGATGATAAAGAATTAAAGATGGAAAAGATAATAAAAAAGATGAGTATAAAACTTGTTCAAAATATTTGGAAATGAAAGTAGCCAGGGAAATGAGGTTATTTAAAGACACATTATAATCAAATCTCTGTGGAGTTTTGTTTTGTTTTTCATCATAGGAAGATCTCTATATATTTAAAGGAAGAGTGGAAGGCAATAAATGGATTGTGGAGTTTGAAGGAGAAAGAGGATTAATATAGTCATTCAGAAGTAGGGAGAGAGAAACAAGTTGTAGGTATGAGGGTTACTGATGGGTAAGAACTTATACACTTTTTATATTGTCAGGAAGAATAAAAGGTTAATTGTAGAGAAAGAACTGATAATTTGAAGACAAGGAAAGGACATGCAAAGAAATCCACACTAGATGATCTTTCTCCCAGTAAAGTTGAGGGTCAAGTTTTCTGAGAGTGAAACAGGTTGAATTTTTCTAGGGCCTTTTGGAGAGAAAAGCAAGCTTAAAATAGCTGTCTCAGCACATATATACAAGTCAATATGATGATAAGAATAAGGATGCTAAAATGATGGCAAAAATAAGTTGAATCTAAACACATAATCTTACAGGAGATAACATAAGTACAGTACTCTCTTTTAGCAATATCATAGAATTTGAAAAGATTTAATCTGGAAGTTAAGAGGTGAGAGAATAAAGTGGCAAGAGGAGATGGGGAGAGACAGGGTAGGGCAAACTATCTCATGTAGAAGAAGCAAGGGGAAGTGGTTGCAGGGGAGGGGAACAACAGGAAGAGAAAAAGGCAAAACCATATTCTCATTGAATTTGGCTCAGGGAGAGAATGACATGCATACTAAATGGGATATCTCACCCTGCAGGAGAGTAGGGGTAAGGGGGATGGGAGGGAGGATGATGGAGGGGAGGGCTTCTGGGGGGAGGGGAGGTTGGAAGTACCCACTATCAAAGAGGGTCAGGATCAAAGTAGGGAATGGACCAGGTGGGGGGTGGGATGGGTGCAAAGGAAATATAAACAGTCTTTTACTATATATCTAATGTGGTAATGTTTTGCATAGCTATACATGTATAAGAAAGAATGATGGCCTTGATGTCAGAGGTGTTGACTTCAAATCTTGGCTTTGCCACTTGCTATCTCCTTGACCTTGGGGAAAATTTTTGGACTTCAGTTTCCTGATCTCTAAAATGAAGGGGTTGGAGAAAAGTCCATGCCAGCAATAAATTTCATATGGTTGTCAACTTAGAAAAAGAAGGGATACCAGAAGTCATCAAAGCCAATACTTTCATTTTACAGGTGAGGAAACTGAGGATAGGTAAATTAGATGACTTGTCCAGGGTCACACAGACAGTAAGTGTTGAAGCAGCATTTACACTCACTGCTTTGTCATCCAGCTATCTCAGATCCTACTTTTCCTTTTATTTGTATTTTCTTTTTATTGGGAACTTAATCAACAAACACAAATATTTCAATATACAGAAAATTAGAAAGAAGGTTATGTTAAGAAACTCTGAAAAAAAATCTTGAGTTCCATATTCTCTCCCTTCTTCCCTCCTCACCCACCTCCACTAAGGAGAAAAGCAATTCAATATAGGTTATACGTATGTAGTGATACAAAACATTTCCATAGTAGTCATGCTGTGAAAGACTAATTATATTTCCCTCCATCCTATTCCACCCTCCCATTTATTCTATTTTCTCCTTTGACCCTGTCCCTTTGCAAAATTGTTTGCTTCTAATTACCCCCTCTCCCAACCTACTCCCCTTCCATCATGCCCCCTCTCATTCTCTCCCACACCTACTTTCATATGTGTATGTTATTGCCTCCTTAAACCAAATCTAATGACAGCAAGGATGACTCATTCCCTTTCACCTCCCTGCTCTTCCTCTTCATTGTAACAGCTTTCTCTTGCCTCTATTATGTGAGGTAATTTACCCTATTCTACCTCTCGCTTTCTCCTTCTCAAAATATATCCCTCTCTCACCTGTTAATTTTATTTGATAGATATCATCTCTTCATATTCAACTTACTTTGTGCCCACTCTATATACATACACACACATATATACACATCTATACATACATATATGTGTGCATATGTTTATGTGTGATTTTGTGTGTCTATAAAATATTCAACTATCCTAATATTGAGAAAAATCTCATGAGTTACAAATATAGTCTTTCCATGTAGGAATGTTATCCATTTAACTTTAATAATTCCCTTCTCATTTCCCTTTCATATTTAACTCTTCATTCTTCTCTTTATTCTTGTATTTGAAAGACTAATTTTCTGTTTGGTTCTGGTATTTTCATCAAGAATGCTTGAAAGTCCTCTATTTCATTGAATGTACATATTTTCCCCTGGAGTACTATACTCAGTTTTGCTGTGAATCTTGGTTTTAATCTTAGCTCCTTTGACCTCTAGAATATCATATTCCAAGCCCTTGGGTCCCTTAATGTAGAAGCTGCTAAATCTTGTGTTTTCCTGATTGTGTTTCCACAATACTCAAATTATATCTTCCTGACTCCTTGAAATATTGTCTTGTTGAACTGGGAAATCTGGAATTTGAATAAAGGAGTTTTCTTTTTTGGATTTTTTTCAAGAGATGATTGGTGGATTCTTTCTATTTCTATTTTACCTACTTTCTTTCTATTTCTATTTTACCTACTGTTTCTGGAATATCAGGGCAGTTTTGCTTGATAATTTCTTGAAAGATGATGTCTAGGCTCTTTTATTGATCATGGCTTTCAATGATTTTAAAATTCAATTTTATCAATTCAATGATTTTAAAATTATATCTCCTGGATCTATTTTCCAGGTCAGTTGTTTTTTTTTTTTCCAATGAGATATTTCACATTGCCTTCCTTTCCCCCATTCTTTTGGATCTGTTTTATAATATCTTGGTTTCTCATTAAGCCATTAGCTTCCATTTGCTCCATTCTGATTTTGAAGGAATTATTTTCTTCAATGAGCTTTTGAACTTTCTTTTCCATCTGGCCTATTTTACTTTTTAAGACATTCTTTTCCTCATTGACTTTTTGGACCTCTTTTGCCATTTTAGTTATTTTATTTTTAAGGTGTTATTTTTTTCAGCATTTTTTCGCCTTCTTTAGCAGTCTGTTGACTTTTTTCATCATTTTCTTGCATCATTCTCATCTCTCTTACCAATTTTTCCTCTACTTCTCTTGATTTTCAAACTCCTTTTTGAAGGAGTTTGAAACTCCTCCTCCAAGGCCTATGACCAATTCATATTTTTCTTGGAGGTTTTTGATGCAGGAGTTTTGTTGTCTTCTCCTGGTTCTCTCTTTTGATCTTCTTTGTCACCAAAGAAAGGTTCTGTAGTCTGATTTTTCTTCCTCTGTTTGCTCAAATTGCCAGCCAAATACTTGATTTTTGAGATCTTTGCCATAGTAGAATTCTGCTTCCAGAGTGGAGATTGCTGTGTCCCAAATTTCTGGTGTTTTGTGCAACTGTTGTCAGATCTACCTCTAGGCACATGCCTCAGAACTGTGAGGAGGGATCCCTCTCCACAGCTGCCACAAGCTCTGCCATACCAGCACTCCTCCTTCCTCCAGGACTGCCACCCAAGACTGTGACTCAGATCCAAGAAAGGCAAAGCAAGAGAATCCTGCCTCAGTGCCAGTAAAGATATTCCTGGAATTATCTTCTGATCAGTTGCTTGGTCCCCCGAGCATCTGTGGGCCTGGAGCTCTGGAAGCAGTCACTGGTGCTGCTGTTGCTGCTTCTGCAGACACAGCTGCTGCTACTCCCACTGGCAGGGGCTGGACCAGGCTATTCTCTCACCCAGGTCCAACAGAGTTTCCCCACTGACCTTTTAATTTGTCTTTGGTGTTTATGCATTGAAAAGACTGGAAACCACCACAGCTGCCAGTTATTCAGTCCCCTGAGTTCTGCTCCAACAGGTCTGTTCTGCTGGTCTGTGCTGGCACAGCCCACACAACACTGTGCTCCACTCCTAGCCCCATATGATAGACCCTTGCAGTAGGCTTTCCAGGCTGTGTTCAGAGGGAGATTTGCTTCACTCTGTAATTTTGTGGGTTCTATAGCTCTACATTTTGTTTAGAGTCATTTTATAGGTATTGGAGATAATTGGGGGATGAGTTCAAGCAAGTTCCTCCATCATGTTGGCTGTGCCACCTACATTCATTTCTCTTTAAGCGATAGTGACCAGGAAAGCAGTTTGAAACACACAATCAAAACTATTTCCCCTAGACTAACAGAATTGGAATTTGGGGGAGATAGATGCAATTCTGATCTGGCCTTTTATGGATAAAGAAACTGAGAAAAGAGAGGATAAATATTTCCCCAGAAAGACATAACTAGTACCTGAAGTAGGATTTATTCTCAAGTCTTCCTGAAACTATGTCTAGCTCTCTACTCATTCCCCTATCCATTTTCCTAAAGCACCCTGCTCCTTCTTCTCCTGTTCTCTTTTTAGGGAGGACAATTTAAAGGGAAAGTCCCCCAAATCAAAGAAGAGAGATGTCCTCTTAAATCTTTTTGATCTCTAGAAGATGAATTGCTCCATATCATACCATACCAATCACCTTTTACTCTGTGAGATCATTAATATACATCAAAACAGAAAAGATTATGTCAATATCCTGAACTATAAAACAGATAAATCTCACCTTCTCAAGTAGTTGCTTTATGAAGTACCACTGTGAAATCTGATAATTTTCTCTATATGATTTAACCAAAATAGCTAAGTGGCCAGTTTGTGTGTGAAGGGATTGGGAGGTGGGTGTGGGTATGGGTATGTGTGTATCCATATACACCCTCACTCCCACCCCCTCCACCACATATATATTTGTGTGTATGTTTATGTGTGTATATAAAAATATGTACACATGTGCATGCATATATACAAATGCATGTGTACCTATATCTATTGATAAATACATAGATAGATGATCAGTCAAATTCAATCCTATACTGATCAACATTAACAGGTTCATCTAATTCTTCTGTAAAGGTCCCTCATATCCCAGTCATGGATCCTAGCAATTTATTTTCTTTAAAAAGTACAGTGGTTTAGCATAATAGAGAGAACTGGCCTTGAAGTTCAGATCTAACATGTTTGTTTGATGCTGGAAATGGCTCTTAATCTCTCAGGGACCTGAGTAATTCCGTATGATACTGAGGTGGCAACCTGATTTGGTAGTTTATATTTTCTCATTTGAAAGTTCTCAAAACCAATTAAATCACAGGTATAGTTATTTTATACAATGTTTATTGAATTTTATATATCCATAACCTAGCTGTGTATCTAGTAAATGATAAATGCTTAATAAATGGTTGCTTATTTATATTAAATATTTTTGAGGAAAAATATATTCTTGCACTTATACTAGCCACAAATTGTTTGGTGACCCAACTGCTTGTGTCCACTTAAATGGGTAAGGGTAAGGGAGAAAACCAAAAAGTTCCCAATTCTTTAAGTCTTCTAGTTAAACTGAATGATGGAAAAATGTGCTTGAAATGCAATTTTAAAGCTATGAATTAAATGCTAAATAAGGAAAATCTTACGAGAAAAAAAAAATAAAAATGTTTCCAGCTCGTGTATGGACACATTGAGGCTGCAGATAAGCCTTGCTAAAAAATATATGTGGTTACAAAAATAATACAATACTTTGCACTTCTCATCTTCAAAGAAATTTACCAACATCAGCTAATTTGTTAGTATTATTTTGTAACTGTTGTGGGTCCTCAGCTTCATTCCAACTACCAACCTGAACAGTAGTACTCAACCATCAGGATGCTTTTGGTAAAATTGATATGAATTGATTTATTTGATATGCAGCAGCTGTTTATGACAATCTCTTTTAGAGAAACCGTACTTGGTAATGTACTGTATTATTAGTGGAATCAGATAACAAGGAAACTTGGTAGGATATTTGCTTCTGTGCTCCCTGCATGGGGAAAACGAGGGTTTTATTATTCTAAGGAATTTTTTTTTCTTTTCTTTCTAATATAGCAAAGGTTTGCTCTGTTCCAGGTTATTTAGAAGGGGTTTGTAGAATGCTTGAAGTAGCCAAGGGAGGGAACAAGTTGTCTAGGTAAACAAGCAGTATTTAGTTGTTAGAAATATGGCTTCAATTTCTTACAGAGTTGCTAAATATGTACTACTCTACAGCATAATAGGCCTCCTTTCAGTCTCTTACAGACCTGCAATATTGCCAAAATGTGCCTCATTGGGGCTTAATATTGCTGTCATTCTTGGTGTTCATATGGGAGTCTTTCAGGTCACATATAAGGTTAATAAAAACAGCTTGGGGCACCAGACTTGTTTACAGTATGACTGGCTCATTTTCATGTGTAACAAAATCACCTCCAAAAAAGGGACCAGCATGACTACCCATTTGATTCTGATAACAGGGGGCCAGTTTCCCATCCCATATAATTGCTTAGGAATTTTATCAGTTAGAGGTAGAGATAAAGGAAAGAGCCCAAGGACACTTCTTTAATAACATGGGAATACACAACTCAATACTTAGTAATGCCAGTCCTATTGCTTGTGTATAAGAGGTCAATAAAATGTTCTTAAATAAAGAGGCCAATGAATTACCCCATAAAACCCACAGAGCTACCAGTGATGAGAAGCTTGCCTTTTTTGAATAAAAACTTACACAAATCGCAGATGTTGGCTTTCTCTTATCCTAGATAAAATAGCATTTCTCTAATCCCATACTTTATTTACTCTCTATTGGCCAATAAATAAATAAATCAGATGGACTGGTTGGTACTTACATGGGGAAAATTTTATATTTGTTTTTGTTAAATGAACAAAACATCTGTACTTCAAACTACAATCCAAGGGGGAACACACACACACACACACACACACACACACACACACACACCAGTGAAGAGTGGATTCACAAGTCAATTTTCTTCATTTAATAAGTTCTGGCTGAAGAGTTGTCATGCCAAACATCTGTACCTTAACTGTGTCCAAACTTTACCTAAACCTGATGTCAGCACTTCTCTTCAATTGGCAGTTCTGTACATCCATCGTGATCTTTTTTTTTTTTAATTCTCTATCTATAAGCTTGGATTTCCAGTCAGTTTCTCATTGAACATCCAGGAAGAGAACTTCTCAGAGTATTGGGGATATATGCACACTGTAAAAAGGATTGCTCTGACTTAAAAATTTCTCTACGGCAGCAATTCATTCCATAATAATTTAGAGTAACCTGTGAAATAAGTAGCAGGAGCTAAACTGAACTTTGACAAACTTCTCATATTTTTGAGCTGGAAGGGATCATTTGAATTAAGAGGAATTTAATCAATTCATAGCACTGACTATATCTCTTTGGTCATGCAAACATTCAGGCCAAGTCAATTTAATCTCCTCTGCTTCTTTTTTCATCAGTTTTTCATGGCAAACTGTATGGTGAGTGAACTCTTGGTCTAGTTCTCCACAGTCCAAACTAAGAATTAAGGCAATTATTCAGATAATTAAGGTTAAAATTTCAAACACTAAGGAACACCTGAGTTTTCCACTTTACTTTCCTGTTCGATATATAGCTTGAAATTTGCTGGTGACAAGCAAATTGTTCTTTTAATCCACTGAACATCTATTTCCAAGGCAGTGGAATCAAATACATAGGTTATTTTTTAAACTATTGGCAAAACTGTACTATATTTGTTCAATTTTAGTTCTATAATTACTTTGGTTCCTTAAAAACAAATCTCTCTCTCTCTCTCTCTCTCTCTCTCTCTCTCTCTCTCTCTCTTTCTCTCTCTCTCTCTCTCCCTCCCTTTCTCACCCCCCGCCCTTTTCCCTTTTCTTGCTCATTCCTTACCAATGTCACCAAATTTATAGTAATTAATGTTAGGGAAAAAAATAAGTTGATCCAAATCCATGAAAATGAGGCATTAGTTACCTCAATCTCATTTCTAAAATCAGGAGGCTGAACTACCTCTCTAGTATTTCTTCTAGGGTTATTGACAGCAAGAAAATATTATTTTATTGTTATTATTATTATTATTATTATGGTTGTTGCCATTATTTTAATCTGTAAAGTAATAGTAACCTTAGATGTAGTAACAAAGTAAAGAAACAAAATAAATGTTTAATGATGAGAGAGAACCCAATTATACCAATACTTGAGTACTTCCAAATTTTGATAGATCTATAATTTCCCTTATTGGGCACCACCTCCAATAATTAAGAATACAACATATTTATGCTTTCTCATCTGTTTTTTTTTGTGCATTTGCTACCACAAGTCATTTATGGAGACCAACCATTGGATTGGGTTGATTCTTCAAGATAACTATATAATGGATGCTAGTGGAGCATGAAAGCTATATATTAGCTATTTCTTACTAATTCTTATGACCACTCCATATTTTTTCTTCTTCCGGTCATAATCTCTTTGATGAGAGGGACAGAGAGAGAGAAAGGCAGAGAGACAGAGACAAAAAAAGCAGAAGGGAGAATATTACTAAACAATTAGAATGTTCCAGGCCATGTGATTTCTATTATTGGGGATTCAAAAGAAGCAATGAACATAGACCCTACCATATAGGAGCCTTCCTTCTAATGGTCCCAGGCAACAGATAAAAAGCAACCTGAAAGGTGAAAAATGAGAGAGGGCAATACAATAGGAAAAAAAAGAGATGGAGGACCATATAGAATCTATGCATAACTGAGGTGAAGTATGGCTAGTGTTGCTCCTAATATGTTGGTGCAGAGAAGTGAGTCATAAATCAGGAAAGTTCCCATGGCAGAGTTTTCTCAGGCTGGTAAGTCTTATTTTAGGTGTTCTAGCTTATGACAGCTCAGTGTTCAAGGCATTCTATGGATACCCCAAAATTTAGCTAGCCCAGCGTCAAAGTTTCTTTGGGTCTGCATCTCCAAATATCATGAACCCTTACCAAAGTATTTGCTAGGTAGTCAGCAAATAGTTAGTCCAAAGCATTTCAAGAAATGTGTAAAAAAGGAGCAACAAAGGATTTCCACATAGAATGAAGGAACTTGCTCCCTAAATACCTATATTTTCATTGTAAAGAAAAGATACCAAGAACATATGGGAAATATTCACATATATGGAAGTTTCTGATGAAGTAGTTTTTGTTCCAAGATAAAAATAAGGAAGAGATTTTGATCTGGTAGAAAATTAATCTGTAAAGTTTAGTTGCATTCTTTAAATTACTACACTCTTCCCAACCAACACTTGAGATCTCTCAGACATGATTATTCTGTCCTGTTATTAATCTTGTTAAACTGTGCCACCTGCCAATCTATTCTTAATCTTTACCTCTCTTCTAAACCCTCTAATCAATACCTCTTCTCTTTTAAATATTTGAAGTGTTGACTTTTTTCCTATTCCCCTTAACTATTAAAAAATAGTGATCTCATGCAGAAGAAGCCAAAGTCAAATGCATTATTCAATTAAATGTTTCCAGGCTTTTCCCCCACTCATTTGAAAAATTAAAAAAAATGCCAATAGGAATTTTATATCCCTCGATATCTATGCCTTTATAGAAAATGTTGTCTGTTTCAAAGGCAACAGAAAATTCTATAAAGAAGGATCTCTCTATTTATCCACAGGACACACCCAGCATATTAAATACCATCAGAAAACTGTGTAATCCCCATGGTTCTTTGATCCTGACTTGAGGGAATTATAAGCAGGGAACTTTGTGGGGCACTTATAATTATGTTTATTTGATTTTCTGTAGTCACCAAATCATAAAGTTCCAGAGTTGGGAGAGGCCTTGGAGATTAAGTATTCAAAAATATTATGGGTTTGGAATTTTGCATATAATAGGTGTTTAATAAATATTTGTTAACTTAATTGACATATGAAGAAAATACGTGACTCTGGTTCAAACTGTACATGGCAAGATTCACCTATATAACCTCCTTCAAAATCTTTGAAAATCTCCACTGTCATAATTCCTGTTTTCCAGAAGAATTGTATTTTAGTTTTGTACTGCTCTAATTGTTAGAAAATTATTCTCTATACTGATTCACAATCTGTCCATGTGCACTTTCTCCCCATTTTTAATCCATCTTCCAGATTAAATCTTTACAAATTCTTGAATGAAACAATCAATAATTAACAGGAATTTACAGAACATCTCCTTTGTGCCAGGCACTATGGTAGACACAGAACATAAAAGTACAAAGAATGAAAGAATCCCTACTCACATAAATGTTTACATTCTGCTGGGGAGGACAACAAAGGATTACATAAATGCATATAAAGGAAATACCAGGGACTTTGGGAAAGAGAGCATAAGAATTTGGAAGGATCAGAAAATGCTTTATGCAGAAATATATGTTTGAGTAGTGTCTTAAAGGGAGGGAAGCATGCTATAAGACAATGGTAATGAGGGAATATATTCCAGGCATGTTTGTCAGTACAAGCATATGGAGAGAAGATATATAATGTCATGTGTGAGGAAGAGGGAATAATATCTAATGAGGTTAGGAAGATTAGTTGGTCTCATGTTGTGAAGGGTCTAAAAAATAAGTTACAAAATAAGTCCATAAAACAATAATATTTCTATATAGCAGCTTTGTAAAAATTTTAAAACTAGTAAAAAGAAAAAGCCCATTCAAAATAATTACAATATACATAAAATATCTGGAGAATAATCTATCAAAAACAGTAACTACTTGTGTAGATATATTAAAAAGTTTTTTTAAAGAAAAGAAAAAAAATAAATACCTAGAGGAATATTTAATGTACATAACTGGGTCATTGAAATACAATAAAATTATTATAATGTTAAATAAATTTACACTTTTCATATATGACAAATCAAAACATTGTCATATTATAAATATCTTAACAAATAACGTCAAAAAAAAACTCATTTGGAGGAAAAATAAACTAGAATATTAGGAGAAAGAATGGGAAAATAAGGAAGAGGGGATTTTACTTCCTGACTTCTATTTTATGAAGAAGTAGTCATCATTAATATCAAATATCAGTTCTTAAAAAACAGAGAAGTAGATCCGTGAAGCAGAATTGACAAAGAGAATAAGAAACAATTAAACTAAATAAGCCAGTATTCAACAAACTGGAAAACAGCAGTTACTTAGGAAAGAATTCCCTATTTGATGAAATTTGGGGGGAAAACTGGAAGGCAGTCTGGGAGAAATTATGCTATACTTATATACCATTACATATATATATATATATATATATATATATATATATATATATATATATATAAATTAATTAAAATGGGTAGAAAGGCTTAATATTAAAGATCACCACACAGAAAGTTAGAAGAGAAGCATTCATATTACTTTGGGTACATTAATTTTCCCCTTTTTTGTATCATTTTTTATTTTTCTTTTAAATGTATTTATATTTAGTTTACAACATTCAGTTCCACAAGTTTTTGAATTCCAAATTTTGTCCTTCACCCTCTTCTCCCTGCCATCCCAAGGCAGCATGCAATCTGATATAAGTTCTATATATCCCTTCACATTAAACATTAATCAAGTTGTAAAGAATTATAACCAACAGAATGAACCCCAAGAAGCAAGAAACAAAATAGAATAGAACAAAAAAAGAGAGAGCAAATAGTTGTTTCAGTCTGCCTTCAGACGCCCTAATTCCTTTGATGGATATGGATAGCCTTTTTGATCATGAATCTTTTGGAGTTGCCTTATAACCTGGCATTACTAAGAGTAGCTCTGTCTATCAATACGACGTATCTGTAATTGTGTACAAAATTCTCCTGGTTCTGCTCTCCTCTGTTATCATCAGTTTATATAAGTCTCCACGTTATTATGAAGATCTTCTGCTCCTCCTTTCTTACAGCACAATAGTATTCCATTACATTCATACTGGGTATATTTATTCTTAAGAAAACAAAGAACCCTCTTAAACATCTCTCAAATGCAAGCCCTTCTTTCTTCTGTCAGTGCTGCTACGTTTATGCAGGTCTTTATTACTTCATACTTAGATTATTGTAATAAAATAATGATTGATCTAACTGCCAAAACTCTCTTTCCACTCCAGTCCATTCTCCATTGAGTTATCAAACTGACCTTCCTGTAAAGCCCAGGTCTTACTATTTCATCACCACCCTACATACACACCCAGCAAACAACAGTGACACTCTCTGACCTCCAAAGTCAAATATACAAAATCCTCTTTTTGGTGTTCAATGCCTTTCATAACCTCACACCTCCCCACTTTGCTATTATTCTTAAACATAATACTGCCCCCATCTCTTTCCACATACCTTTGGTTCAATACCATTATCCTCTGTGCTATTCCTTGACCAAGATTTTCTGTCCGCTAATCCCAAGAATATTCAAGAATATTCACTGGCTATCGACCAAGCATGAATGTTCTCTCTCTCTCTCTCTCTCTCTCTCTCTCTCTCTCTCTCTCTCTCTCTCTCTCTCTCTCTCTCACACACACACACACACACACACACACACACACACACACACACAGCTGTTTCCCTATTTAGATTGCAAGGTCTTTGCATCTCTAATTCTTAACACAGTTCCTGCCATATAGTATATGATAAAAAAAAATTGACTGATTGACAAATTAATAAGCATAATGTATCAACAGATCACTAGGGAATAGGGGATTAACTTCAAATCTATAATTCTACAATTTTAGTTCAGTAATTCTATGTTTTTTATGGGGAATGTAATTTTATCTAATCTGCATGTTTTGAATAAAAACGGGTAGAAAAGTCACTGTCAAAAATATGTATGACCAGAAAGTGTACAACTTAACCATGTGATAAGAGTGAGAGACAGCAGATAGAAAGCTTTCATGCTACACAAGTTTCCACATACTATTAAAAATAACAAGAGAAGTTGATAGTATATTCATAAGATACTTTGTGGAAGATTTGTGAAATAGGAATAAGTATAATTAAATTGCAGAAGGAGATATGGATTAGTTGTGACATGCCCACATGAAGGGACAGTCCAAACTAATTGATCCTCTGAAATCCAAGTATAGGACAGAGTCAAGATGGCAGAGTCAGAGTCAGCAATTATTTTTTTGTTTTTTGTTTCACTTTTATACCAGCTCACCCAGCATATTTCTTCCACAGAAATCTAGAAAATATGCAAGACCAAATTCTAATTGGGAAAAAGTAACTATGAATGTTACAGCCTAGGGCAGCCTAGGGAGATAGAGATTTACAGATTCTGGGGCAGGGTCTGGTCAAGTAGCTCAGTGCAGATTACTACACACAGAGATGATAAGGAGGTCTAAAACTAAACACTTGGGCAGGAAATATTAGGGAATGAAAGATACTCCAAGAATAACCTGAACCAGCACTAAGATCAGAAACGAATGCTAACTCATAATTCTGTCGTCCATTACCCAGTTCGGGACCACAGTTACAGTGCAGAAAGGAATAGTTGTGATTGAGAAGAGTTTGAGCTATGTAGAGCAAGGAACAAATTCCACAAATGTAGCTGTATTGCTCTAAGCCTAAGAACACATTGGGTATTCTAATGTCTAGCCTTAAACATGAACTTCTATATCATCATTCCTATATATTACTAATAATCCAAAATGAGAAGAGATAGAAATTTACAATATTTAAATATTTAAATTAATTTAAAATACCTAGCAATAGTATAAAATACTTGGAAATATATCTGCCAAGATACCCACAGGGTTTATGTGAACACAATTATGATATACTCTTTGCACAAATAATGATTCATCTAAATAATTGAAGAAAATTAATTGCTCATCAATATTCCAAGCCAACATAGTGAAAATTACAATAATATGACAAAATAATTTAGTTATTCTGTGCCATACCAATCAAAGAACCAATGAATTACTTCACAGAGTTAGGAGAAAAAAGAATTCATCAGGGAGATAAAAAGTTCAAGAATATCAACAGAATTAATGACAAAAGTATGAAGAAAATAGGCCTAGCAGTGGTAGATTACAAATTCCGATGTAGTATAGTAGTGGTACCAAACAATTAGGTACTGAGGAAGAAATAGAAAGATTCATCAGTGAAACTAATTAGATATACAATTTATAGGAAGAAAGGAGCCCAGAAGCCAAGGGTTTCAAAAACATAAATATACCAGCTCTTAGGGCAAAATCTCACTAGTTGATAGAAACTCAAACTGAATTGGGGAAAAATGATCTTACAGAAACTATGCATAGACCAGCATCTTATACAATAAACCAAAATAAACTCCAAATGGGTACATGATTTAACCACAAAGGTTTATATCATAATATCATAATGAGTAGAGCAGGGAAGAAATTGCCTGATCTATGACTAGGGGAACAATTCATTACCAAGCAAGAGATAGAAAGGTTCACATGAGGTATAATATATAATTTGTATTAAATAAATAATTAATAATAAATAAATGATTTTTTGCATAAAGTAATAAAGTCTCATTTCTAAGATATCCAGCAAACTGAATTCAAATTATAGAAATAAGAATTATTACCCAAGTGATTAATGATCAAATGATATGAATAATCAATTTTTGGAGGAAGTTTGCAAAGCTAATTGCCGAATTGTGCACTGTCTTTCTCTTTCTCTCTGTCTCTGTCTCTTTCTCTGTCTTTCTCTGTCTCTCTATCTCTGTCTCTCTCTCCATATAATATATATTATTTTATTATATATAATTATTATATTATGTATATATAATATGCACGCACATGTATATTTATATGTATATAATTTATAGAGATGTGTAAATTAAAACAAATATGAGGTATTGATTCATACCCTCTGATTGGCTAAGATGATAATAAAGGAAAATAGAAAATTCTAGATGTGATGTGGGAAAACATATACACTGATCCACTGTTTGGTGGAGTAGTGAACTATTTTCACCATTCTAGAAAGCAATTTAGAACTATTCACAAAGGATTATAAAACTATGAATGCCATTTGACAAAGCAATACACCCACTTAGATTGGACGCCACAGAGATAGAAGAAGAATGAAAAAATGACCCATGTTTAGAAAAATAATTAAAACATCTCTCTCTTTTTTTTTTCTGGTGGCAAAGAAGTGGATACTGAAGGGATGCCCAGCAATTGCGGAATGACTGAGAATAAGTTATGATATATGAATGTAATATAATATTACTGCACTGTAAGAAATCACGAAGAGAATAATAGTTTCCAAAAATCTTGGGAAGATCTGCATTCTTCCACGTTCTGACTCCCTGACTCAGGTTTGTATTTTATACTCTCCAGATTATTTTTGTTTGTTCATTGATTGAATGTGTTCACATTGTATACTGTTAAGAGCACTAAAGTGAATGAAAAGAGACCTGGGTTTGGATCTCAACTCTCAATTTAATACTTGTGTAAATTTCAGCAATTGATCTGCTTTTTTTGGGAATTGTTAATAAAATAAGTATAATAAGTGGCCTCTAATATTGTTCCAAAACTCAAACTTATGATGCATTTATTCATTCATTTAACTTGCATTTATTATCTGTTGTCTGCAAAGCATTGTGCTAGGCACATGGAGAATTCCAAAATTTGAATAAGAAAGGGGTGGCTAGGTGGCACAGTGAATAGAATGCAGGTCTTGGAGGCAAGGGTATCTGAGTTCAAATCTGACCTCAGACATTCAACACAAAAAACTAGCCTTGTGACCTTGGGCAAGTCACTTAACCCCAATTGCCCTACCTTCCCCCCCCTCCAATTTCTTTTTTCTTGAATAAAAAAGTCACTATTCTTGTGAGCTAAGACTCTAGGAGGTGGAAAAGTCAGAAATTCAGATGACTATAATAAGTAATATTACACAGTAAGGGTAGCATAAAACAAGGCACAATGGATTTCTGGGGCAGGAAGGTCATGAGCAATTTTGTAGATTATAAAATATTTCATGTTTAAAGCTATATTAAGACTGAGCTTTACAGGATTTGAAAGAACTTAATGGACAAAAAAGATACGGGTGTTAGGTGTGATGGTGCATAGCTGCATTTCCACCTCCCAGGGCCCTGATAAAGGCCTCTATCACCCCATTACTGTACTGCTGAAATAGCCTGCTGTTTGGTCTGCTTGCCAAATATCTCTTCTCCCCATTTCAGTTCATTCTTCACTAAGTTGTCATGACAAGTGATTATTGTAGAGCATTTTTCTGGCTGTTTCACTCTTCTACTAAATAATTTGCAGTAACTCCCTATGATCAAATCTAACATCCTTTCATCAACTTTAGTACTCTTAACATTATATAATGTGGTTACATTCATTTAATGAATGAACAAATACATACACACCCACCCCCACACACATAACTTTCCATTCTTCTTACAAATCATAGCCTGCTCCCCTTCATGTCATCTTGAATCCACTACTGGCCTTCTTGTTTATGGAACGAGACACTACATTTCCATACTCCAAGCATTTTTTTTTTTTGCTTTGTGGAGGGCAACTGGGGTTAAATGACTTACCCAAGGTCACATGGCTAGTTTTTGTGTTAAATGTCTGAGGCAAGATTTCAACTCAGGTCCTCCTCACTCCAGGGCCGGTTCTCTATTCACTGCACCACCTAGCTGCCCCTACTCCAAGCATTTTTACAGGCTGACCCCTATTCCCAGAATACTCTCTTGATTCTTGCCTCTTGATTTCCCTGGTTTCCTTCACTTTCCTGATCCCTCTTAATTCTAATGCCTTCCCTGTCAATTGTTTCCAATTGATCCTGTATATACCTTGTTTGTACATAGTTATTTGTATGTTGTCTCCCCCATTAAATTATGAGCTCCTTGTAGATAGAGACTGTCTGTTACTTTTCTTTATATCCCTTGGACCTACCACAGTTCCTGGCATATAGTAGGTGCTTAATACATGCTTATTGATTTGCTTACTCAGGTGGATTTCATCTACAATTAGCAGTTAAAGCCCCTAATGTAAGCAATTGCTATAGTCAAAGGACATAGAGCTTCCCTTCCTTTCCTCACTTGTCTCTATGTCTTCTCTCTTCTCATCATCTGAGAAACCTTAGACTCAGTCTATCCTTTTTCTCTTATTCTGGCATCTTCTCAGGACCTGAATGTCTGTCTACCACATGTGATACTAAAAATAACAATTGATTTGTCAAAATATGTCCAATAAATGCCCACTTTTCCCTGTATTTTAACTTTTTAGCTTTAACCTAGATTTGAAAGGCCAGTTTCCTGGAGCTTATTTGTTCTTTGGAGTAAGAATGGCTTTAAAGAGCTAGAAGGCTTTAAAAGGCTAAAGGGATCTACAGAGGCTTGTTTTTTATGGCACCACTCGTGTTTCATTTATAATAGTTACATATCTCATTCACTCCTAATCTACCTTAAATACATATGCCATTATTTACTTTCTTATAATAAAGTTTAGTCTCTCTCTTCTCATCACACTTTACTTTGACAGTGAGCAACCTGTAATTAGCACTCCTCTCCATTTCTCACTGCAATTACCAATTAGAAACTTCTGAAACCAGAACTGTATCCAATGGGGCTAGTGGTGGGGATGGGGGAGAGGAGCTTGTCATATACTGATATTTGACAGGGGCTGCTGACCTAAATTTTTAATGCTTCCAGTAGATGCCTTTGAGCAAATTTGAAAGTATTAATAAATAGGAGAGATAAAGGAAACAATAAAAATCCCACTGAGATCGCAACCAGAAAGCAATCAAACCCATTTACGAATCCTATGAAATATTAGACATTCATTACAAAGCTCATGCACAGCCTAACGGTGAGGCAATAAGATCGCTTACATGCAAAATTGAATTCCTTCATAAGCTTCCATTTATAATCTGTGCAATTTTATATTAAATTCCCAATATTCACCAAGAGATTGAATTCACCTTCTCCTGAGTCCCTGATGAGAATGGAAATTATATATATATATATATATATATATATATATATATATATGTATGTATGTATGTATGTATATGTATATTATATATGTGCATGTATCTATGTCTATATACATGTATATATGTGTACACACATACATACACACATATACAAACATATATATCCTGATTTTACTTCGGTGAGGATTATGGCAATGTTGTGTATGTGGAGGAGAGGAAAGAAATGGAATCTAAAATATGACCAATTAGAACAATCAAAAACAACAGCGTGATAATACCTTAGCATTGCTGTGCTGTCCTATATGTTTTGTGAGAGGCAAAGGCAACTATTTATGAATGAAAGAATATTGGAGGTAAAATATTATCATCAAATATTTGCTCAGCTCATTTATCCCCCTTAAATCAAAGAATATGCTCCTCACTGCCATTCTTAATTCTTCACTTCACTTTTGTTCAACCCAAGCAAAAAGTGACTCAGATGCCCATACTAGGGAGGTGCTTTAAAAAAGATACCTCCTGCATATATTCAAGGTATTGATAAAGGAATCCTATAATATATCATATAAGGCATTCTATGGACCCTCAGAACCATGCCCTCTTATTCATTTGTCCTTCTGAAGTTATGTTAAAGGATTCTAGTTGAATAATTTCTCTCTGTGTCTCTCTTTCTGTCTCTCTCTGTCTCTCTCTCTCTCTCTGTCTCTCTCTGTCTCTCTCTTTCTCTCTCTGTCTCTGTGTCTCTTTCACTCTCTGTCTCTGTCTCTGTCCTCTGTCTCTGTCTCTGTCTCTCTCTCAATGCACATGGTGTTCTATTAGGGTGGAGTGGAGGTTATGTTTCATCTACAGTTAAAGCGATGCTGCTTGCCATGCCACTAAAAATGTTCTTCAGTCTTTTGGCAGAACAAGGATTAATTTATACTCTGGCTTTATTGATTCCATTGTCAATGTTTATTTTACTACTTCTCATTTTTTCTGCCCCACCCCAAATGAAACAAGAGTGTCAAACACTTCTTCAGGTTGAGAACTGAAGTACCGGCAGAGGACTGGAATGTAAATACATAGCATTGGAGAGAGTGTCAGTGCACAAAACATACTACCCCTAAGTGTGTTTGTGATAGAAACAGTGAGCACTTTTGCCAGATCTTCAGCCAAGTTATTTCAGTTAAAAGTAGGTGTGAACCCAAAGCTATATTCTGGGCTATATTCTCTTCTCAGTTCACACTATCTTGCTTTGGGATCTTATTAGCTTCCATGCATGGCATTTTGTTCTCTATTCAGTAGATTTTTAGACCTATTTATCCAGCCCTAACTTCTCTCCTGACCTTTAGTGACTCATCTCCAGCTGTGAATTTCCACTGATTGTCACCCCTACCTGGAATGCTGACCATATTCATTTCTACCGTCTGGCTTTCTTTAAGTATCACTTCCAATCCTACTTCTCATGAGAGACCTTCCCAGTGCCAGTACTTTACCTATGAGATTCTCTCCACATTATCCTACATGCATCATGTATGTACATAGTTAATTGCAGTTCTCTGCACTATTTCAATGTCAGCTTCTGGAGGGAGTTTTTTCTTTACCCCATTAATTTTCCCCCAAATAGTTAAAAATCTGACAGTTACCTGGTAATTCTTGCCAACATTTCAACCTTGGACATTGAATGGTATTGATGGGGGATGAGATGATCATGTCACAAGACAGCAAACAAAACCCTAGTGCAATGTAAAAAGGGAAGGCATGAAAATAAAAGAAAAAAAAAGGTTAGTAATAGCCTACTGCCCTTAGCAAGGGATCCCCATGCTTCTAGTATTGTGACATTCTATCAAGCTCTGCTACCCATCTCTCACTTGGTGACAAAACAAATAATAAACAAACATTCATTAAAAGCTTACTTTCTGCCAGGCAATATGCTTGTAGCAGCAAGCATGCCAGCATCCCCAGGGTGGCTGCCAACCCAGGTTCTTAGATCTGCTTTTCTAAAGGAAAGCAACTCAAAATGGGTTAACAAGCTTGCTTTAATCAAACAAATATATCATTTACCTCATTCAGGGGAGAAAGTCAGCACCCCAAACTTCAGAGTATACAGACAGAAGTTACAAGAAAACAGAAAAACCTATCAAGCAGACAGGCCTCCAACTGTCTTGACCATTATATCCATACCTAGTCAGTTACCCGAGAGGGAAGCATCAAATTATGGGTTTTAAAAGCTGGGAAGCTCTCAACGGCTGCCCAGAGTCTCATCTGCTCAAATCACACAACACCTCTCAAAGTGAACCCCAAAGCAAAGTCAGCCACAAAACAATGTCTCACATCAGGGTTTATATAGACTTGTTATATTCTCTGGCTCAGAGAATGTAACAACCCTCTTGACCCACTGCCCAATCACAAAGTGTCTCCTGAAAAAACAAGCCTCCCACCACAGGCTCCAGATGCACTTAACCTAGGGGCAGGGAAGATCTTAAAAATTTACATTCCTATGACAATACTCCAAGCCTGGAATACAAAAATAACAATAGTAATAATTATAATAAAAATAAAGTAAGTCCTACACTAAATGCACTTATGTTCTATTGAGCAGAGGAAAATGTACACATATAAGTATATATAAAATAAATTCATTGATAACGATGGGAGTGAAATGAAGAAGTAATGAAAGGCTCTAGGTATGGCACTTGAGCTAAATCTTTAATGAGATTAGGGATTATTAAAGGAAGAAGTAAGGAAGAAGCACATTTCCAAATACATAGGATAGCTAGTGCAAAGTCACAGAGAAGGGAAATAGAGTCCCATGAGTACACATAACAAAACTCTAGGAAAAATAACTGTAGTTGGGCAAAGAATTTCAGTCTTCCCTTATTGTCTCCTGGAATCAGTGAAAATATAAGCATGTTTAATGGAATGTTTTATTTCTCCTTTCTTATAAAGAAAAGAGAAAGAACAAAAAAGAGAGGGAGAGGAAGAGGGAGAGAGAGAGAGAGAGAGAGAGAGAGAGAGAGAGAGAGAGAGAGAGAGAGAGAGAGAGAAATAAGGCATTAGGGGAATGATAGGACAATGAAGTTGCCTTCATAGTCTGTATACTGTTACACACTAATGAGAAAAAAAGAGGAGTGGTTAGAAGAGCTTGCTTCTTGATTATGAGACACACAGCAATGGTGACTGCTCCTGGCCCTGAATCGACAAGACTAGTAAAGTGATAGAAATGAGTGGAACACATGGTATCTGAGCAAACAGCAGAGATCATTTGCTTCAATAGCTTTCTATGAATTATGAATTCAGGAGTTGGTTTGAGACACTTATATGAGTAATATCTAGTCAGAGCAGTTGTTACTGAACTCTCTCTCCATTCTGGAGAATTTATACCAGATCACAATCTCAATAGTCTCACATTTCCTCTCTCAATTCTCAAGACAGTATATGTAAAATTCTAAGTTTACCTGTTCTTTAAAGTTTGCTTATATTTCTATCCAATAAGTATTGAAAGCCAGAAAAAAAAATTAGTTGGCCTTAATAATTCCTTATTTTTCTTTGTTTCATTAGAGGGAATGGTAAGTGGAGGGAGAGGTATGTAAAAACTGCCATATTACACAGAAAACCATATGTATACATATAATCAGATAGAAACATTATCAGTTGATGATTGTTTGGATGGTCTTTTGGGTGGCTTTGAAGTTAAATGCAATATCAACTTTAAAGGACCATGTGGTTACAGATTTTGAGTTAGAAGAGAGCTTAGGGATCATCTAGTCCAAAATACTTTCATTGATGAAAAATGAGGCTGAGAGTTTCTACTTGACCAGTCATCTGGTGTCTGTGGTTGGATTTGAATACAGGTTATTTGACTCTAAATCCCATCTCTATCCATTATTCAACCCATATGCCTCTAAGTCAAATTGGTTTATATTTCATAAATTCTAAAGTACAATAAAAGCATGCATCTGTTTCTTTCTCTAGACAAAGAATCTGCCTATAATAGTTTTCATCTGGTTGGGAGGGTGGATGTGTAGAGACAGTGGGTGATTTTCCATAAGCATTTATCCATGTTATTTTCCCCTGATAAAGGATTAGTAATGTCCACATTCCAAAGCTGGAAACTGCAGAAAGACTGGCTAATCCTTCCTCTCTTGTAGCAATCCAAAAGAATTTCTTTTTAAAATTTTAAAAAGAAATTCTCACAGAGAAAAGGGTATGCCTGTGGGTTTCTTACTGAGTTTTTTTTTCTGATTCAAGTATTTTTCCGTCCCCTTTCTAATTGAGTGTGTTAATACATGCATTCTGATTTCTCTTAAGTAATTTTTTTTGGAATTACTAAGGCAAATATTAGAAATGAGCTGCAAAATACTTAATTTTATTTATCTATTTGAAATGTCATTTCATTTTAATTTTACTGCTTTGACTTTAGAATTAGATTCTACATGTTTCATTTTAGAGAACTATTTATTGAATTTTAAAACATTAATTTGCTATAAATTTTATAATTTTGATACAAAACTTTCTTTTCATATTATATTCACATTCCTTTTTATGTGTTTCTAATTTTTTTTAATTTTTTCTTTCATTGATATTTTGAAATTTGATGTTATTTTGAACCTTGCTTATGCTATGTGGTTGCATTTTTTCTGCTTTGGTTCTATTTTATTTATCTTTTCCTCTATTCTATCTTGACTTTATTTTGATATGTTTACAATATTCTTATCTTAAGTTTACATGTAAAACTCTATTACCAAATGGGACTATCATATTATGTATTGTTCTTGCTTTCTTTACTATTAATTTGTGCATTTGTCTGATGCTATTTGCTATATGTATTGTTTAGAATAACATTTATAGTATTATTATTATATGACTGATTGCTAGCTCAAATTTACGTTGTATTAAGTAAATATTACCACTAAATATCAATATTTGGAAAACATGAGCATTTATTGTCTAATGAACACTGATATCCATAAAGGACAACATATTTTTTTGGAGTAGGTTCTGTGTGTGGAAATGATACTGTTTCAAAATTATTGAAGGTCACAATAAAAGAGCCAGGAGATTACATAAAAGTTTATAATGAAATGAGGCTAAAATCCCAATAAAGATCTGTTCTGTGAATTGCCAGATTCATTTGGCCACTCAAAAGTTACTGATGAAATCCATGTAAGGGATAGTACTTGAAAATTAAGTTGCAATTCTTCAGACAAAGTGGAAGAGTTCTATAAAGATTCTGAGATATTAAAGGATAAATGTGTTGAAAGTACAAAAATTGAGGTTCAGATTTAGATTTACATTAAGAAGCAGATATAATCACCTGTATGATAAGCTAAGGCAAGATTCTTACCATCAGAAACCTATAAAGGATACTAGATACATCTTGTCAAATATCCCAAAGTTCAAATTCTTCCTCTGACACGTATTTGTGTACTTATACTTCTGACCCTGGGCAAGGCTTTTTAACTTCTGTGTACCTCAGTACAAATGGGGACATTTTACTCAATACTCTTGAATATCACCTTCAACTCTAAATCTATGTCTATGATTTCATGACACTGGTGGGGAAAGATGATTACAAATTAGTAAGGATGAATCCAACTTTTATTTGCACAAACAGAAAGGACTAAATGGTTCTTTTCAACCATGTAGAAGTATCCCTCTTATGGAAAAGGACCCAAGCTAGATTCCTGTGGTAAAAGTAAATGCATCTGTCCCTGTGAGCCGAGGTTTTAGCCCCAGGGCGGCAGGGCCAGCAGCCAGCTGGAGGAACCCCAGAACACCAGCAGCCATGGCGACTCCAGAATTATCAACATAGACTTGCCTAGGACAAAGTAAGAAGTTAGTATCCTATGGACTTTGGGACCTGTTTTGGGGGGAATGCATCAGCTCCCTCCCCTGGGGGCTAGAAGCCGCTGAGGAGACACGCCATTTTGTAGTTTTCAAAGGCAGCTCCAACTCCTGGCCTGCAGTTAATTGTAGGGAGATCCAGCAATCAGTCTTGGGGGGTAATCGCTCTTGCTTTAACCTCCCTGGATCTGGATTGTGATCTAGGGTGGAAGTCGTGGGTGGGTTTACAGCTTGCCAGAAATGGAAGTTGCCCCCCACACGTTCAGGGCGAAAATTCCTCTATCTGGCCTTGAAGCCATAGTGTGGCAACAAGCCCAAAAGTCAGGTAATCAAGTGGCAACATGCCAAGGCAAAGGAAACAGAAAAATGCAACCCTAGACTCCTATTTGGGGGGCACAGAGCGGGAAAAGGACTGTGAGGTCAGAAGTACTGCTCCAAAAGCCCCAGGGGAAAACATGAGTGGGGTGCAGGCCATAGAGGACCTTATGAAGGACTTTAAAAATCAAATAAGAGAAGTGGAGGAAAAATTGGGAAGAGAAATGAGAAGGATGCAGGAAAAGTATGAAATGAGGGTCCACAGCCTGACTGAGGAAAACAACACCTTAAAAAATAAACTAACTCGGGGCGGCTAGGTGGCACAGTGAATAGAGCGCCGGCCCTGGAGTCAGAAGGACCTGAGTTCGGAGTCGGCCTCCGACACTTAATCCACACAAACAAAAACCTAGCCGTGTAACCTTGGGCAAGTTACTTAACCCCAATTGCCCTAAAGGGGCGACTAGGTGGCGCAGTGAGTAAGAGCGCCGGCCTCGGAGTTGGGATGACCCGAGATCAGATCCGGCCTCAGAAAATGAGCACCCACGCATAAATAATGACTAGCCTTGTAACCTTGAGCAAGTTACTTAACCCCAATTGCTTAAACAAAAAAATAGACTAACTCAAATGGCAAAGGAGGCCCAAAAGGGCAACGAGGAGAAGAATGCCTTAAAAAGTCGAATCTGCCAGATGGAAAAAGAATCTCAAAAGTTCACTGAGGAGATTCATTCCTTCAGAGTTAGACTGGAGCAAATGGAAGCTAAGGACTTTATGAGAAATCAAGATGCTGTTAAGCAGATTCAAACAAAGGAAAGATTAGAAGGCAATGTGAAATATCTCATGGGAAAAACCACTGACCTCGAAAATAGATCCAGGAGAGACAATTTAAAAATTATTGGACTACCTGAAAGCCATTATCAAAGAAAGAACCTAGAAATCACCCTTCAAGAAATTCTCAAGGAAAATTGCCCTGATGTTTTAGATCCAGAGGGCAAAATAGAGGTTGAAAGAATCAACCGATCACCTCCTGAAAAAGATCCCAAAAAGAAAACTCCCAGGAATATTATAGCCAGGTTCCAGAATCCCCAGATCAAGGAGAAAATACTACAAGCAGCCAGGAAGAAACAATTTCAATATTGTGGAAACACAATCAGAATAACCCAGGACCTGGCAGCTTCTACACTGAAGGATCAAAGAGCATGGAATATGATATTCCAGAGGGCAAAAGAACTGAGAATGAACCCAAGGGTCACCTACCCAGCAAAACTGAGTATTTTGTTTCAAGGGAAAATATGGTCATTCAGTGGAATAGAGGACTTTCAAGCATTCTTGAGGAAAAAACCAGAATTGAATAGAAAATTTGACATCCAGACAGAAGAAGCAAGACATGCCTGAGAAGGTAATCAGGGAAAAGAAATCAAAAGGAACTTATCAAAGTTACTATTTACATTCCTATATGGAAAAAAAATAACTGTGAGTGATGATATCTTTCTCACTATGAAAATAATGGAAGAAGGGTGTGTGGTGATATGAATACATATGTGAATGTGTGTGTACATGGATAGAGGGCATAGGTTGAATTTGTTGGGAAGGGAGAATACTCAAGGGATGAAATTATGAGGTGAGAGAGGAAAGTGGCAAGAGGAGATGGGGAAAGACAGGGTAGGGTAAACTATCTCATGTAGAAGAAGCAAGGGGAAGTGGTTGCAAGGGAGGGGGAGAATAGGAAGGGAAATAAAAAGGCATATCCACATTCTCATTCAATTTGGTTCAGGGAGAGAATGACATACATACTAAATGGGATATCTCAACCTGCAGCAGAATAGGGGGAAGGGGGGATGAGAGGAGGGATGATGGATGGGAGGGCATCCTTGGGGGGAGGGGAGGTTGGAAGTACCCACTATAGAAGAGGGACAGGATCATGTAGGGAATGGACCAGGTGGGGGGTGGGAAGAATGGGAGGGAATTATAAGCAGCCTTGTACAATATATCTACTATGATAATGTTTTGCATAGCTAGACATGTACAACGTATACTGAATTACTTATCTCCCAAGAGGGAATGGGTGACAAGGGAGGAAGTAAATGGATCTGAAATTCGATGTCTTAAGATTAAATGTTTCAAATATATATATATATAAATACTATTATTAATACTCTTTTGCTTATGATTGGGAGATAAGATGTGCAGGCATTGGGACACAAAGTTTCACTTTCCTCTAATGGAAAAGTCGATGAGGGTATGGGAGAAAGTATGGGAGAGAGCAGATTGGAGGAAGTGATATCTTGTGGGTCTGCTATTCTCGGAGGTTGGGTAGGGGAATAACTGGGGGAAAATGATTGTAACACAAAATCTGATGGAAATGAATGATGTAAAACAGAAGTTAATAAAGCATTTGTTTAAAAAAAAGTAAATGCATAATCTGTGAATTAAATGTAGGATAAATCTCCTGGGCTACCCAAAAATTCTCACTTATGATCAGCTTTGAGACAAGACACAATTTTAAACAGCAGGATTTTCTCTGAAATGGACCTTTGACATCCCGGAGAAATCTTTAAAATTTGTAGCTAGACCTTCAACAGAGCTGTTACTGACAGAAATATGGCGGAGACAAGATGAATTCTTTGAAAGAAAGAATCAGAGACCCAATGTTCATTGTTTTCTGAACCTAAAGAAAAGTAAACCTGAAATCATATTTCACGAATGTTTAAAATCCTTTAGCCATTTTTCAGGTGTGTCCTAATAGATTAAATATTATTTGAAGTTTGGCAATACTATTTTGGTTAAAGGGAAATTGTTACCTCTATTCTTAATATGGGTCAACAGATACATATTTGGACTAATAGAAAGAATACTGATAGCACCTTAAAAAGTGGATGTGGTGAGAATCACCGAAATGGCCAAAGTATTACAGAATTATTTTCAGTTGAGGATATCCTTGAATAGTTTCACAGTAAGGAAATAACCATTGACCTGTGAAAAAATTTTACATTAAATGAAAGTATTTATGCAAATGGTAAGGTCCTTACATGAAAGCTTGTCTGGCAAAGTATGCAAAAAAAACTAACTACATCAAGGTCATTTTTGTGAGTGGCTCACAGAAAATAAGATGGGGAGTCGTCCTCAAATTGCAATCAACCCAAGGTACTCAGAGAAAATTTGGTGAAAGGTAGGTAAGTGGATAAAACCCATTTTACATTGAAAGGTAATAGAATAAGGGAATGGTGACCACATCACTATGAACCAAAAACACCATCATAAACAAAAACAGCAAAAATGTTGGATTTCCTTGTTTTGAGAGAATATAGACATACATAGGTTGGATATACTTTCGAGGCATATATAATGTGGGTTGTCCAGAATCTGAGTTCTACATCATTAAGAAAATGAGTTGAGACTGGAGGAGGAAATTGCTTTGATCCCTAAAATTGGCTTCATAAGCAAAATTTTTCTCTTCTAAAGAGTATTTTATGTTTTCCAATTACATGTAAAGATAGTTTCAATATTCAGTTTTATAAGATTTTGAATTCCAAATTTTTTTCTTCCTCCCTCCTCCCCAAGAGAGCATGCAATCTGCCATAGTCTCTACCATAGACAAATTTTCACATTAGTCATGCTGTGATGGAAGAATCAGAACAAAAGGGAAAAGCAACAACATGAGAACTGTATTTGCCTCCATCCTATCCCCCCTGCCATTTATTCTATTCCCTCTCTCCTTTTGTTCTGTCCCTCCTTAAAACTGATTTCCTTCTTACTACCCTCTCCTGCAATCTGCCCTCTCTTCTATTACCACTCCTCTTCTCTTGTTTCCATCCCATCCTTCTTTTTTGTAGGGCAAGATAAATTTCTATATGCAATTAAGTATGTATACCATTCCCTCTTTGAGCCAATTATGATGAGTTTATTGTTCACTCACTCTTCCTCATCTCTCTCCTCCTCCACTATAAGAACATTTTTTCCTCTTTTATATGAGATAATTTACCCCCATTCAATCTCTCCGTTTTCTTTCTCTGAGTACAGTCTTCTCTCAACCCTTAATTTTAGTTTTTAGATATCATTCCTTCATATTAAACTCACACCTGTGTCCTCTATCTATATACACTCTTTCTAGTTATTCTAATACTGTTTGTTTGTTTTCACCAATAATGTTTGAAAGTCCTCTATTGAATTGAATGACCATCTCTTCCCCAGAGGATTGTACTCAGTTTTGCTTGGTAGGTTATTCTTACTTGTAATTCTAGCTTCTTTTAATTCTGGAATATAGTCTAAGCCTTACAATCCTTTAATGTAGAAGCTGTTATATCTTGTCTTATCCTGACTGTGACTCCACAATACCTGAATTGTTTCTCTCTGGTTGCTTGCAATATTGGCTCTTTGACTTGGGAACTTTGGAATCTGGCCATAACATTCCTACTGGTTTTCATTTTGGGATCTCTTTTAGGTGGTTATCTGTGGAATCTTTCAATATCTATTTTTGCCTCTGGTTCTAGAAGGTCAGGGCAGTTTCTTTTGATAATTTCTTGAAAGATGATATCTGAGCTCTTATCATGAATTTTGGGTAGTCTAATGATTTTTAAATTCTCTTTCATGGATCTATTTTCAAGGTCAGTTGTTTTTCCAATGAGATATTTTACATTGTCTTGTTAATTTTTCCCATTGTTTGTTCATTTTCCCAGCTTATTATTTGACCTTTAATTGTTTGTTAGAGTAGGGCTCTGCTTCTAGGATGGAGGGTGTACTGTCCCAAGTTTCAGGGGTTTGGTTAGCTATTTTAAGAGATACTTCTAGGGACCTGCAAGTTTTCAGTTCTTCCAAGTGGTATGATCTAAGGAGAATTGTTTACTATCATCCTGGTCTCTGCTTTGGTCTGTGACCAACCACAGGAACTCTTTTCTGTCCTGGAACTGTGACCACTATAGCACAAACCCTGTGGGGCTAGCATTCACTCCTCCTTGCCCTTGGACTGCTGCATAGGGCTTTGACCTGGATCTAAGTATGGGCAAAGCACTAGCATTCAACCTAAATGCCAGCAAAAAGACAACTGTAATCTTTTTTGACCAGTTGTTAAACCCCCTTACTGTTTTTGGGCTGAATGCTCCAGAAGCAGCCATTGATACTGATGATTCAGTCATTCCCGAGGCCTACACCTGGTTTGCTGAAGGCATAGCAGTGTTGGTGTGTCATATGCTGGACTGTGTGCCACTCTCACCTAGATATGACAGACCTTTCCTGCTGACTTTCTAGATTGTTTTTAACATCTATAGGCTGAGAGGTCTGGAAATAACCACTGTTGCCAGTGATTCAGCCTAAACAAGACCTGCTCTGGATTTGCTGGGTGTGGGTCTGCCCTGGCAAGGCCTGCGATGAACTGCTCTCTTCTCTCTCCTAGTGCCACATTCCTTTCTTGATGACCTTCCAAGACAACTTGTATTGGAAATTCATTTCACAATCTCTTTTTGTGGATTCTCCTGCTTTAGAACTTATTTATAGTAAGTTTTAAAGTTATTTGGAGGGTTTTGAGGAAGAGTTCAGATGAGTGCCTGCTATTACTATTTCATTCCCTCCAAATGCAATTATTTGTGGATCTTTTTCAACTGGGTGCATGGGACCACATTTAGAAATGATGTTGAATATCAATGATGTGGAATATGGTGTGCTTCTGAACAGTAGAATACAATTGACCGGGGGCGGAGCCAAGATGGCGGAGTAGAAACAGCTCTTCCAAGCCTCTCTGCCCCCAGATTCTCCACAAACTATGTAAAAAAGGACTCTGAAAAACTTCTGGAGCCCCAGCACCCACAGAACGACACAGAGAAGCTAACCTCCCGCTGAGGACAGCCCAGCACCCTGCAGGAAGGACCAGCGCAGTGGTCTGGGAGCCGGCAGCGCGCAGAGCGCAGGAGCCGAGCCGAGCCCAGGTCCACGTAAGCCGAGGTTTTAGCCCCAGGGCGGCAGGGCCAGCAGCCGGCTGGAGGAACCCCAGAACACCAGGAACTGTGGAGATTCCAGAATTATCAACATAGACTTGCCTAGGACAAAGTAAGAGGTTAGTGTCCTATGGACTTTGGGACCTGTATTTGGGGAATGCGTCAGCTCCCTCCCTGGGGGCTAGAAGCCACTGAGGAGACACGCCATTTTGTAGTTTTCATAGGCATTTCCGGCTCCCAGCCTACAAATCGTGGAGAGATCCAGCGATCAGTCTTGGGGGGTAATCGCTCTTGCTTTAACCTCCCTGGATCTGGATTGTGATCTAGGGTGGAAGTTGTGGGTGGGTTTATAGCTTGCCAGAAACGGAAGTTGCCCCCCACACGTTCGGGACGAAAATTCCTCTATCTGGCCTTAAAGCCATAGTGTGGCAACAAGCCCAAAAGTCAAGTAATTAAGTGGCAACATGCCAAGGCAAAGGAAACAGAAAAATGCAACCCTAGACTCCTATTTTGGGGGCATAGAGCGGGAAAAGGACTGTGAGGTCAGAAGTCCTGCTCCAAAAGCCCCAGGGGAAACATGAGTGGGTTGCAGGCCATAGAGGACCTTAAGAAGGACTTTAAAAATCAAATAAGAGAAGTGGAGGAAAAATTGGAAAGAGAAATGAGAAGGATGCAGGAAAAGTATGAAATGAGGGTCAACAGCCTGACTGAGGAAAACACCTTAAAAAATAGACTAACTCAAATGGCAAAGGAGGCCCAAAAGGGCAATGAGGAGAAGAATGCCTTAAAAAGTCGAATTTGCCAGATGGAAAAAGAATCTCAAAGTTCACTGAGGAGATTCATTCCTTCAGAGTTAGACTGGAGCAAATGGAAGCTAGTGACTTTATGAGAAATCAAGATGCTGTTAAGCAGATCCAAATAAACGAAAGATTAGAAGGCAATGTGAAATATCTCATGGGAAAAACCACTGACCTGGAGAATAGATCCAGGAGAGACAATTTAAAAATTATTGGACTACCTGAAAGCCATGATCAAGGAAAGAACCTAGAAATCACCCTTCAAGAAATTCTCAAGGAAAACTGCCCTGATGTTTTAGATCCAGAGGGCAAAATAGAGGTTGAAAGAATCCACGATCACCTCCTGAAAAAGATCCCAAAAAGAAAACTCCCAGGAATATTATAGCCAGGTTCCAGAATCCCCAGATCAAGGAGAAAATACTACAAGCAGCCAGGAAGAAACAATTTCAATATTGTGGAAACACAATCAGAATAGCCCAGGACCTGGCAGCTTCTACACTGAGGGATAGAAGGGCATGGAATATGATATTCCAGAGGGCAAAAGAACTGGGAATGAACCCAAGGGTCACCTACCCAGCAAAACTGAGTATTTTGTTTCAGGGGAAAATATGGTCATTCAGTGGAATAGAGGACTTTCAAGCATTCTTGAGAAAAAACCAGAGTTGAATAGAAAATTTGACATCCAGACACAAGAAGTAAGAGATGCCTGAGAAGGTAATCAGGGAAAAGAAATCAAAAGGAACTTATCAAAGTTGAACTATTTAAATTCCTATATGGAAAAGCAATATCTGTGACTGATGATATCTTTCTCACTATGAAAATAATGGAAGAAGGGGGTGTGGTCATACGAATACATATGTGAATGTGTGTGTATATGGTTACAGTTATATATGGACAGAGGGCATAGGTTGATTTTGTTGGGAAGGGAGAGTACTCAAGGGATGAAATTATGAGGTGAGAGAGGAAAGTGGCAAGAGGAGATGGGGAGAGACATGGTAGGGTAAACTATCTCATGTAGGGGAAGTGGGTGCAAAGGAGGGGGAGAATAAGGAAGGCTAAAAAGGCAAAACCACATTCACATTGAATTGGGTTCAGGGAGAAAATGACATACATACTAAATGGGATATCTCAACCTGCAGCAGGATAGGGGGAAGGGGGACGAGAGGAGGGATGATGGATGGGAGGGCATCCTTGGGGTGAGGGGAGGTTGGAAGTACCCACTATAGAAGAGGGACAGGATCATGTAGGGAATGGACCAGGTGGGGGGTGGGATGAGTGGGAGGGAATTATAAGCAGCCTTGTACAATATATCTACTATGATAATGTTTTGCATAGCTAGACATGTACAACATATACTGAATTACTTATATCCCAAGAAGGAATGGGTGACAAGGGAGGAAGGAAATGGATCTAAAATTCAAGGTCGTAACATTAAATGTTTCAAATATATATATAAATACTATTATTAATACTCTTTTGCCTATAATTGGCAGATAAGATGTGCAGGCGTTGGGACACAAAGATTCATCTTCCTCTAATGGAAAAGTCGATGGGGGTATGGGAGAAGGTATGGGAGAGAGCAGATTGGAGGAAGCGATATCTTGTGGGACTGCTATTCTGGGAGGTTGGGTAGGGGAATAATGGGGGGGAAAATGATTGTAACTCAAAATCTGGCGGAAATGAATGATGTAAAACAGAAGTTAATAAAGTATTTGTTTAAAAAAAAATAAAATAAAAAATAATAATAAAATAATAATAAAAAAAAAAGAATACAATTGACCACCCTATTATGTACCAATCATTTTAGGAGAAGTATTTAAGGAAAATACTTTTGCAAACTCATGAAGTGTTTGACTTTGGATAGCTGAGTGACAAAATCTATCTATATGTGAGATAAATTGAGGGAATGATGAAATTTCCCAAGGAAGATTCTGCCAATAGAGCAATGAACATGATTCTGGTCTCTTTAGACCCATCCTCTGTCAATAATGTACCAGTTCTAATGGGAACTATTTCTAGTCTATTCTTGATTTTTTTAAAATTTTAAACAAATGCTTTATTAACTTCTGGTTTACATCATTCATTTCCACCAGATTTTGAGTTACATTTTTTCCCCATTGTTCCCCTACTCAACACCCCAGAATAGCAGTTCCACAAGATAGCCACTCATCCAATGTGCTCTCTCCCACATCTTCTCTCATACCCCCTTCGACTTTACCATTAGGGCAAGGTGAATCTCTGTGCCCCAATCCCTGTACACCTTATCTCCCAATTACATGCAAAATAGTATTAATAATAGTATATATATACTGGCTGCTTGTAGTATTTTCTCTTTGATCTGGGAATTCTGGAACCTGGCTATACTATTCCTAGGAGTTTTCTTTTTGGGATCTTTTTCAGGAGGTGATCTGTGTATTCTTTCAACCTCTATTTCACCATCTGGGTCGAAAACATCAGGGCAATTTTCCTTGAGAATTTCTTGAAGGATGATTTCTAGGTTCTTTCTTTGATCGTGGCTTTCAGGTAGTCCAATGATTTTTAAATTATCTCTCCTGGATCTATTTTCCAGGTCAGTGGTTTTTCCCATCCCCATATTTCACATTGCCTTCTATTCTTTCATTTGTTTGGATCTGCTTAACAACATTTGATTTCTGATAAAGTCACTAGCTTCCATTTGCTCCAGTCTATCTCTGAAGGGATAGAAAAGCTCAGTGAGCTTTTGAGATTCGTTTTCCATTTGGCAAATTTGGCTTTTTAAGGCATTCTTCTCCTCATTGCCCTTTTGGGCCTCCTTTGCCATTTGAGTTAGTCTATTTTTAAAGTGTTATTTTCCTCAGTCAGGGTGTTGACTCTCATTTCATACTTTTCCTTCACCCTTCTCATTTCTCTTCCCAATTTTTCTTCCACTTCACTTATTTGGTTTTTAAAATCCTTCTTAAGGTCCTCTATGGCCTGTAACCCACTCATATTTTCATTTGGGGCTTTTGGTGCAGGATTTCTGACCTCACAGCCCTCCTCCTATTCCATGTTT